>SSNS01000077.1:994386-1014456 GCA_006937985.1 Aphyosemion australe
ACCTGTAGAAACTGGACAAACAAGTAAAACAGCAGAAGAAGCAGATGTTGAAGTCCCATTGGTCTCCACCAGTGACACGATTGAGGTGTGGGATCCTCCTGTAGCTTTAGACCACCTAACTAGTGAGCAACAAGTGGCAGTGAGGATAATGCTCAGGGAGGAATGTAAAGCTTTTGCAAAAGACGAAAATGATGTAGGCTGCATTCCTAGCCTTAGGATGCACATTACTCTCAGTGATCAAACACCAGTTCAAAAGACGTACATTAGTGTGCCAAAACCTCTACATCAGGAAGTAAAAGCTTACCTGCAGGATTTGATCAATAGAGGTTGGGTCACAAAATCTAAGTCGCCTTATTCGTCACCAATAGTTTGTGTGAGGAAAAAGTCAGGTGACCTCAGACTTTGTGTGGACTATCGAGAACTTAATCGCAAATCTGTGCCTGACAGACACCCGATCCCTAGGATACAGGATATGTTGGACAGCCTCACTGGTAGCTCCTGGTTCACAGTATTGGACCAGGGGAAGGCTTATCATCAAGGATTTTTAGATGAGGACAGTCAGCCACTCACCGCATTCATCACTCCCTGGGGTTTATACCAGTGGGTGAGAATCCCGTTCGGACTCAGTTCTGCTCCAGCAGAGTTTCAGAGGAGCATGGAGGAGTGTCTTTGGGGTTTGCGTGATGACATTTGCCTGCCATACCTAGATGATAATTTAGTTCACAGTAAATCTTTTGAGGACCATGTTGAGCATGTAAGAGCAGTGTTACAAAGGTACCAGAAACATGGGGTAAAACTTACTGCGAAAAAGTGTGAACTTTTCAGGCCTAAGGTTCGATTTTTGGGTAGGGTTGTGTCGAAAGATGGTCATAGCATGGATCCAGCCGAGGTCGCCCCCGTGCTGTCACTTAAGGAAAAGCACCCTAGTACAGTGGGGGAAGTGAGACAGATCTTGGGTTTCTTATCCTACTATAGATCTTATATCCAGGACTTTTCACGTATTGCCAAGCCCTTGTATGAACTATTAGCAGCCCTGACAAATACTAAAACGAGCCCACAGGACTTAACAACACAGAACACGACAAGGAAGGGGAAAAACAAACAGATGAAAGGGCAGTTGCCCTCCTCAGCCCCTGTGAAATGGACAGAGTCCCACCAACAGGTCTTGTCCAACTTGGTGGATAAACTGGCAAATCCACCGATCCTAGGGTACCCTGATCTTAATCAACCATTCGTGCTACATACTGATGCTTCTCAGGCAGGGTTAGGAGCAGTACTCTATCAGCGCAGTAATGGCAAGCTACGGGTGGTAGCATATGGATCTAGAACGCTAACGCCACCAGAGAAGAACTACCATCTGCACTCTGGTAAACTAGAGTTTCTTGCTCTCAAATGGGCTGTCTGTGAGCGTTTCAGAGATTATTTGTTTCATGCGCCGTCTTTTGTGGTGTATACAGACAATAATCCGCTCACTTATGTGTTGACAACAGCAAAGTTGAATGCGTCAGGTCAACGGTGGGTAGCCGAACTAGCAGATTTCAACTTCACAGTAAAATACAGACCAGGAAAAACAAATGCAGATGCAGATGGATTATCTAGGATGCCCCTTGATTTTGAAGACTATATGAACTGCTGTACACAAACCATTAGCCAGGATGCTGTTGCAGCCACACAGCAGGGCATCTTAGTGCAACAAACAGAAACTCTTAGGTTTAATGCTGTCTCCTTTCATGCGCTTCAGCAGCAAACAGGAGCGGAACGGCTTTTGGACATGATTCAGCCCATACCAAGAGAGGAAATCTGTGCAGCACAACGACAAGACCCTGTAATAGGTAAAATGTATGAGCACATATTGAAAAACAAAAGACCCACAGCGCATGAACTCAAAACTGGGAGTACTGAGTTTAAAGCATTAGCTAGAGAGTGGAGCAAACTAAAAATCAGGGATGATGGGACTATGTTTAGAGAGACGCAACACAAAAAACAACTAGTTCTCCCCTCAGTGTATCACCCGCTAGTGCTCAAGGAACTGCATCAACAAATGGGTCACTTGGGCTCAGAAAGGACACTAAATCTTACTAGGGATCGTTTCTTTTGGCCTAGGATGCAAAGAGACATTGAACATTTTGTCACCAATGTTTGTGAGTGCCTTAAGAAAAGAAAGCCAAACCGGCAGGCACGTGCACCTATGCTGAGTATAGAGACAACTCATCCATTCCAGTTAGTCTCAGTTGACTTTTTGCACTTAGAGCAATGCAAAGGGGGTTGTGAGTATATACTGGTGGTTATGGACCACTACACCCGGTTCGCCCAAGCATACGCGACTACAAATAAGTCAGCTAAGACTGTGGCAGAAAGACTGTTTAATGACTTTTGTCTCAGGTTTGGTTTTCCAGAAAAACTACACCATGATTTGGGGCGAGAGTTTGAGAATAGACTGTTGTACCATTTAAAAGAACTTGCAGGTGTTAAGGGGTCACACACCACTCCTTACCACCCACAAGGAAATGGACAGACAGAAAGATTTAACAGGACCCTGCTCTCTATGTTAAGAACACTAACAGAGGAACAGAAAAGGGACTGGAAAAGCCATCTCCACAAAGTTGTACATGCCTACAATTGTACTGCTAATGAGGCTACTGGCTACTCTCCTTTCTTCCTGATGTTTGGTAGATCACCGCGGTTACCGGTGGACCTTCTCTTTGGCATTGAACAGGAGGACAGTTCAGGTTCCCACCAGGATTATGTTGACAGATGGAGACAGAGAATGACTGAGGCTTACAGTATCGCCTCCAAACATACAGTTCGGTCAGCCAACCGAGGTAAAATGCAGTACAACAAAAGGGTGCATGGTCCATCACTCAAAGTAGGGAGTCGTGTACTTGTGAGAAATGTTGTGGAGAGGGGGGGGCCTGGCAAAATCCGCTCCTATTGGGAGGACAACATCTATGTTATTAGAAGACAAAAAGGGGAGGACAGTCCTGTGTTTGAGTTAGAGCCAGAGAACGGTAAAGGTCGGACGAGGATTTTGCACAGAAATATGTTGTTGCCCTGTGATTTTCTGCCGCTCACACCTGATGAGAACAGAACAGTAACTGGTACCAAACCTAGAAACAGACATTACAACAAACAGGAACAAACACGCACAACTCACACGCAGCCAATAGAAAGTGAGGAGGAGGACTCAGATGAGTACTCTGATGCAGTTTTCACGTGGCCTTATCCTGAGCATCCCAGTTCACCTACACTGGACCCCTCAGCTGCAGAGTTTGTGCCAAAAAGGGACAGGGGTGAGCAAAATGCGTTTCCTCACCTAGCTGGAAATGGTCAGGAGGACCCCAGACAAATTGATGAGGAACAGATGGACATTGCAGTCCCAGAGGATGAAGACATTGTGAATGGAGGGGATATGGAGATGGGCTCTGACAGTGAAGATGCCGTGGAAACGGAACAGCCAAATCCGTACCCAAAGAGGGAAAGGAGGAAACCACAGATGTTGACCTATAATGAACTTGGACAACCAAGTTTTGAAGAAAGAACAGTAGCCACAAAGTGTATAGATATTCAGGGTTATTGGCGACCCTGGTAGAAAAAAAGAAGAAGAAAGAAAATGTAATGTTTACACGTTATACCCCTATAAGATTGTAACAAATGTGCCTACTGTTGGTTGAAATATGGTGACGCATAGACTGCTGGCCGAACATGCGTATGAGTAAAGGGAAGACGCTTATTTGGTAACTGAGGTGTCCAAACAGCACATGACCCTACAGAGTGGACAATTAGTCTGGTTATTTGATAGGTTGAATGTTGGACTAAAAAGGCTATACTGATTATATCAGGAGAGTACACAATTACAGTGCACGGTAGTTTGTGTAACAAAAAAAAAAAAGGTGTGTTTTCACCTGGTGAATAGTCCATGCCATTCTATTGTTCATGTTTTGTGAGACTGAAGGTACATTTATGTCGGGACGACATTTTCTAAGTGGGGGAGAGTGTGAGAGATACAGATATTGTTGGGGTCAGACTAGGTTAAAATATGCAAATGGTTAAACTTTATTTGTTTATTGGTTCAAAACTTTGTTTATTGGTTCAAATGTACCCCACACTTCTTTTTTCATGTTTAGTTCATGTGAACAGTTTATTTGGTAAGAGGAGTCTTATTTACAGGATGTCATTGAACGCACCATTAGCGTATCAGAGAACTGTCTTTCACGTAGTGTTCTTAAACGTGTTTTTGAGCAGAGTCTCACCGCAGCTACAGGCACGAAGTTTGAACGGAGCAGTTTGTGTACGTTTCAGTGATAAGTACCAAATAAAAGCAACTAAAACAGCAAAGAACTCCAGTGGTCATCCCTGCCTGCTGAGCTGCAACAAATAAATATTGCAAAAATACTGTAAATAACAAGAATTTCTCATGTATTTAAAGTTCATCATAAAGCTTTTAATTTGAAAGCCCCTACCGGAAGTTGTAATTTGTGAACTTGACGCTTCTTCTACGCTCTGCGTGAACGTGCGCGCAGGTTAGCGCAGGTTACCAAGAGGAGAGCGGAGAAGTTTTCTCCTTCCGGCGGCGGAGATTCTGTGTCGGAGATGAGAACTGGTCCTCCTCCGTAGAGCGTCTGAGAAGATATTTAGTTATTATTTTATTTTGTAAATTAATCTTTGAATCAGGAGGATGCATCGACGCGACAGGTGGTCGATAATTAGCTGGAAGACCTGCAGCTTCTTACTACTGGTGGTCGCTTCCATCCAATCTCAGCAAACAAGTAAGTGGATTTTATATCATTTATCACATTTAGGAAGTTAATAAATACCTTTATTCTCTCTTTCATGTATTTAAATTGAAGTTATCTTTGTCAAATGTGTTGAAAACGCCCAGAAAAGTGAAAACAGCAGTAAGATGTTTTTAATTTAACACGTAAACACAGACGTCATCATCCCCTCAGATGAGGCTCAGGATGAGTTCAGAGGGGTTTCAGGCTGGAATGAGGTGGATGTGACTGTCTGAACTTGTTACAAACATTATGAATGATGAGCAGCTCCACGTCTCATCAGCAGTCAGAAACATGCTGCGTTGTGTTGAAGTTTAACCAAATAGATGAATATCTGAAGGCTGTGACCTCAGATCCTGCCCTGACCTGTTCTGAAACGGGTCTGTTAGTTGTCAAAGCACCACCACTGTCAGCCTGAAGGAGAGACACTCAAAATGTTTTTATAACTTTTAATTGAAGTTATGTAAATTTTTATTTACATGCCATTGTGTTTCTAATTTTTAATTGAATTTAATTTATGTACACAGACAAATGTTAAAGGGGACCTAAAATGTAAACCAACATTTTCCTTGTTGTTGAATAAGACAGCAGATTGCATCAAGTCACTGACTAGTGTCAGTGTCTTTTCAACTATCTCCATACTAAGCAAGAATGTAGCGACAGTGGAGAGGAAAACTCCCTTTTAACAGGAAGAAACCTCCAGAGGATCCTGGCTCAGTATGAGCAGCCATCCACATCGACTCACTGGGGATTGACTGCTTTATTTATTGACATTTTTCAACTCTTTTATGTTCAAGTATATGTTGTCTAATTCTGAGCAGTACAAATTAAATGCCCCCTTTGGCATTTTGGCAGACATAACACGCGTTTAGAACACGTGCTTTTTTTATCCCTTTGGCTTGCCATATGCTGCCATAAAACGACACCCAGTCAGTAAATCCTGCGGCTACCCAAAGCTCAAAAACTGCATAGTGCAGTAAACAGACGTGGGACCCCCCACCACTATCACAAGTATGAAAATGAACATAATAGATAATAGTATGACGCAAAAACCTTACAAAAAAGCATAATTTTAAGGTGTAAAAGTTGTGAAATGTTGCTTTAAGTACCTCTATCTGCTCATGTCTCAAAGAAAAGCCCAAGACTAAATTGTCCAAAGTTGATGCCAAAGCCATTTCAAACAAGCGACGTTCCTAAGCCCCGGTCATCTTTGTTGTTTTGCTTCGTTGCAGCTCTGACATTGTTGTAATACAAGTAAGTCACGGTGCTAAGCCCGCCCAACGTCTCTCTACAAACAGAGCACTGTGATTGGCTGGACCTAAATAGTTTGGGCCAATGGTAGACCTGCTGAGGCTACAATGAAGCGTGGCTAGACCAACCTGTAGAACAAAATCTTTTGCTACTGCTATGATTTGTCTAGATTTCTAGGCTAGGTTTTTTCAGCTGTTTGATATATTTAAAAAAAAAATCTAAAAATCTGTCAACAGTTATGCTGTAGAAATGTTTTATCTACTTTCACACAGTGTGTCCATTGTTCTGGTTTTCTCACAAAGAGTTCAGGGACAGTCAAGGTCTTTAGCTTAGATCACAATGTTTCCTCACTAGCTTGAAGTGAAGGCTGTTTTTGTGGTTGGGGTCACTTGTTTCTCGTGTTCTTGTTGTGGTGAATTAACACTAGTTAATAAACATTTAAGTCTATTAGAAGTTATTTTAGAATGTCTGCATTTGTGGTACTTCTTGCATTTGTTACATTAAAACACATTTCTTAAGATTGGAATCAACCCATATTCAGCATGATTAGCTTAATCCAGTGATCGACTGAACCAAAACTCAAAAATCTGATTATTTTCCTGTCCCTGAACACCCCATTACTAAGCAGAAACAAATAAATCCAACATTTTCCCTGCTCTATAAACGCACCATCATGAAGTGTTACTTCGTTAATTATGGTTCTTCGAGACTAACTGGAATCAGCGGGTCAATTGGAAATCGGTATTGGCCCTGAAAATCTGAATCGGTGCATCTCTATTTATTTACTTTTTATTAGTTCTTTTAGATCTTTTTGAGTATTTTTGTGTCTGTTTTGAATCTCCATCTTATTTACAGCCAATTTGCTTTTGTGTTGTTATTTGTCATTAGTGGCTCTCTGTTTTATTTGCTGTTTGGTAAATGCAAGTCTGTTGCATCTCTGGAATCCCTCTGTGGTAGTTTCCAGCTCTTTTCAGTCATGTGACAGTTTCTTTTTGGACGTTTCTCTTCTGTTTGCTTTGATTTTAAATTGTTCCTCAGATATTTTTGTTTTCATCTCTCAGTGGCCGTGTTTTTGTTTTACCTTTGCTGAAATTAGGTTTAAGTGCTCATTTGTGGCTTTTAATCGCTATTTATGGTCATTTATTACATTTTCTAAGCTTCTAGCCTTTGTATTCCTCTTCCTGTGGTCACTTTTAGTTTTTTTGGTGTGTGTGTGCGTAAAACTGACGCACCTCATCTTCATGCATAATTTTACCTGGTGGCTTTTATTCTCTACAGACACACACACACACGCTTGCATGCATGCACACAAACACACACACACACATGCGTGCACACGCACACAGATTCATGTAGAGGCATATATCTGCACATGCAGCAACTTTCATTTGTCTTTTGTTGAATTCGCTGCACAGAAACGACTTCCTGCCAACTAGATCCGAGGAAATCAATCAAAAGATGTATGGAGACAAGAATCCACCAAATAAGGAGACAGCAACCCTCCTGTCAAACATTAAACCTCATAAACTGGTGATTTACAGTCTGTTCTGGATGCTATGGTGGATCTTCTTCCAGGATTTACGTCCTCTTTGTTTATTTTTTTTGCATTTAGTCCCTTTTTAGATTTACAGACGTCTCTCCCGGGTGGCCGAACGGTCTGTTTTCTGTTATATATGATCTTATACTCTATGAAAACAGACACAAGTTGGGATAATAAAACCAGATGATGAATGTCTGTATGTTGTACGTTCAGGATGTAGAACGAACACCAAGGAGTTTATAGGATAATTGAAGCAGAGAGGCGGTTTCATTTCTGGGGATTGTGGAGTTTGTGACCTGAATGCAGCAGCTTGTCTGAACACGAGTCCCTGATTCTCCATCAGGCGTCTTCCAACAAGTTTTTAATGGATGCATTTCTTAGCTGATGTCTTCATCTGTTGATGCCTCCATGTGAGGATTAGACTGTGGAAATTCCATGGATTTATATAATAAAACTAATAAAACTGCATCAATTTGTTTTGTTTAAATTCATCAATGTTTTGTTCTACTCCACCTTGCAAGCATGCTTTTATTTTGTAGTGCCTCCTGAGTGACAAGAACTTATTCTAAACTCACATGCATCTTGTCATGTTTTTAAAAGTTAAGATGACAGAATGAGGGCAAAACACACAGCATAAAAAAACACCTCCATTATTGTCAAATATTTTTCAGAGTGGTGTCCAGCAGTATTTTTCCATTTGGGATTTGAAACGATGGTTAGATCTGTCCAGCAGATGGCCAACAGCTGCTTGTCTTGGCTAGCAAACATTCAGAGGCAGAACCAGTGCCTGAACCTCCATGAAGTTACAACTATTAATAAAAATTCATCAAGTGTCTCCAAATGTGTTGCGTTTTACCCCCGAGCTCAGCGGCACGTCCCTTCCCACTAGAAGCGTTTCAGATGCGAGTGTTCCACGCAGCCGGTCCCATGAGGTCACAAACTCACCAGAGAATTGAAGAAGCAAGGACAAAGATGGCAGCATGTATCCATAAAGGTCTGTGGTCTTATCATCCTTTGAGTCTGCTGCTGCTAGAGACTGGAATGATTTACAGAAAACTTTAAAACTGGACACGTTCATCACAAAGGCAGCTTTCCACTCTGGGGTCTCTGATCTTTTTAAAGATGCGTCTATCATTCAAATTGCCTGCTAACTGTATGCTTTAATTTGACTGTTCTGTATTTGTACATGTTGATTGTATTGTGTATCTGAGTGTTTTTTAACATTTTAACTTTGACTTTTATTGCTTTCATTCCCCGTTCCCATCCAAAGGCATTGCCTTTCTCCAGACCACAGTTGTAAATCAGAATTTTTTCTTAATTTGTTTTTGCATGGTTATATAAAGGTTTAAAAATGTCTGCTCTGTTTACCCCCGGTACGGAGACGGAAATTATGTACTTTTTTTTACTGGAAATCTGCACATGACTTTTATTTTGAAAGTTTCCGGATGATTAACACTGCTTTTGTGTTTGACTTCCTGTCTGGCCCGAACTGAACTGCTGAGCTTGATGCATTCTGGAAGAGAAGTGCATAAAGAATTGACCCGAAATGTAAATTTATTGAAGCGACACGTCACTGTGCTTCTGGGACACGTCCAAAGTTTCACAGCCGGTGGAAACACACCCATCGACTATAATTGTTGCCTGCTACACTTCACTGGCGCTACACAACCCTTACGCATCCAGTGGAAAGAGTTAGCACAAGTTGGGCTAACGCTAGCCTCTTCTTGGGTCATCACACGTTAACTTAAGGAAAGTTGTTCCCAAATCACAGGTGTCGTCTAGATATTGTTCTATAAAGCATGTTAATTGTGTTACATATGTTTGATCCTGCAGCAGACCTCTTCTCCTCCTCTCACTGTAGCCTGTCTTCTCCAACACACACTCCTCACAGCAGGAGGCTGCAGCTTCTCTCGTAAAACATGAAATACATGTTGATTGTTAGCCAAATTAGCCATGTAGCCCCTTCATTTTGCACTGAGCTCCTCACTTTTATTTTGGTCTTTTTGACCTGCTACCTGGTGTCCACGTCGTCCCGGCAATCACTGATGAAAAAAAAGTCAAAATCTATATATATTTATTTATTTATTTTCTTTTTTCTGAAATGAAACTTTTACTTTTAAATTGTTTTACAGAGAAAAATTTGGAATTCTAAAAAACTTATTCTGATCTGAGTCTATAATGTGGTTCTGAATCACAAAGTTACCTTATAAAATCTGTAGATTTGCAATGAATAAAGTCCTAAATTAAAAACATAAAACGCACCCAGACATTAACTGAGATTGGTGAGATGGTCATTTGTAATAAAGTAAAAAGGCAAACCTCTAAAATAAGAGATGAATTCACACAGACGTTTGAATATTCTCTATTCTCATTTACAGGAAAATAGTCACAAATCCACGAAGAATCAAATATGAACAAAATGGATAGAGGGACTTCACAACAAAAATGTATTTTAATTTTAAAGTTTATGATTTCCCTTTGAATCATTCTCCTTCCCTCAGCTTATTTTCTTTTCACTGCCTCATTGATGCAACATCTTTCAGAAACAAGACTGTATTTAGTGCTGCTGAAGCCCGATATGTTGGTTTGTCTCTCTTCACCCTGTCAGAGGATGACTGGATTAGTTGGTTTGGTCATTTTGGCTTTTTATTAAAACCCATTGGTACATCAGCTGGTGAATGTGGCTAAAGGTAGATCCTCTAAAAACCAATTCATTAAAAAAATTAAACCAAAGTCTCCGTTGACTTCTTGGAGCTGTGCAGAGACCAGGGACGTCAGCAGCAGAAGAGGAGGTGTTGTTTGGACACGTTGGATAAACTGCTGCAGCTTGGCCTCTTAAAACAAACTCCAGCGCTCCTCGCGTTGCACATGGCCTCCAGGACATTTCTGCTCTGCGGTTAGTTCCCATTTTTATGTGTAATTACAGCTTTTATCCTGAGGTGCGTCTCAGAATGGGCTCTGCGGCCTCCTGCGGATGATTAGACAAGCAGACTGTAAGCAGTGAAACATCAAACGAGCAGCTGTGGGTGTTTTCTTTCTGCTGCAGGTTTTTAGAGCGTCACAGCAGAGGTGTGAGCTCCTGCTGAGGGGTGATAGGATGTTTTGGCTTTGCTCTCTATCTGATAGGAATCTATCCTTTAGCTGGACGTTCAGATCCATTACTGGGGAGGGTTTTGTTTTTCCAGCTGTTGAGCTGGTTATGATGGTGGCTGTTCCCACCTGCTCAGTGTTGATCTACATGCACAGGTTCAATTCAGTTTATTTATATAGCACCAAATCACAACAAGAGTCATCTCAACGCACTTCACATTCCAACTGAGTTCAGTTCATTATGCCAATTAGTCAAACGCTTCCTATATGGTTTCCTATATACAACCCAACAGATGAGTTGACTTTACAACAATCCTCATACTAAGCAAGCATGTGGCAACAGTGGAGAGGAAAACTCCCCTTTTAACAGGAAGAAACCCCCAACAGAACCTGGCTCAGTATGAGCAGCCATCTGCTATGACTCACTGGGGTCTGAGAACACACACGCACACACACACACCATATAGACCAAGTAGTGTTTCTATGGCTACACTGTGATTTCTTAGTAGAAGTTCTATTTAGTAAGAGAAACTTTATTGTCTTTATCTGAGTGAATCTATAATTAATTCAATAGGTGAACTAATAGTAGCACATTCTATGTTAAAGAAAGTAAGATGTAATATCAGGAGAGGGAGAATGTTCAGTGGTTGGCAGCAGTGTGCCAGCCGATGGCCCCCTCCATGAGGCCACCACAGCTCAGCAGAACGCCAGTGTAGCTTCTTCTGGGGAGAAAAACACTTAGAGAGAAAATAAAGTTAACAGCTGAAATAACAGGAAATAATGCAATTAGAGAATAGTGGTGGTAGAAGAGAGTAGCAGAGTGTGGAAAGTGGTCAGTATGTCCTCCAGCAGTCTAAGCCTATAGTAGCATAGCTACAGAGATAACTCAGGATAACCTAGCCTTTTAGATGGAGGCATGTGGGAGGCAAGGCCAGGGAGAAGAGTACACTCCACCACCCTCTATTACCCCACTCATCTGAACCTGGGCTAACATCACTCAGAATGTAACCAAAAGCCCTATAAAATAAAAAAGTGTTAAGCCTAGTCTTAAAAGTAGACAAGATGTCTGCCTCACGGACAAATCTGGGAGCTGGTTCAAGGTAGAAAAGTGGTACGCCCCTTGTTTGTCTTAGTTTGGGAACCTATAGGGGTCTCAGTGCTGTGTGGACCCGGGTGGATCTAACCTAGGTCAGAAAATCTAAGGTCCCAACCAAGAAAAAGGTGAAATTCTCCCTCCTAGTTGGAATTGAGTCTTTGCCTAAAGTGGATAGTTCTCTGTCTTATTCCTGGAGTAGAGATGGACTAACGGATCAGGGCTTCACCCTATGCAACAAGATTTCTTCTGTCATTCATGGCAAGGAAGGAGCTGAGTTTCAAAGCAAAGCTCTTGATTTACTGGTCCATCTGTGTTCCAACCCTCACCTTCGTCCACGACATGTTGACCAAAATAATGAAACCCTGGGTGCAAGTGACTGAAATGAGGTTCCTCCATAGTGTGGCTGAGTTCAGCCGTGGCTGAGTTCAGCCTTAGAGTTTGAAGTAGAGTCACTGCTCCTCCTCATTAAAAGGTGTCAGTTAAGTGACTCAGGCAGCTGATTAGGATGGATCCTGGTTGCTTTTATCTAGAAGTTGTCCCAGCACTGGGAGGAGATCCTACAGCTGACCCAGAACCAGCTGGAGGGATTATATATCCTCTCTGGCCTGGGATTGCCTACAGATCCCTTAGGAGGAGGAGCTGGACAGTGTCTGTTAAAAGGGATGTTCGAGTTTCCCTCCTGGAAAAGGGAAAGGAAGTGAGTGGATGAATGCAAATTGTTAACCATTACTCAAACATATATCTACTTACTGAAAGGAATTCTTAAAACAAATACGCAGAGTCGTGATCAGAGTGGTCTCTTCCCATGACAAAAGTCACACGGCCCAAACTTTGAAGGTTTTTGAAGGAAAAGTCCAACTCAAATGACACCAAAGTGAAGATGATCAGATGTATCAGATGCAGCATAATTACTAAAATCATAATACAATTATTCTGATTTTCTAATGAAGAATGCCTCAGATTCGTTCATCCAAAAACCTGGACACTAAGACAGGAGCCCTGTGGGACACCACTAGGAGTACAGAAGTGATAGAGACAAAAAGCAAGCAATAAATATGTTTTATTTATCTTCTGACTCGAGAAACTATTGATTAGACCGCTTCTACTGATTCTTTGATTGTTTTCTCTGATCATTTTATTCACATTTTATGGTACAAAAATGTCCCTGTGTGGTCCTAACAACAGCAGCAAGAACAATCAAATATAAAACCACATTAATTAATTATATAAATTGCATATTATCTA
Organism: Aphyosemion australe; assembly: GCA_006937985.1. NCBI lineage: Eukaryota > Metazoa > Chordata > Actinopteri > Cyprinodontiformes > Nothobranchiidae > Aphyosemion > Aphyosemion australe. The sequence goes on from SSNS01000077.1 coordinate 1,007,381, forward strand.
TTTGCAGGATTTTCTGAAAACTGTTTCTAATAGCGTTTGTATCTTTTTCACTGTCACGAGCAGCTCTCTCTAGGGTTCTATATCTTAGCCGTAGGAACATTAAATCTTCGATTTATGTCGCCCGACGCTCCATCTGCCATCTTGCCAGTTGATTCCTTTATGGAAAAGCTTTCTGATTATCTGATCTTCTTTCTTCATCACAGTGACTCTCTAAACAATGAGATGACTGTTGAATCTCACAGCCTTTTGTTGCTTTTGTTCATCCAAAACGCCACTTTGACTTGCTGCAGGGGGAGAAGATGAGGAGGAGGAGGAAGGGCGTCATGGTGTTGATTTCTGCTGAGCTCCTGTCAAAGATGCCTCAGGGTGAACTTCTTGTCTTTTGCTTATTTGGCTTTCAGGAATTTGAGAAATCTGATCAGAGAAAAGTCAAATGTGTGAGACGATACAGATCTGCTGCTGTTGGCTCTGATTTTACATCAAGAGAAAAGTGCAGAAGAGTGAGAAATGCTTCTATCTGAGGAATGAATCAGCCTTTTGTCTGTATAAAACTGAAAGGGTTCAGAGTCTGTCACCAGCAGCCTGCTACAAAACTGTTATTTACCCCTTTTATGATTAGACCTTTAAAACAAACAAAAAGAAAAGTGTTTCAAAGATAAAATCACTTTTTGTGATAAAATCAGTGAAAGTAGGTTTGATCTCTGCTGCCCACTGCTGGTTAATCTGAGCGCTGCAGCTACACTGGTGGACATCACCAAGCTGTCATGAATACATAAAATAAAACAACAATTTTTACTAACGTTTATTTTCAAGAAAAAAATAAATCTCCAAACTTGTGAGGTAAACCTTAAAAGTCCCAACCAGAACCTGGAACTGGGTTCTGTACTGAACTAGGAGCTGGTGTGAGAACAAAACGTTCTCAATATTAGGGTATAAAGAGAGATTTCACATTTTAATGATTGTATTGAACAAACGAGGCAAGTTACCCCAAGTGGCTGATATTCTCAGGTACCAGCTTTTCTGGAACACAGATGAGACACCACACCAGCTGCTTATAATAAGCTTAAAAATACATCTTATTTGTGTGGTGCAGCATGCTGTGGTATTTTCTATAAGTTATATTATCAATTATTTAAAGCTCTGAAAAAAAACAAGAAATAATTTGGTTCTTTCAGACTTCCTGATTGGAGCGCCATGCTCCCATAGCAGCTCTTCTCTGCTTTTATAGCAGCGCTGTCAGGTAGAGGGGTAAATCTGAATGTTACATAAATATTTATTTTTTTGTTGGTGCTTTTTCTAAAAAGGTCTAACTTTTAACGTTTTGGTAACACTTTACTATAAGGTTCCCTTCATTAACATTACTTAGTGCATTATTAAGCATTAATAAACAGAGTCTCCTTATTAACGTTATTGTTAACTATTAAGTGTTCATAAGGTTAGGACAAAGAGTTAATGTGGTTAAGCAGTTGTTAATACTTTATTTGAAAGTTTATTAATGCTTAATAATGCGCTAATTAATGTTAATAAAGGGACCCTTATTGTGTTACCAAAGTTTGTACTGTATAGGCTTTGTTATAGTACTTTCATGAGTTTTATTCACCACTTAACAGCTCACCCCTGCCACCTGCAGTCTTCTAAAAATATGTCTGGATATTTCATTATAAATTATATAATTATATTATAAAGTTGCATCATTTGGTGCTTTTATTTTGATGAGCCACAACTCAATCTTATTGTGTTGTTTCTCTAAATCAATAAGTAGTCATTTTAAAGAGACAATGTGTAGTTTTTTTTTTACCATTAATCTCTGGAAATATCTGTTGAAAATGAATTAAATGATGCCCAGTTGTTGATAAATATTGGTGGCTTTGTAACATATAACCATAAAAATCAGGTCTAAAAAACATCGGCGTGGGTCTAAGTCTCTGGGCGACGCCATATAAGATGCCATGTTTTCTTCTACGGGAGCCCATGAGGACAAAACGCATTTACTGATAGGTAACAAGCAGTTAAAAAACTTTCGCCATTCATAAACGTTGTTTTACACATTTACCTCTTCACTCGTTGCCAGTGATGAAAGGGAGTCTGATGTGCTTGTCATTTAGTTGGAGGCTGAGCAATCTGACGTACTTGTTCTAAAATTGCGCTCCCAGGGATTTTTGACCCTAATGGCCATCCATTGGTAAGGTCTTACTCGAACACAAAAATACTGCTTGCTTGCAATGATTTAGGAATGTACTGCCCCCTATTGCCAGGGAAAATACACACTGTCCCTTTAAATAGTGCCTAAAATAGTCATGATTATGGTTTTTTTCCCCCAAAAACTGAGCAACCTTATCTTTTAGGCTTATCTTTGTCATATTTTAAACCGATTTTCAGCATCAGTGAGAATCTTTTACAAACTCTAGTAAATCTGCTGCCCAGACTTCCTTTGCTTCATTTGGTCTCCCATTCTCTGTCGTCCTGTTGTCTGTTTTTATGTAAAGATTTTATGGTCCTGCTGCCCTTTCTCAGGTCTAAATGCTTCATGGACCCTTGTTTAACGGGTGTATCATGTTTCAGTCACAGTTCACACGCTCAGAGGGTCCGTGCGTCCACCAGAAAACACTCGTGACGAAACACATCTGTTCTTGTGTTGAATAGGAGCTGCTGTTGGCAAAAAGACACCAACATCCCCATTTGTCTGGCTGGGAAGTGAACGCTTCATGACATGCTGTTGGTAATATTTCTGTTCAAGGTGGAACATGTGTTTTAGGGACAGACAGCTCTGTGTTTGAGTTAAAGATCTCTGTGGTGTTTGATTTTGTTTCATTCATGAATTTAAACCTTCAGCTTGATCCATGTTACTCAGCGGGTGTTTGGTTTCCTGCTTGTGGCCTTGTGCAGGTCATCGGGATGATGAAGTGTTGCAGAGGGAGTATTAACTTGTGTGTTTGTGATACTCTGCAGGGATTTTCCTAAAATTTTCAGAATCCTATTTAATCACCAGGGAAATGATGCAGTTTTATGTCACAGATATGAAAAAAGGTCAGAAGAGAGAGAAGAATCAAGAGAGGAAACAATTGAGACAGGAAATTAAAGTCATTTATTTTGGTAATTGCTTTAATAATGAGTCTGTTCACGCTCAGTTGGTGTTTGATGGTATCTTTAAGCTCACTTAGTTAGAAATGAGATCAAAATTCATACTGTGGGAAAAACACTTGTGTGAGTTTAATCATTTTCTGCTTTTGGAACAGACGTCCTCAGATTGCATCGAGTCACTGACACAAGTCAATGACTCGATGCAATCTGCTGGTTTCCTTATATAGGAAACTTTTAACTAATTGGCATAATGAACTGAACTCAATTGGAATTTTTCCCTTTTGAAGTACCTTGAGACAACTCTTGTCAGGACTTGGCACAACAGTATATAAATAAACTGAATTGAATTGATGTTTTTCTTTAATGTTTTCTTTATTTTCAGAACAAACCAATTAGAAAAAAGGAAAAGTGGAACTCCTAAAACGTACATGAAATATTGTAAAAGTTTCAATATTCTCTCTATGTACTGCATGTACTACGATTTATTTATTTACATGAATGATTAGTACATTTTCAACCATTCAATAAAAAACTGCAAAATTTAATGAAAAATGAAAAATCTTTAACAAAAATACATCAAAAGTAATAATAAATCAAATATGCTTTTATATTTACAGACAATTTAAACCATGCAGCTTAACTAATTAAACTGGTGTTGGCACCTTTTAATTAATGAATCAAAGCTTGGATGAACATGGCCCAAGAAGACTGTGTCATCTGCAAACATGATAACTGTGAGGATGTTTGAAAAAGAAGAAATAAAGTAGGTCCAAGAATACATCCCTGAGGAACCCCACAGTGTACTTTAGCCTTGGTAAAATTACAACCTTTTATACAAACAATTTGCCTTCTCTTTGATGAGTAACTTTTTAACGTAGTGTTGTGATATTTGCTTTTGCTGTGTTTTCAATGAACCACGATGACCTGCTGTCAGAACGTTTGATGAACTGAACTCGTTCAACAGTGATAAATATCTCATGTAACATTTAACACATCTGCTGATAGCATCGGCGCAGTATGAATGAACCCGTGTGTGGTGCACAGTGGGTGTGGGAGGTCTGAGAGCTGGAATGTGAACAGCTGGATGTCCCAGCCTGGCAGAGGAGATGGGTTGGTACATGATGACATCCGCGTGGAGGAGGAGGAGGAAGCAGGATTCCTCCTTCCCTTGTCGTCCAACTGTGAGAACCTGAATCTGGAACGATTTCGGAGGATTTTCAGCATGAGATACCCGCCTCCTCCTCCTCAGCTGCTGTCCCTCATTCATCCCTCACACCACCGCTTCTCTCCAGCTGTGTCATTTATCAGATTCCCCCCAAAAAACAGCACAAAGTTGACTTTGTTGCTCATTTTTAGTTTTTTAGAGGGAAAATGGAACAAAACTAAAGGTGTAAATAAAGACCACATTCTTTCTGTTTCTCTTTGGGGAAATGAAACCGTTTCTGGCCTGCTGCAGGTCATTTATTTAGTTTCAACACATGCTCACTTTTCCTCACATCATCTGACTTGCTGCTGTTAGTTTCCAGACTTTTCCTGCTTTTTCTCTTTTGGTTTTTCCCCTTACACAAGAACCCATGTAGGCTTGAAATGAGTAGCCACATCTGTCTATTTATACTACTATATTCAATAATAGTTGTTATTCATGGTGTTTATTATAGTGTATAAACAGAATGTTATTGATATTACTTGTTAAGTCCCAAATCAGAAGAGATCGTTACACACATCTACAAGTGATTAGCTTTTAGGGTCTATACAATTCAGCATGAGCAACATGTCTCTAACTCCATCAGTTCTGCAGATATTGAGCTAAAGTTTGGTGAGGTCATAGCTGAGCGTCATATACAACACCTGGTCTGGAAGCTGACAGATAGAGGTACACTTTCACTAAACTGCATTCATTTTTGCACAAATTATGATCAAAAGTTTTCTTAGTTTGGTCCAACTTGCACAAAAGTGACCAAATGTTCTGAAAGTGGAGGTGGGCATGTCGGTGTGGGAACAGGAGTGTTTTTTCTTCACGCTGCAGACGAGGTCTTATGGGAGCCACTTGTCAAGTCCTACAGGGGAGGAGCTTCAGTTTCTTGGGGCAACTCTGAGTAATTGTTTCCATGGTCATAACTGAACTCTGCCTCCTCTGTCGCCCCCCCACTCGCTGCTCAGAGGGAGCTGTGTGGCTGTGCATTCGGTCAGTGGATGCTTGAACAGTTTGGATTTCACTGCAGGAAGGAGTCAGCAGCATGCTGAAGATCCAGATGTGGTCTCTTCTCCTGGTTCTCTGTGCTGGGGGTTCAGAGGCCTGGTTCTTCAATTTGAATCCTGATCCCACAACAGAAGTGCCGGCAGCAACGACGCCCCAAGATGATGCTCCAACAGTCACTGATGTGACGACAAGAGAAGCGAAGGATGAAGACAACTTGTCCAAGGTGGGAGAGGAGATCCTCAGTGTGGCCACAGGGATCCGTAAGTTTGTGGAGGACTGGAGCGCTACTACGACTGCCTGGACTACTAGTGAAGGCCCGACTCCGAAGGTGGAGGGTGCTAACCCAAACGTGACGGATGAAACAGGCAGGTTAAGAGGGGAGAAGGTGGGGCTGGGGGAGGGGACCCATCTGGTTTCTAGAATTAACAGGACCTCAGTATCGTCTTGTCTCCCCGTCCCATCCCATTGGTCCATTTGCAAACGGCCAAACTCCTTCTCGCTGCCCAACTTCTTCAACCACACGTCTGTGGAGGAGGTGGGGGCTGTCCTACAGGAGTGGGCGTGGCTTGTGAGGGCAGGGTGCCACCACAGCACAGAGTGGTTCCTCTGCCTCCTGCTGGTGCCCAGGTGTGCTCCACCTGCCGCGCCCTTTGACCTGCCCTGTCGCAGCTTCTGCTCCGTGCTGCAGGACAGCTGCTGGGCGTCTCTGGAAAACGGGCGCCTCCCAGTGGAGTGTCACCTCCTGCCTGAACGGGAGCAGGAGCCAGAGCGCCCGGCGTGTGCGTCCGTTAGTAACAGGAAAGGTAACCCTGCTGGATTGGAATGTATCACACGTGTGTAGGATACATTTGGAATCCAGTCACGTCTTGTCGTCTTTTTTTGTCCGTCTGTTTTATTGTTCACCTTGTTTTGGATGTTTGTGTTCGATGCAACTTTGCATGTTTTTACACACAAGCAATTTTTAATACGTTTTAAAATCTGGCCTACATTACCCACAATGCAACTGCAGCCTGTCTTGAAACCCAACATCTTTACTTGACTCTTTCCTGAGATGTTTCAGCTTTTTTCCTTTTGAGGTGACAGAAGAGTCTGGGTCTGTCAGTTCCCTCGAGAAAAAAAAGTCTTTTATCTCAAGAATTTCTAAAACAAAAGCATAAAAAGTATAGTTTAGAATTATCTTGTGGTTTCTTTGCAATTAGACTTTCGCCGGCCCCGCCCCCAGAATGGCTATTGTCCAATCACACATCATAGCAACCGTTACTATCCGACAACTCCAAACAAAATGATGAAGCTAAGCCTAATTTACTACTAAGCATTAGCCTTGATAGTAGTCGTGTCTCCTTCGTTTCCCTTCAGAACCTCCTCATCGAGCTCAACCAGCAACAGCCAAGCATGAGTGCTCCCCCCGCCCGCGGCTGGGCGGAGGTCCGCCTCCCAGACTATCCAAGACCCTTTATAAGACACACCGTGCCAGCAAATCAGCGTAATATTACCTCAACCGTGTGTCTTATAAATGCACATTAAAGGCCCTATCAGTGATATTCATAGAAATCATGATAAAAACTGCCACTCTTTAGCGCCATGCAGTTTCAAGTAAGTATTGCAGCTACGGTGGCCCACTCAAAAAGGCAACAACTCCAGCGTTCACTCCAGCTATCTGGTTCGTTTTTTTATAAAAAAGCATGAGATTGATTTATTTCCTGTCTCTGTAGCCTAACCCACACAAAGCATATAACTACTCAAGCAGGTAAAAAACATTTTTTAATGAGTGTTCAGTCTTAATGCATAATGCCAC
>SSNS01000077.1:1014648-1307465 GCA_006937985.1 Aphyosemion australe
AAGATGGAGGATGACCATGGAGCGTCGACCACAATTTATGTATTAAAAATGTAAAATTTGAAGCTGAGAGGAATATTTAGAATTGATGATGGTGAGAAATATTAATGAAAAGGGACAAGTTTGTGCACTGGATACACAGAATTTGGTAGTAAACAGGTAAAAATATTACACATTGTGGCTTTAAGCCTTGGCGCAACAGCGGGTGGTGTCATGATCACGTGATGAATTAATGCCGAGCTCCGGCTGGGAACTATATTGATAATGAAAGTAAACACGGGCTTAAGTTTCTTTTTGTTAACAGAACCAGCTGAGATGAGCGATGCAGAGCACCGGGAGCTTTTAGAGCTGCCTGCAGCTCAGATCATCTGACAGACAGCTCACAGGGACACCGCGTCGCCGCCACCATTCCTCGGATCCACGCGTCCCCAGACGCCGGACCTTCTCCCAAACTTCCAACTCCTTGTTCCCTGCTACGCTTCGCTCAGCGGAGCCGACACTAATATATCCCTCCACTGCATACTGTAACCCTTTTGCCTCGGTATGGATGATATTGAGGAGGAATTGCTCCAAAAAATTTTGCTGACACGCATCTGTCTACTTCTTTCCATCGCGGAAATCTGCGGAGCTGCAGTGTTTGATCCACTTATTGTCAGAGTTGGCAACAGTAACTAAGGGGGGCGGGGCTCGGCGAAAGGCTAATTGACATTAGGATGGAGGGAGATGGAGCTGAGGGATCAAGGCCCCGGTTGATCCATCTGACCCTCACCTTTGGTGTCGAGATCCAGATCTTGACCAAAAGAAGACCTGTGGATAGGTTTTTCTGATAAATTAAATTACTCTAATTAGCATGCAAACCAAAATGAATGCATGAAGTCTCTGTGAGCTGATCTGAACAGCTCCTGTTGGGTTCTGCTTGGCAGAGAGGATTGTCCCATCATGATTGTGACGTCTCTGCAGCATAAACGTCATATTTGTGTGATGACAGCAGTCCTGCAGCGTCTCTGAAGGTAGTTTGTGTTACAGCGTTGGTCACAGCTTCTTCTTGTTTACAATCTTCATAAATGTAGCAGCGTTGGTTACCTGGGTTACCAGTCTGAACGCCAAAGCATAAAACCAGCATTTTACACAGGAATCAGGGTTTTAGTAGCAGGTTTTTCTGGGTTCAAGTTGAACAGAATCACAAATCCTTTGTCTGTTATGGAGATGGTTTAATTCCCTAAAAGTGTTTTGCCTTTTCATGAACTAATTTGTTTTTAAGTATTAAATGTTTCAGATCAGCAAGGAAAACCTGAAAGTGATTTCATTTGTTGAGGGAACAACTGTTGTGAGAAAGTCTTTGACCCCTAAACCTAATAACTGGTTGTAACACCTTTAGTGGTTTGGGTTAGGGTTTGTTTTAATTGGCTCTCATCCCTGTGGATAATTTTTGACCTACTCTTTTATCCAGAATAGTTTCAATTCAGCCACATCGGAGGGTTTTCCAGCATGAACGCATGTTGAAGGTCAAAGGTCAGATTTCTTTCCTTCAGGATGTTCTGCTAGAGAGCAGAACTCATGGTTCCATCAGTTACAGCAGGTGGTCCTGAAGAAGCAGAGCAGCCCCAGACCATCACACTACCACCACCATGTCTGACTGTTGCTATGATAGTTTGACTCCTGATAGAACGGGACACACACATTCCAGAAAGTTCTGCTTTTGTCTGGTCAGAATCCTGACCTCTGACCTTAGTCCGAACTAAGGGAAGCCTGATTTAGATGTTGGTGAAATTTAAACGTGACAAATTGTCTGTATCAGCTGTGGTTACCTTGGTTTCCACCATCCTGCTCTCATCTCATCACACTTTGCTGTAGAATCAGCATCCGGAACCACCGAGTCAGTCGGGACATCTGCCGTGGGAAGTGGGGGGCTGTGTGTGACATTTATGATCACTGCAGTGGGTGGGAAAACGGTCCACTCTAAGGAAAGACTGAATCGATTGTTCTCGCAGTTTGGGAGAGAGGGTGACAATGTCACGGCCAGTCAAAAGCCAGCCTTGTGGTTGGGATGACAAGGGGGCCGCTCAAGGTCTCTGCCAGGGGTCAGAGGGCACCGCCAGTCGCCTACCCTCTGAAACCAGTCACTCTGGACGGGTGGTAATTAGACAGACAGAAGATGAGCAGAGGCTAAAAAGTGGGATTCTGTCTGAGAGACGTTTATGTGAGATGGGAATTACCCGCTCTGATTGAAGTCATTTGGGTGCATTGCACACTATTTAAATATCTAATGTTGACCAGACTTATCTTTTTTTAGCACATTTGGAGACATTGTGCCCTTTCTTTGCTGATCATTTCCAGAGATGGATAGCATTCCAAAGATACGACCACTCTCTCTTTTAATCCATCTTTAGAGCTCCTTTCCTGATTTTAATAATTGTTGGTGACAAATTATAAATGTCCTTCACAAGGGAGTTTCCAGAATGTCCCATAACATTCTTGAGAGTTTCTTCAATGAGTCACATGACCTCGCTTTTGTGTTGCAGGAATTTTAAAGGCACACTTGGCAGTTTTGGCTTGCTTTTAGCACCCCCTAGTGTTTTGTTAGTGAAACCAAAAGTGAAACTTATCTCCTCGCTGTGCGTTCGTCTTTTTAACACTTTAATCTAACTGCTGAAATGTCTCCTCAGCCTTCATTAGTGTCTACAGGAGCGGTTCATCACTAAATCAAACTAATCAGCTGTGTTCATGATCTAAAACATGCAGGAAACATGCTGGAAGCAGACTGCAGCACCAGGTATGTTAGCTCCACTTTTCTAAGTCCAACAGGACTCTGAAGTTGCAAGTGTGGTATTTTGGCCACAGAGGGCGGTGGGGGTCTGAGCAACATTTTGTTAACCTATAAAAGGTAATTTTAGCACATTCTGGCTCAAGAAAATGATTTACAAATATAAAAAAGTTGCATAGTATGGCTTTGTAGGAAAATTCTATAAAAGCAAATTACATAATGCGCAGTATGTGTGGACTCTGTCCGGACATGTTGACTGTGTCGAATGGCGGAGCATCATATTTGCACATGTCAAAGTTCGAGTCCAAGTCCAAGTCATCGACATGCTCCTTGAGTCAAGTCACAAGTGACTCAATTCAGGACTCAAATCCCACTCTTGGACTTGAGTAATCCCATCCGTGGCTAGCTCCATACCCCTGTTCCTGTCACATATTTTCTGGTGGATCTGGTCATTTATGAACTTCCTGAAAAGTTATTCCAAAACCACAGACCTTAGTTTTAGAAGCTCATCATAAAAGTGATGAAAATCTTAGAAATAGAACTTTTGGTGTAATGTACATTTACATTATGGCCATTACATTATGCCTCTGGGATTCCCCTGTGGGAGCTCAACAAGTCGCAACAAAAATCACAGATGTTCAATAGTTTGTCACCCTAGATGATCCGCGTCATACCTTCTGAATGGTTGATTGAATTAAAAATAATTCCAAGGGTTTCTAAAAGTACATAAAATGAGCTTTCCAACGAGGTATTGCATGGTGTAGTCCATGTTACTGAAAATATCGCTATTATAGGGAGACCTGCTAGCCTAGTGAACTAGACCAATTCTTGCTTTGCACCAGGCTAGAGACCTGCTGCAGCTTCACACAGAAAGAAACGATGCGAACCGCGACAGGAGAGAGAGTGGAAAACGTAACGGAGGAGATAATCTGCATGAATAGCTTTTATAAAAGTATGTAGGCCTAAATATCATTAAAAAAGTCCACCCAGTTGAAGGAATTTCTGTAGATAGTGACCATGAGGAGGGACTGATTACCTAACAAGGTGACGTCAAATATTTGTCCAATCAAACTTGTTTTTTATTTGGACAACACTCAACTATTTGTTAGCTTCATTCAAGCATTATTTAAATTTACAATAACTCTTTATTTAGCTGAAAATAGATTTTATCCTTCTGGTAGCGATATCAAATGATATCAAATGACCCAGCACAATGACTTAAGGACAAATTCAAGTTTGAAATAAAGATTTCATAAAGTAAAATTATTTGTTCCTTTCTGTTCTCAGCCTTCATAATTATAATTTTAAAATGCACATGCTAATTGTTAATAAAAAGGGGCTAATATGCACTTTGTAATAAAGAAATGTTCAGTCAGTGCTGGATTCTATATGTAGGCTACGATGAAACCTAGTTCGAGGGCCCCAAGAGACCCTTGCAGCTCCACTGGATTTAGACATATTTAGAGTCAGATTTGTGTTTGTAACTTTGAAAAATGACTAAGCGAGGACATGTCTCTAAATCAGAGCTGAGATGTTTTAGCTAACTCATGCTGTCTTGTATTTTAGCCTAAAAGGCTTCCGTTCACCAGGAATTCCTGCCGATATAAAAGCCAAACAGAAATAGTATTTTGTAGATTAGGAGGTGATTTTGATGAGTTCGTCTCACTAGACGCCGTTTTCATTCTCTTAATCTTTACACCAGAAAAGTTTGAGCTCCATATTTATTCCACCGACAACAATTTGGTGTCCGTTTTCAATTTTCTGCAAACTTAAGAAAAAAGCTTTAATTAGCATTCACACATCTGGCAGCGGTGCTGCCCCTGCTTGTTCTCGGATGCCACAGGGCCGGGTTAGGGAGTGAGGAATTACAGCCGAGGGCGAGATTAGGGAAACCTTTTGTTTCTGCGTGAGTGGGAGTGTTTGGTTTCAGGTTATTTCAGGATAAAGGATGTGATTCAGTGCAGTGTGTCATTATGTGGTCAGATTAAGCCTAATAGGGCTTTCATATCTGACTTAAATTAAGACGCGGCTCAAGCATTTTAAGATAATTGCTTAAAGATTGTGCATGAAGACTGCACACTGAGATTTAGTGCTTTGTGTATTTTTATTGGTCGTTTGAGCTGTTGTTGCCAGCAAGGACGTTTCAGGTCAAGGTGAAGTAGATTTTATTGAAGGAAACAGTAAATTCTTAAGATTTTGTCTGTTTTTTGGACATTTTAAAGCCTTAAAGCACTTTTGGATTAGTTCATGTTTTACATGTTTTACCTCTGGGGACAAAGGAGGCACTCTTTAACCTCTGAAGGAGTCCGTTATAGATCCATAATTACATTTAAGCATGTTTTAACCAGAGTTTTGTGTCAGCTCAGTCTTCTGGGGCTGTGTGCTTCTTCCTTCTCAAGAGTCCCTCATGGTTCACTTTCCCATGGAAATCTGACTCGCATTTCCCCCCTCGCCTCCGCTTGCCCATCTGTCTGTGCGAGCTCGTCCGTCCTCGCTGGCAGCATCTTTTTCTCCACACGGGAAAAAAAAGCGTTGAATTTCCCTGGAATTACAGACTGACAAATGTGAGAATGACATATCAGTAATCATCTGAAACTCAATATACATGAAGATGGTTGTTTTTGGACGCCGTCCTCAAACTCTAAAGTTAAAGTCCCACTAGTTGTCACACACACTGGTGTGTGTGAAATTTGTTCTCCGCATTTGACCCATCCCCTGGGGGAGCGGTGAGCTGCAGACACGGCCGCGCTCAGGAACCATTTGGTGGTCTAACCCCTCAATCCAACCCCTTAATGCTGAGTGTCAAGCGAGGAGGCATTGGGCCCCATTTTTTCAAGGTTTTTGGTATGACCCGACCAAAATTTGAAGCCCGATTTCCCATTCCCTGGGCAGACACTCATACCAATAGGCCACTGCGCTGGTCTATTGGGGCTGAATTTACTCAACAAAGGAATGATTAGTTGTATCCTGATGAAGAAATTATGTTTCTGACAACGTTAAAAAAATTCATTCTTGATCATCATTTGCAACCATTATTTGTTTTTTTATTGCTGCTTTTCAAAGTGGGTGGAGCTTAATTGAAAAATGTAATGTTTGAATGCACCAGTTAGGGTAGAACTATTGTTCCCAACCAAACAATTTTTTATGATTACATTTAAAAAAATTTTGTTCTTTAATATTATTCTGCAAAAAAATTAATGTGTGACTGATGAAATAAACAACAGCATAATAAGAAAACACAAAAACGATTTAAATATTGTGTTCTACAGAAAGAAATAGGCATTTTTATTCAATAGGCTTTGTTGTTTTTAGGGATGTAAGAAAATATTAATGCAATCATGAATAATCACCTTTCATGTTATGACACTGAATCAATATTTATAAGCAGTGAAAGAATTTGTTTTGAAAATTTACATGCAAACATTTACTGTATTTCTTTTTCTGTTTTTTTTTGTTTGTTTGTTCTGACGGAACATCGACATCTCACGTTAACACTGGATGTGTTTTGGAAATGTCTGGCCTGAGTTTTCTTATAAAATTTAGTCTTTAAAATTGCAAATATTGTCTGACTTTAAAGCCTGGGACACACAGGAGACAGACGCGCCGCGTCACGCCCGCGCCGTCACGCCCGCGCCGTCACGCCCGCGCCGTCACGCCCGCGCCGTCACGCCCGCGCCGTCACGCCCGCGCCGTCATTTTAAAAAGAAGCCATTAGAAGCTATGAGAGTGGCTACACGGGGAGCGCAGCGTCGCGTCCCAGAGGCGCTGAAGATAGGCGCCAGTTCTATTTCAAGCGCCGTGGCGCGCCGTGGCGCGCCGTGGCGCGCCGTGGAGCGGCTGTTCCTGTTCTCAAGTCCCACGTGATGTTGTGACTATCGCGTGACTTTCCAAGAAGCGTTCAGCGGTGCGGCGCTTCCTGTGTGACCGTTTGACTTCCCAAAACCGCGGCGCTTCCGAGGCGCAGCGCGTCTGTCTCCTGTGTGTCCCAGGCTTAAGTGTCGCCATTTATATTGTATCGTATCTCCTGTATTGTGATATATATCAGATCGTCCGATTCTTCCCAATACACACCCCTATTCTCTTTCTTTCTGTAAAACCAAATTTAATAAACTAATAAATAAAACAAGATCATTTTGGAACAATTTTCTTGCACAACATCCAACACCATTTATTTTTAGTGCTGTCTAATTATTGACATATTACAGAAAAATCATAAATTTCTCTGTTAAGATGTACTCGATGACTGAGTTGGGGGAAAACTCTCTTTTAGTCCATTAGCGGTAGGAATCTTTTTGAATTATAACTCAGGCTTGGTGTTAATCTGCTTTGGTCTAATCTCAGCCAAATACAGATTGAGAAGGAAAGTTTCAGAATGAATGACGCAGCTTCATGCAACTGCAGCCAATCAGAGAGCTTGATTTTCCCGCCTTTAATTGCGTAGTAAAGAAGGGGCAGCTACATGGCTACAATGTTTTAAAACAGATTGAAATGTACACCTAGTCATTGTATGGAAACTACATGCAACTTTGGAAAAAAGTCTTGAACTTTGTGTGGTGAGAGGTTCTGTTTGTCCTCTTCAGAGTTATTTGTTGTTGTTTGTAGGAGGTATGGTATTTTTAAAATAACCATTCACAAATGGAGCTTATGCAAGGGTTCCCTGCCTTCTGGTGGGATTTGTGAGAAAATCAATTGTCTGACTAGCCTAGAATCTAGACCGTCATTGTCCCAATGACTGCGTTTACATGCAGCCAATAACCCATTCAAAACCCGGTTATTTGCAATACCCTGGTTCCGCAAGGCCATGTAAACACTGGCAAAAACCGGGATATTACCCCTGGGGCAACCCTTTTCTAACCTGAATATCAGGTCATGTAAACGCGTATCGGGATAACCCTTTCAAAAGGTGCGCTCTGCGCATGTTCTATTCGCAAGGATTCTTGGTCTTTTGAGTAGATAAACTTCTTGTATGCGCCAGTATACCGGAAGTGAACGCGTAGAGTTCAACACGGCGAGACGCAGCACACCACATTTTTGGAGTGATAACGAAACCACTGTATTTCAGAGCACAATGCGCAAACAAAGGTGATCACCATTAGCTCCGAACTATCCATTAAATGCGTGCTGCTGTTGTCGTCTTTGGCTACAGGAAGAAAAACCGGCAATGACGCATATTGCAACTTAATGTAGCCCGTACGTCCTGGTCCTGATGCTATGTAATCGGGATATTAAACATTCCATGTATACAGGGGTAACTCTCTCTACTTGTGCATGTAAACGGGTTATTCCAAATGTTTCAGAAACCCGAATACTGACCGTAAACCCGATCAAAACCCGAATACTGGCTGCATGTAAACGTAGTCATTGTTTGTTATCAATAGCTTATTCAGACAGTTTGAAAGACAACCATAGATCCCGCCCCATTACTGAGAGCCATCAATGGGCTGTGGCCAGACTATATATTTACGTATATAAGATGGTCAAGCTACCGTCTGACAGCATTGAGAGTAACATTAAATGAAATAAGACAAAGATAGCTACGTTTCATTGTATATTTTTTATATTTGTAGTGAAAGGTTTTAGTGTATGAAGACTCTTGTTTTTTGAGGTCTCTTAATTTGACCAGTTGAACATTCTGTCCCATTGAATCCCATTATAAACCCAGAAACTTAAACTGTAACTTACTAAAATGGTTAAAAACCAAAAAAGCAAAAGAATCAGTTGTCAACAGCCCACTGTCCTGTGACCTAGTGTTTCTGCTGGAGCGGTGAGCTGTGAGAGAGCTCAAAGTTTTAGGACATTTTGAAGGTTTCTCCGAACATTTTTATGGATTATTTTGGGTCACTCAATACACCATGATAGGCATGGGCTTTATCAGCATTAGTTTACATGTCATGTGGATGTGCAGTCTTCCATTCGGTGGACAAAAAAGTTAATATTTTGTTCCTCCATTGCAATGCATTGTTCTCTGTGTTCTACGGCAGACATAAAACATGTGTCTTTTTTTTTGCTCAGATTTCATGGTCTGCGCTTTTGGTTTCCAAGAGAAAAAAAATATTTCAGCGTTTTTAACTGAGATTGCAGCTCTGATAAAGACTTTAAAATTATGTGTAATTGTTGTTTTATGGTCTCGTAACCACGTTGTTCCTGGTTTGTTGGCTGACTTAGTTCTTGTTGAGGGGAGGTTTTGTTACTCCCAGAGGGTTTTGTTAGTGGGAGAGCTGCGGTCAGAGTCGACAACTTCCAGATGTGAGACGTGATTAAATTAGAGCCGCATTTGGTTTGAAAAATAATCCCATTCCCGTCTTTAATTAAAATCAAGTTCCAAGTTTGAAGCAGAGGAGTAAACTTTGTCCTGCACACATGATTTGTGCGACAGCTTTGTGCGACAGCTGCAGCAACTGTGAGATGAACCAACAGCAGGTGTCCTCAATGGGAAGAAGACACCCCCAACCCAGTTCTGTCTGATTTTGGATGAAATCCCACAGGGTCTGGGATTTAAGGGACACAAAACCCAGCTATCATCACAGTCTGGGCATAAATATCACCTTCTGGGTGGTGTGGCTGCTGCATAACTTATATTTTAGTATTTATTCTATAATAAATCACTGGTTGTGACCTAAAGTTACAAATGAACAATCAAGAATTACATGTTATGTCAGGAGACCCCCTCATGAACCTCTGATAAATCTGAAAGCTTACTCGGAGCCAGAACATGTCCCCTGTGATGATGGTTCATGAGAATTGCTGGACTCGAGACACTATTTTTGTCCGTGGGAGCTGGAGTATCAGCACTTTTTAAAAATGAGCTTTGGCCCATTTTCAGACACTTAAAACATAAAGGATAATTGCTGATGTAATTTTTGACCCCTAAAAGTTCACAGATGGTTTAAATTAAACTTCAACATTTTTTAGGTTTATTGCTTCAGAAATGTGTCGTCTTTGTCTCACCTAAATGTTTCAGATGAGCAAACAAATGTAAAAATCAGACAAAGATATAAATACAAAATGCAGTTTTTAAACAATAATTTAATTCATTAAATGAACAAAGCTATGGAAACCACAGACATATATACGTAGACGCCCCGTGGAATGGCGCTGCATATTGGAGCTGCCGTAGTGGCTGGTCGCCATCTTGGATGGGTCTTCGTTCGCCCCCAGTGCATTTATTTCTACTGAGAAAGGCGCCTACCCAACAAAAAACCACATTTTATAATGCTTTTTCACAAAGTCAGACATATGGTATGGCATGACAATTAAAATATAAATATAATTAAATGAAATAAAAATATAAAATCCCAACAGGTAGGCTAGAAAAGTCCCAGAAAAGTCCCACGTGATCTATCTTCAATAGTGCGCTGATTGTTGCAACCGTATGCTGCACAAAAAAACGGGCATAGTTGCTCACTCTGCATTGACTCCAGTTGGGTTTGGAGAGTGAAGAACCCATCCAATATGGCGCTGTTACGCCCTCCAGCGCCCAATGGGGCGTCTATGTATTCATGTCTATGATCAAAACCAGCCTGGCCCTGTGCAAAAATCAATTGCCCTCTTGTTAAAATATGTATTAAAGCTACAAGCTGCAGTTTTTTAATCTGAGGACATCATCTGAGACAAATGACAAATGCACTTTAAGCCGTTCCCAACGCTTCTGTATTTACGGCCAGAAGCAACGCCTCTCGTTCATGAACGTGCACCTCTAGTCGGGTTACAGAGCTAAAACACAGTTTTACTATTATTTTTCTCACATTGTGCTGTTTATTCAAAAATAATATATAAATATATAATTTTTACAGACTTACTTGTCCATGAGAAATGTTACCAATTGTGCATCAGTCTAGGTACTTCAGCAAACACGTGGACAAGTTCTGTGATTGAACACTATTGGCTAGTGCTGAATGGCAGTCAGTTCAAATTGCATGGGGCCCTATGGGACGAGGAATGGGATTAGAAAAAAAACCTGATGTATTACATTATATCACAGTACAGGGTAAGACTATCACTGTTACGGATTTCTAAAAATAATCATACATAAATCCTGAAAGAGGGAACCTCTGGATTGTAGTTTTAAATGTCATTAATGACATTATTTGGTAAGCTGCATTCAGTTCCACCAGCCACACCCAGACCTGTTGAATTAAGAAATCACTTCAGTAGAATCTGTCCGACTGCATGAAGTTGGTTAAAAGATCTCAAAAACATACATATACCTCTTTCTCAAAAAATTCAAGATCAAAAGAAGCCAAAAAACAACATCTAAAGCCACTCAGATCTCACTTGGTTAAGTTAGAAGATCAACAACAACCCAAATTTACCAACATTTACCAAAAAACATATTGAGGATCCCAAAGACTTAAATATAGCAAATATTCTGTGGAGTTGTGAGACAAAAGTAGAATTTTCTGTAAGGTGTGTGTCTCGTTCCATCTGGAGTCAAACTAACACAAGAACAACATCATAGCAACAGTCAGACATGGTGGTGGTGGTAGTGTGATGGTCTGGGCTGCTCTGCTGCATCAGGACCACCTGCTATAACTGATGGAACCATGAAGTCTGCTCTCTAGCAGAAGGAGAATGTCTGACCTTTGACCTTAAACAGGCCATTCACGCTAGCCTGACAAGCCATCCTATACATGTAAATATGTAGTCTGGCCACAAGTAATTGAAAAGACTCAGTCGTGGGGCAGAATCTACAGTCGTCTTTCAAACTCTCACTACACAATTGGACAGCACTAGTTCCAATCACTACGGAAATCAGTCAATGGGGCAGGCCACCATACACTGTTGAAGAAGAAGATGTAAATTATTTTTTTGAAATACCTCTATCTGATCAGGTGCGATTGAATTTAAACTATTCTGGGTAGAAGAGCAGCATTAATTCCTCCACCGTGATGAGAGAGACTCGTTACCACCAAGGACGATACAACAATAGGTTATGGGTCAAATACTTTTTCACACAAGACCAGGTTGGTTTGGATGGATTTGTTGCTATAATAAACAAGAACATCATTTGAAAACTACAGTTTTGCTGATCTAAAACATTTGAGTGACTTATGAAATACATCTTCATGGAGCTGTAGGTAGGAGCTGACTTTAGTTTGAGATCATTTAAATTTTAGCTTATATCTGTTTTGCTTCTCTTCCAGAGGAAAATGGCGTCAATTTGATCCAGCTGATTGGAGACCCTCCACCAGACAACATCCAGAAGGTTATTAGACCTACGTACGGGGACGTGTCCTACAAATTCACCTCTACATCAGCGTTGGGCCAGCCGGCCTTGGCCCACATCCCCAACCTGTTCTACCGAGACTTCTCCCTCATATTCTACATCGAACCCACGTCTCCCAACGCCTCCGTTCTCTTCGCCATCACAAATGGCGCCCAGAACCTCATGTACATCGGCGTGAAGCTAAGCGCGGTCGAGTCCGGCCGTCAGAAGGTCAAGTTCTTCTACACCGAGCCCGGTTCTGAGTCTTCGTATGAGGCGGCCAGCTTCGACGTGCGGAGCATGCTTAACAAGTGGACCCTCTTCGCTCTGTCGGTATCCGACGACCAGCTGACCTTTTATCCAGATTGTTACATGAAACCACAGGTGGTGAAGTTTGAGCGCTCGCCTGATCCAATGGAGATCGACCTGTCATCTGGGATCTTTGTGGGTCACGGGGGAAAAGCCGACCCAGACAAGTTTGAGGTAATTTATGTGTCTCTTTTTAATATTAGCGCTCATACTTGGTAAATCGTTAACATCTTGTGTCTTTGCTTTGGTGAAAGTTTTTCTGTGAAAATATCTGATCTAAAACTTTTCTTAGATGTCTAAAAACTAGGGGTGGGTTTCGATTAAAAAATTAATCTAATTAATCAGAGGCTTTGTAATGAATTAATCTTGATTAATCGCATTTTAATCGTTCAAGAAAATTTGCCCCAAAAGCAATTTTTTAAATTAAAAATAATGAGGCAGAGAATCAAACAATAGACAATGACATTATTATTGTAAACTCAAGCGCTTTTCATTTTTAAAAAATGCTTTTAAATTGTATTTCCGTTCAAAACAGGAAAATAAAGTTGTTTTGAACTGCTGCTGCGCGACATGCGTAAAAAACGCTGCTGGCACAGGCTGGAGCTATTCTAGAAGCTTCACTACGCAGCCTTCTATCTCCGTGAATGATTAGTCAATTCGGATGATTGACACCTCTTTGGGATCGTTAGGGCCAATAGAATCAAGCGTTACTCACCAAAATTAGATTGACAGCTCAGTCAGCCAATGAGACTCGTCATAACACGGACATACACAAACCAGGAAATAAAAAAGTCCTACTGGGTGTTTGAGTTTTGAAGCCTGTTTTATTGGTGAAAATGACTTTGTTTTCCATCTAAACTGTTTTCAGTGTGACACAAGATGTAGGGCTAATAGTAAAATAGTTTAACCTTGAAACCAACCTTTCAAGGTTAAACATCAAAGGTAAGCAAAAACACACGAGGAGGGATTTCCAAACACTCATTTGATTGTAGTTTTAGGTGCAGCTTGACGATATTTATTGATATTTAGGGCATTCATTTTGCTGCTAAACTTCAAAGCTTCTGTGTTTTTAAGGGTTCGATTGCGAAGCTGAAGCTGGTGGGAGACCCTCGGGCGGCGGAGCGTTTCTGTGACTATGACGACGACGCCAACGAGGCGAGGATTTCTGTCTGAAATGGCTGAAACCAGAGAGACTGAATATATTTGTGTGACACGTTTCTGTTTGTGTTTCAGGCTTCAGGTGTTTCAGGTGAAGGCAGCGGAGAAACCGACCAACACAAAGACAACACTATGAGGGTCAGTTTTTAGGTTTTATTTTCTTTCAAATTCAGAAGTTTTTGTGTTTTAATGGGAAACTTGGTTATTTTTTATCTGTCTAACAGTGTTCAAACTTGTTTCAAGCTTTTAATCTGTCCTCAGTTTCTGCAAAATCTAATTTAATTGTCCTCCAACCGACAAATGCAGTCTCAACACTAAAAGTGAAAATTTGTATATTGTGTATACTTGATATATTGTAAAATTCTATAATATTAATATGCAATTATCTGTTATAAATTTGACAGCAAACCTTTAGCCATAACTGAGAGTTTAGATTCTCCCGGCTGCTCCTAAATGCATCACAGCTCAATGTACATGCAGGAGTAATAAGAGATGAACTGATTCTGAGTCTGACGGCCGATACCGCTTTCCAATTCTTGAACAGTTCTGACCTGCCATTACAGATTTATCTCACAGACTTGTCAGAAAACAATTTAAGAATTCTGAATAACTCGAAAAATATGATTCTGTAAGTAAAAGTAAATGTTTTAATCTGTTATTGCTAGCGTTAGATTTTTATTGCTTCTTGGCAATGGTGTGTTTACGACTCCATTTAACTATCCGGCCCTGTTCTGATATAAGGTAGGTAGTCTTTCATAAGTTACAGGGCTGTCAACTCTCACGCATTAAACGTGAGACACGCATCTGACCCTCTGCAGAGTCAAACTTAGCCTGCCGTGGCGCCGCGTACCTGCCCCATCACGGGAGTGCGCATCACTCAATAGAGCCGCATAATGAGGATGTAAACAATTTGAAATATGAGCAACTCCGCTACTTTTATATATTTTCATAATATTAACACGTTTTTTAATCAAGGTGGTGATGTTTTAGGCAGATAAACTACGGAAATTACATAAATACAGAAAGAAATACCTAAATAATAGAAAAACTTGGACATGTTTTCCCTTTTTTCTTCTTATTTTAATGCTGAAGAATCGGATCAGGACTCGGTATCGGCAGATCCTCAAAATCAAATTACTCTGACTCAGATCGGGAGCAAAACAATGTGATCGGAACATCCCTACCTGAGATGTTTCTGCCAGAACCGGACACCCACATTACCAGAGGAAACGAGATAGCGCTAAACACCAGTCACCGTTTTCTAGGTCCAAAAGTTTTCTGTTGTCCGTGACTTCAAATGGTGTTTTTCTTTTTGGGACTCTGAAGTGGTAGCAGCCGGCTGTTTCTCCTCCTCTAATTTTATTGAGCGGAGAACCTTTCACACCAGTGGTGTTGTTGATAAATACGTGAGTGTGTGATGAATGGAGGACCCAGGGAAGGGCCGCGATTCAGCGACACTGACAACCGGATGGTCCAATGGTCGCTTTCAGTCCAAACCGAATAATAATAGCTATACTATGTTAGAACGTTAAGAGGCATGAGAAAAAAAACGTTAAGGTAATTTGTTTTGCAAATTTGCCATTGCAGCTTTAATCTTTAACTAAAGAGGAAGTTAAATAGGCCTTTTTCATCAGAATGTTAATCAAAATGTTATTTAAACTTATTAAATTCCTAAATCTCAAAATCGTCTTTGTATTTATCCACATATATTTAAGCTTTTCAATTTCGCTTTTCTTGTTTTCATTGTTGTGTTTTGTCTTCAGGCCACTCCTCAACCCAGTTTAGTCCCCAAGCCAATCGTGATACCATCAAAAGGTAAAAAAGAAACAACACTAAAATGTTCCTAACATGCTGCGACCAAGGGTGTGGAAATGTGAAAAAGGAAGTCTTGTGGAGTCACAGCAGAAAAAATGTACCTGAAGCTGCTTGTCTGGACCTAGAAGTGGCCCTAACATGTAACATGAGACTTTAGCGCCTCCTGGTGGACACTAAGAGCAGTTGTATCTTCTTTTGTAAACTGGTTTGCTTTATCTACAGAGATTGTTGATCCAGTGAGCTGCAGCTGAAGATGTTAACTTTAGATGTTAATCATTATCAGCTCTTAATGGATCTCCACCAAATAAGTGACTCACAGGATGTCAAAAGATCCTGAAAAGACCTGATGGCCAATCAGATCTGACCTGAACAATCTGTGTGTGTCTTTTTGGTTTATTTTAGTTTATGAGAACAGAATTTTCAGCATATTTTTTATTATTTTGCCCCTTTTTTCTCAGAAATCAGACTATAATATCTAATTAGTGTTCCTCCTTCAAGTCTTTTAAGCACTTGTGGTCATTGTAGTTTAAAGTTTCAAACCTGCATCTAAGTATTTCCTTAAAAAGGCAAATTTAAAGTCAGTAAATTTGGTCTCCTATAAGTTTGTATTCCATCGTATTTAATCTGAGTGACCTGTCTTGCAGATAAGAGCAAAGTGACTTTGAAGCAGCTGGTTGGAGACCCTTTACCTGCAGGGATCACGTTGGACGGAACATCTTCCTACAAATTCAGCTCTTCAGGGAATGTCAACCAGCTGGCCCTCAATCATGTCCCCAACCCCTTCTACCGCAACTTTGCCATCATTTTTCACTTTCTAACCCCCTCTGCTGATGCCGCCGTCCTCTTCTCCATCACGGATGCCTCCCAGAAGCTCATGCTCCTCGGCGTGAAGCTCGGGCCGATAAAGTCTGGCCGTCAAAAAGTGCAGTTTTTCTACACTGAACCCGGTTCTGTGGCTTCGAATGAAGCAGCCAGCTTTGACATACCGGCCAGGCAGTACATGTTTCACATCTTGGGAGTGACGGTGGTCGACGATCAGGTGACTTTGCACACGGACTGTCAGGAGGAGCCACAGGTGGTGAAATTTCAGCGCTCGCCAGACCCGATGGTACTGGACCCAGGGGCCAGGATGTTTTTGGGCCAGGCAGGAAAAGCTGACCCGAACAAATTTCAGGTAATCAGTGATGTTTTAGACCGAATGTGTTTAAACCCAGTGGCGATGCTAACAGTTGTGCTTAATTGTCCACGTCCAACTACTACAGCGAGGGTTAGATCATCTTCCCTGAAAAGGTTTTAGTTCATGTTCCCTAAGATAATTTTTGTCACCCTCTCTTAAAATGTTTTACTACAAAAAGTTTAAAGAGGATCTAGAATGTAAACCAACATTTTCCTTGTTGTTGTTGAATAAAGACAGCTTGGGTGGTCAACAGCAGCATGCCAAAAAGTCAAAGCCGTGTTTGACCTACTTTTTAGGTAAATTAGAAAGTTGAAAAAGGCGAAAAATTTCTGATCTGAGAAAGTCTTCCTTAACACGTCATAAGGGGGAGCCACGCCTCCTCAAACCTGCATGTCTCCAGTGTCTGAGGCCTTCTGGGGGAACCAACCAATCAGCAAGCAGCTCATTATCATATTCATGTCCTGGCCGAGTGGGAGGGGCAAACAGCTCTTTTCACAGCAAGGCTGGTTTAGGGGGTTTAGAATGGCCTGGATCAGGGCTCCTGGGACACATGAAAGCCAAAAGAACATTTCTTATGCTTTTTAGAGGTTCACAGCTGTTTTAGATTGTTGATTAACTGCAATCTAGGACCAATTTAATTTATCTTTTACATCGGCTGTGTCCATATTCAGTGGCTGCATCTTCCCATGGATGCATTTTAAGGCTGATTATGTCACAGCAAAGTGACCAGGCTGTCCAAATTTTAAGGATACTCAAAATGCGTTGTTATTTTCCTCGATTTTTTCATAACGGGTCATGTGTATCCTTATTGGCCATAGCTCATCTACTGTTCAGGGTTCCTGGCACGCAGCGATCACCCAAGCACTATGTTCTACTCAGCTAGCAGAAGCAGGTCATGAGGGGTCCTCATGTGAGAGATTGTTGTATTTTGAATTTCATTGGCTATTTGTTGCATCAAGATACACTTGAGAATACTGGGCGGTACTTCTGACCAATCAGCCAATGGCTGAATATTTTACCACAGCAGAGATGGTTATTCTTCACCTGTATTCAACGTTGGATTGTGAACGTAAGACTTGTGGGCAAACTGCTTTATTGGAGGACATTAATTGGACCCTTTTGGATGTAAAAACTTTGTTTTTGTTCAAGATGGCTCTGTTCTGTCGATAATAAGGCTTTGTATGGTGAATTATTTAGCATTTCCTAGTGGTTTGATAAAAATGTTGACTGTCTACAGATGATTATATCACATTGCAACACTGATTTGGCCATAAACAATGTAATTTACCACCAGTGGTACATAAAACACCAGCAGGTTATTGTAAACAAAGTGGCAGCAGTGCAGCATAACAAAGTGCTATTCATGTATTTTTTAATAGATATAATATTTATCGCAGGGTTAGAAAAACATCGCAATGTGAATTTTTTCCTGTAGCGTGCAGCACTGTTTTTGTCACAAGCTACCCTAGGACTCGTTGTGGGCTGAATGGGAGATGTTTGTTCTTGTAATCACGTTGGACAAAGCAGGAGAGAATTAAGTTTTAAATGTTACTGTATTGATATCTGGTGTTACAAAAACCAAAAGTTTAAAGACGTTGTCTTGCTAGGCTTTTTTCATCAGCACATTAGCAATGGATTGTGGGTAATACCCTTGGCCAAAGTCCACACAGATGCAGGCATTGATGAAGTACGGATCAAGGGTGTAAAAGGGGCGGAGCCATGGTCCACACTTGAGAAATGGGACACCCTCCACACTCGCATCCCTGAACAGGAACGTGCAGTTAAGGGGCAGAAGGGTGGAAGTGCGAGTACTGGGACAGGGCCTACCTGTCTTTCTCACGCATCAATAAAGCTGCATCATGTCTCCTGTCTCAGGGAGTATCAAGGCAGACAGATAACTCCTGCCAACTACTGGAGCGAGAAAAAATACATCACTTTACAATGGCATGTCATTATTTTACATGGTAATTGGGTAATTTCCTACTGCACACAAGGGGCTGAAAAACACTGCCCTAAGAGGTTTAATAAGGTGGTTTTACATGTTCCCTCGAAAACCTTGAAGACCTTTCTGATCTTATTGTCTTCTTTTGCTAGTGGTTTGTGTCAGAATCATCACAAACAGGAAGCTTTAATCAGATGGTAAAACTGATCCTACGTAGTAAAACCCAGATTTATCTTTGGTTTAATGATCAGGATGTCTTGACATTTGTTTGACATTCAGGTTAATACATTACTTTCTCAAGTTAAGTTAAGAATTGGGTTTCTATACCGCAACAGGTCATCCTTTACTCATTCTGCAAAGCAAACCTTGGTCAAAAATGACAATCCTTCCCATCTTAGATTACGGTGACATCATTTATAGGACTGCTTCCAAAAAACTTCTTCATAAACTCGATGTCATTTAGCACTCAGCAATCCGTTTGGTCACTGGTGCCCCTTTCACTACTCATCATTGTGATCTGTACTCACTCGTTAACTGGCCATCACTCCATTCCCGCAGGATTGGTATCAATTTATATACAATCATCGGTAGAACACCGTCATATCTTCGCTCATTACTAATCACTTCCAACAACCAGCACAATTTACGTTCCAGTAACCTAATTTATATGAACATTCCTAAAGCTCGCACCTCCTTTGGCCGCTCCTCATTCCAGTTTGCTGCTTCCAACGACTGGAATGATCTGCAAAGATCACTAAAGCTCACTACCTACATTCCATTATCTACCTTCAACAATTCATTACGATCAATAGTTTCTGATCAATGTGCCTGCTGCTGAGTGCTTAAAGATTGTTTTAAGTCTGTTTTGATTGCTTGCACATATTGTATACAAGAGCAGCCTTTTTATGTCTTTTATGTCTGTTTTTATCTTATTTTATCTTGTTTGTTTTTATCTTATCTGTCTGTTGTTCTTTGGTGCAAAGCTACTTGTGTCTCGGTTGATGCTACCTCTTGGCCAGATCATCGTTGTAAATGAGAATGGGTTCTCAATCGACTCATCTGGTTAAATAAAGGTTGAATAAATGTCTGCACTGTTTGTGTGTTTTTAGGGGGTGTTCTCAGAATTTGAACTGGCAGGAGATCCTCAGGCGTTTCAGAGTTTCTGTGACTACGAGGAGCATATTGATAAAGTAAGTAGCACTTCAGGGTTTAACACCCATCTCTGAAACACTGATGAAGTTAAAAGTTGGATTAAGTGTTTCGTATTTATGCTCATTTACGTTTATTCCTCAGGAACTCGTAACTGTTAAAGTTCCACTGAACGACGCTGGAATCACAGGTACAAATAAACTGAATAATATTGTCTCTTAGTACAGCAGCAACTGCTAAAGAGAGCCATGTGGAGTCGCTGCAGATGAATGTACTGAGCCGAGTTCGACTGTGAGGGTCCAGAAGTCTGTAGCTCCTCCTGGTGGATGATTGGGACTTGTGTTGTTGTGGTTAACTCCAAGCTGCTTCACAAGGATCATTTGTTGAAATATTTCACGTTTTGTTTCCAGGATCTAGAGGTGAGAAGGGCAACAAGGGCGAGAGAGGCTCGAAGGGGGACCAAGGCCCTGCAGGGCCGAAGGGAGATTCAGGTTCTAGCTCAGTTTCTAGTTCCTCCTCACAAGGTGGAGAACGAGGACTGAAGGTAAGCAGTCTCTCATTTCTGTGAGAGACTTGTTTACTCAGAGACTCAAAATCAAAACAATAATTGTTTCATTTTTTCGTTTCAGGGAGATAAAGGTTCAAAGGTATGTGAGCTGCTGATTTATGGGAACTTGTTTGTTTACATTTGTTTATTTGTGTTTTCTATTCCTCACCAGGGTGACTCTGGGTTTGGATACGCTGGGTCAAAGGGTGAACGAGGTCCTCAGGGGCCTCCTGGTCCTCCTGGTCCTCCAGGACCTGCAGCTGAGGTGGTGAAACTTGCAGAGGGCTCTGTTGTGCACAAGGTGTCTGGACCTCCTGGTCCTTCAGGATCACCAGGGCCGGCTGGAGCTCCAGGGCCTCCAGGAGATGATGGGGAGCCTGTAAGTCCAAAGAGATAAAGTTCTACCAATGAAAGGTCGAACATCTGTTTCTCAGAGATTCTTTGTTTTTTAGGGCGATCCAGGAGAAGACGGGAAATCTGTAAGTTTTCTAAAGGATAGTTCGCTAACTTTAATAGATCTATTGATTGATGGTTTACCTCTCTAAATTCCTTATCTGGTTTTCAGGGTCCTGCTGGACCACAGGGTGCTCCAGGACTTCCTGGAACTTCTGGTTCCAAAGGCCAGAAGGTGAGAAACTTAGACACATAAACACAATCACACATGTCTTTGTTTAGGGTGATGATTTTTGTTGTCTGAATCTTTCCAGGGTGAGCAAGGAGAAGGTCCACCTGGACCCAGAGGCCCTCCAGGTCCACCTGGACCTCCAGGGCCTGGCACTGGTGATCGTTCTGTATGTACTCACTCACATCTTTTTGTTTCAGAGTTTGATAAAAAAAAAATCATTCAACTGTATTCGTTACTTTCTAGACATTTGTTGACATGGAGGGCTCAGGTTTCCCAGACCTGGATAAAATTCGGGTACGCAGTTCATCGTAAACCAAATTAGAAGAGTTATGCAGGATAATAACTGGGATTCACTGTCTAGGGTCCTCGTGGTCCCCCAGGTCCTCCTGGCCCTCCTGGGATCCCTGGAACTTCAGTGGCATTGGGACCTGATGGTCCAATAGCCTTTGGACCTCCAGGACCACCTGGACAAGATGGAGCTCCTGGTCTACCAGTGAGGGGTTTTTTTTGTAATTTTTGAAAAATTCGAAAAGATCAAATGTTTTTATATTGGAGACAAAATATCAGAGCGTCATCAGAACAACCAACTGCTGTGTGTACTTTGTGTTTTCTGTTTAGGGCCGACCCGGTCTTCCTGGCCCACCTGGACCTCCTGGACATGGAGGAGAAAAGGTACAGAGTTTAACTTGCATCCAGATGTTAGGTGTGTAGGGAAATTAATGAATGAATGACTTTATTTATAGAGTACATTTCATGCATGGCAACAATTCAATGTGCTTTACAGTAGAAACAACATGACATAAAATAATCAATTATAAAATATGTACACACTCATCAACAAATGGTATATACATACATAAAATACACACATAAAACAATTAAAAACCCATACATTCAAACACGCGCACACACACACACACACACACACACACACACACACACACACACACACACACACACACATTTACACACACATCCACACACGCCCGTAAAACAAAGACTGAGGTAAAAGTAATTAAAGCAGTGAAACATAATTACGAGCCCTTATCTAAAAAAAAAGTAAAAATAAAAATAAAGCTATAGAACAATTAAAAGAGGATATAAAATAAAAATAAGACAACCTAACAATCTGTTTGTTCAAATAAAAAATGGGGTTCCACAGGGCTGTGAATTTGAGTCATTTCAGTTGTATTTATTTAATCCTACTTGATGACCAACGTCTGGATTTTTACTGATTATTTTTATGTTTTGCAACAGGAAAATTACCCAATTGCTGTATTTTTTGAAGAAGTCGTGGAATTTTGCATGTGCAGTCACCAACAAAGAAGAAAATGACTCAAACTCATGGTGATTGAATTGTTTTGAGGGTAAATGTGGTTATTCTTTCAGGGTGATGGTGGAGATCTCGGACTTCCAGGCCCAGCCGGAGAAAAGGTAAATGAACACTGCATTTTTGTACAAACCTTCCAATTTCCCTCCCTGAACTGAGATTAAATATTAATAATTTCTGTGGGAAAAGCAACCAGATAGATTCTCTGTTGCTTTCTTCTAGCAAACTGAAGTGGACTCCAACCCTTTCAATTACCTCTTCTCTTTCTTTGCTCCATCCTCTACGGTGTGTAATGGGTTGCAGGTACTGGGGTTGGGTCTCTTTTCTTTGGTTTCTCAAATGTCAAAATTTCTGTTTTCTATACTTTTTTAAACCAGAGCTCATTTCTTTTTGGTTTGACTAAATCTTCAGCTGCTTGCTTTCTTTTCTCAGTGTTGGACATTTTGATTTTGTTAAAATCTGAACAAACCACTTCATTTAGTAAATTCTCTTATTCTCTTATTTTCTAAAAGTCTGGTGGGCAAAACTAACCAAAAAATATGGCCAGACTTTAACGTCAAGTAGTTCAAAAACCCTTTTTATATTATTTTATGATTGCTTTGGCTCTTCAGCAAACAAATGTTCTGAATGTATCCTGAAATGATCAGTTGCAAATTTTTACCCATTTATGTGCGGGACCAAATTTAAGAATGAGCCTTCCTGATTTCACTTGGACAAGTGGTCGATTAGGCTCCATTTCTGTGGACTTCTCCCTGACCATCTCAGTTTGTATCCTGATAAAAACTTTATATTAAGACGACACATCAAAGCTGAAGATCAACACTTGGTTCTTGCATTCATGAAAAGGATAAGTGATGACAGCAAAAGTCCAGACTGCGATTCAGTGGACTACAGAATGTGAGATTCACCAAATGAGAAAGTCTATGAAGTTGGAACTGGCAGAAAGTGACTTTCACAGAGATCCAGAGTTCAACTGGGAAAAAAAAGTCGTCTGCTGTGGAACTGTGACCAATTAACCTCTTACTCAAGGAAACGTGGGTAGAAGAGAATACAGGATAGCATGTATTTTTTAGACTGATCCCTAAATTTGATCCTACTCAAAGTTTCCAGGAAGTCTTTAGAACATCTGGATGCTAAAGCAAGAAAATGCTCATAAAATTTTATAAAACGGGTTTTGAACAACAGATTTTCAAATCCAGCCTTTTGTTATTTTTTGCCCAACTAATTTAATCCACTAACTACAAAATGCAAAAGGAAGGAAAAAATATCTGTATTTTCTTCCTAATTCAGGGTGCTCAGGGTGACCCAGGAAGGACAGGAACACCAGGACAGACTGGTCTGGCAGGGCTGCCAGGTCCCATGGGACCAGTTGGACCTCCAGGGCCCCCTGGACCACCAGGTCCACCGTACATCATCAGAGATGTGAGTATGGGGTAAAGCATTGCTAATGGCAAAGGTTTTGTTTTTCTAATTAGACGGTAATATCAAAGAGAACATGGCTTTAACTTCTGTCTTCTCCATACAGGGTAACCAGCTTGGAAATGAAGCGCTAAATGGTTTACCTGGTCTCAGAGGCCCACCTGGACCTCAGGTAACAACAAATTGTTGATCTTCTGCTTCAGACGACTGAACTCTGTCTCACTCAAACTCTTTGTTTGTTACAGGGTCCAGCTGGTGTTCCAGGTCTACCTGTAAGTACTGTTCACAGTTCTTCAGAAATGTTTCTCCATTAAAGCAGAACTTATTTTCTCAGAGGGCACCATCTAAGGCAGAGAAAATGTATTGCACCTTAAGCTCCTCTCCCTTCTTCTGTGATTACGGCTAGAAGCAACGCTGGCCGGCCAACAGAGCTCAAACACATTGTTGTACTTGTCCATGAGAAACGTAGCCAACTCAGTGGGCAGCCTGGCAAAAAAAAAAGAATACGTATTGACGTATACATTATGGCACAGTACAGGGTCAGACTATCACATTTACAGATTTCTAAAAAGTCATGCATAATTCTAGCCTGGCAAGCCATCCTATATATGTGAATATATAGTCTGGCCACGAACCATTGACGGCTCTCAGTGGTGAGGCGGGATCTACGGTTGTCTTTCAAAATGTCAGCACGCAATTGGATAGCGCTAGGACCAATCAGAGTAACAAACAACGTGACGTAATCACAGCGATGGAAAAGCGGGACCCACTAATGGCGTCAATGATTTCTCTCGTTTTTGTATAAAAACATGTGAATATCAGGTGTACTGGGACATTGCACTACTTTGTTTGATAAAAATAAGAAGCCGCTAAGTATAGCCGACAGACTTACGCACGTTGGAGTCTAAATAATCCAATGTTGATGATAAAGACGTTTCAAAAGAACGTGGCTCCGGCGCTGCCGCCATGTTGCTTGGGTTCGCGGCCGCAGCGCTGACGTCATCGGCTACTCCCGCTCTGTGATTGGCCCACAATATAGAGCGCTGTGATTGGCCCAACCAAAACTATAGCGAGTTGTGATTGGATAGACACAGCAGTGGTTTGGGCTGCGAGGGTTCCTATGAAGCGTGCCTAGACCAAACTCTGCAAAGCAAGAATTGGTCTAGTTCACTAGGCTAGCATAATTCCTGAAAGGGGGAAAACTCTGGATTGTTGCTTTAAAGGGGACCTAGAATGTAAACCAACATTTTCTTTGTTGTTGAATAAGACAGCTTGGGTGATCAACAGTAGCATGCCAAAAAATCAAAGCCGTGTTTGACCTACTTTTTATGTAAATTAGAAAGTTGAAAAAGGTGAGAGAAAACCTCCTGTCCTGGGAAAGCCTTCCTTAACACGTCATAAGGGGGAGCCACGCCTCCTCAAACCTGCATGTGTCTGAGGCCTTCTGGGGAAACCAACCAATCAGCATGTACTGGCCGAGTGGGAGGGGTCAACAGCTCTTTTCACTGAAGGCCTGAGTAAGGGGGTTTAGAATGGCCTGTATCAGGGCTCCTGGGACAGATGAAAGCCAAAAATATTTTTATTATGCTTTTTGGAGGCTCAAAGCTCTGTTTTAGATTGTTGATTAATTGCATTCTAGGACACCTTTAAACTTCAAATATGGTTTTAATTGCAACATTAAATAATATAATTATAATTAACATTTTTAATTTCCCACCAAAATATTTTATTTTAGCTGTAATTTTTCGGGCTGTTTATTAGAAATTAGTATATTGTATTGGTCCTTTTGTTTATTTAAATACTTTTAAAGCTTTTTAACATGAAAATCCATATTTAGTGATTTAGTAAAGATTTTAGGTCCAGAAGCTAAATAAATAGTGACAAAAGCCCATTGAAAGTTGATTTGTTATTTAAAATCATATTAGTAAATACATTTTTATGTACGTTTTTTAGGGTAAGCCAGGTTTTCCAGGTGATCATGGAATCAAGGGAGCAGAAGGACCACGAGGACCTTCTGGGATCCCAGGAGTGGATGGATACCCTGGACTGCCGGTACTGGATGTTAACGTTATATTATCCTCACACTGGGTTTATTAATTATTAATAGTCCATATTTTCCCCTAATTAAAATTTTTGGTATTTTCTAGGGTGTGAAAGGAGACAGAGGTGAGAAGGGTGAGATGGTGAGTCACTTTTGTTTAATGTTTCTTCTCCTTTCTAGAGAATGTACCAACATTTTTTTTTACAAATTTGTTCAGCAATTCACTACATACATTTTTGTGATTCATGTTTTATTTTCAAACTAAGAGTCATATTTTGGTGCAAAATCATTTGAATCAAACTTAAATGTACCACAGGGTTGTGTATTTGGATCCCATTTGTTTTTGATGAATTTCAGCCTTTTTAAAATGTATTTAATTAAAATTTTACATCTATACAAAGATAATATGTGTTTTTTTAATCAAAACCTTTTGTTTTTTTAAATTTTACATTAAGATTTATGTGTCTTATTCTTAATGCAAAGTTAATTTTTAATTCACTCAAATCCAGATGAGTCCTGTAGAAGGTATACAATATAAAATCAATAACTGAAATACAAATTACTGTAAAGTAACATTAAAAATAAATTGATGAACTGACTTTTAACAATAAAAGCCTTAAAATTCTGATCAAAATAAAATGTAAAAATATTTGAAATACTGGTTTAAAATTATCAGTTTTCTGGAATGTTGTTTAAAACCTTTACATATACCTGCTGACTAATCGGGGTTTTGTTTGTAACAGGGTCTTCCAGGCCGAGATGGTGGCCCACCTGGTCCTCAGGGGCCTCCCGGACCTCCAGGAGAGATCATCTACAGTCCAACAAGAGATGTGAGTCCTGGGTCTAAATGTCGTGAGAGCGTTAAGATGTTAATCTAATTTAACCCTCACATATCAGCATGACGTCTCATCACTCTTTAACTAAAACCTTCTCTCACTCATATTCACTAACAGTCAGCACCTGCCTGATGGTGTGTTACTAACTGACCTAACTTTGTCTCGCTGTAGCATAACGAGGTTTATTGGAACGAGGTTGGACAGGTGAGTGGACGTCCCTCTGGTCCTCTGACTAACATTACTATGAACCTCACTGACTCTAACTCTGTTTATTAGGCAGAAATAAGGCTTGATCTTTGTTTGATTTGCTGTTACTTTCTCTTCCTTAGGGGGGTTCAGGTCGAACGGGACTTCCGGTATGTATGAATAGATTTTTCATTCATTTTGGTATGAAGGATTATTAAGTTAAGAAAGTAATTGTGTAATCTTTTTATTTTTTAAGGGGTCACTGGGTCAAAAGGGAGAAAAAGGAGACGTTGGTTCTCCAGGATTTGCTCCAAAGGTAAACTACACACACAAACAATGGTTAACTGATATACGTAAAATGTAATGTTGCAGTTTAGTCAATACTTTAGTGATGTCCGATATTATTGGTCTACCATTAAAATCTGCCTATATTGGCATTAAAATGTAATATCAGAAAATATCAATATTGGTTTTTACTCGTAATGACACAGCTTTTATATACCATATACATATTATACATGTATTTTTATTTCTCTCTGTTCTTTTATGATTTTGTTGTATGTCATGTTCAGCGCCTTGGGCTCCCGCAAAGGCAGTCAATATATTAACATTTGACAAATCTGAGTTTTTGAGATATTTGAGTTTGTTTCGCACAACTTTTGAAGTAGGAATTTGCCTGTGTAGCGAACATATGCAATCCTCACATCATGTAGCTATGTGTAGCTAGCCAGTTAGCAAATGACTAAAACAAGAATTTTCACCCAAGTCTTGCTTTTCTTATCTGAAGATCTTTATAAATGTTTTATCACGATACAGAGCAAATGTAAAAGTGTTAATTTCGGGGTGTTGGTCCAATTTAACACTAAGAATAGTTCATTTAACACTAAAATAGTTCATTTAACACTAAAAAGAGTTACATAGTTGATATGTAGCACTGACATGAGAGTTAAACCCGAGTGTTTAAAAGAAGTGTTTCCTAATCAACTCTGTAGGTGTCATTTTGGACAAAATAACTCCTGAAAAGCTAACTCTGAACTCCCACAGTGGCTATAACACCTGCAGAGTTAATTCGCAGACTCCACCCCTTTATTCTAAAAGTTGGACTGGTAGCGACCGATTGGCTGTCTCGCCTTGACTACTGTAATGCATTGTATGCTGGACTGAGTCAGACTGCAACTGCTTGACTCCAACTGGTTCAAAACTCTGCTGCCAGATTTCTGACTGGGATCAGAAGGAGAGATCACATTACCCCAGTGCTAGCCTCCTTGCATTGGCTCCCGGTGTACCATCGGGCAAGATTCAAGATCCTCCTTTATGTGTTCAGGGTGCTGCAGGGCACTGCTCCACCTTATTTGGCTGCATTGTTGCACAGGCGTGTCCCCTATCGGGCCCTTCGCTCTGCTGGGCAGGAGTTACTGGAAGTCCTGCGCTCTAAGCTGAGATCAAGGGGGGACCGGGCCTTCTCTGTAATGGCACCAACCCTTTGGAATGAGCTCCCTCTAGCTGGGAGTTCAAGTCTAGATTGAAAACCCATTAGTGTTAAGAGTTACTATATTAACTCTAACACCAGTGTTAAATTGTCAACTCCAGAAGAGTTGGTTTTTGACACTAAATCAGAGTTAAAGTACCAACTCTCCAAAAAGAGTTAAATTAACTCTTTCTGGTGTGAACCCACATAGACACTTTAAAAGTGTTGAAATCAACTCTGACGGTTAATTTGAGCATGCTGAATAGCTGTAGAAAAAGAAAATATACATTACTAACTAATACACACATCTTAGATGGGCAGTAGAGTATATTCGGTTTTACAAAATCCCGGCTACGTGTTTACAGAGTCTTAAAGATATGGCAGGATGAAAACTCAAATGTTTTAATGTTGAATGAAATATAAAATTTGTGGTGGGAAGAAGTTTTTTGTGAGAAAGTTTGCTCTTTTTCTATAATCTTTTAAAAAATAAATTACTAGGGTAGAAGATTTCTCAATAACATTTTCTAAACGTATTTTCAGGGACAGAAGGGCGAACCCGGGATCATCGTAGGACCTGATGGGAAGCCTTTATATCTGGGAGGTCTGGCAGGACAGCCTGTATGTTCACTCATTCAATCACTTCTCCTCAAATGATAGCAGCTTCTTCTCATGCTGTTACATCTTTCATGTGTCAGGAGTCAAACTTCCTGCTTGTGAATTAAATCATTGTGACCATTACAGGGTGAAAGGGGGGTTCCGGGCCCAGTTGGACCTCCAGTACGTATTATTTTTTACTTTAGCGGTATTTGACCAACGGGTTATTGTGACAAGTATGTATGTTTGTTCAGGGTCCATATGGTCCACCTGGATTAAAGGGAGAGATTGGTCTTCCAGGTAGACCGGTGAGTACGACATGTTCTTCATCATATTATGTGGGAGAGGGAAGTCTTTTTCTTTTCTTGTTTTGTAACATATTGGAAAAAAGTGTACGGCAAAACAATATGAAAAAAAAAGTTTAAAAAAAGCTAAAGTTTAATTTTGGTTAATGTTTCAGGGTCGACCAGGATTTAACGGTGCCAGAGGAGAGAAAGGGGATTCAGGAAGTGGACATGGATACGGTTACCCTGTAAGAGACAGATTTATGTTTTCTGTTCAGAGGAACTGGTCAGATATTAATCAGAATTTGTTATTTCTCAGGGTCCACCGGGACCTCCTGGACCTCCTGGACCGCCTTCACCTGTTGACCGAACTGGCGTGAGTTGAGATAAAAAAAATTTCATCTGCAGTATTTATTTAAATTTTTTAAAAATAATTTTAACTGAAAGATGTGATATTAAATAACCTTTTGTGTTTCAGGGGTACGATGGGCACTCGAGGTATTATACTGGTGAGTCTGTTTTAAAATTTAGAAAGAATTTAATTTGCGGTCATCAAACTTCATCAAAGAATCTGAAAGCTCAATGCTCGAAGACAAACCTCTGGCGTTTAGCTTGTTGCTCGGTTGTGCTTTTGCCTCCAAATAAAATAATCTACAGTTTGATCTATGAATGTTAAAATCATTCTCAAAGGTGTCCCACAGGGTTCCACATTCGGCCCTCTTCTTTTTAAAGTTTTACATTAATTTCAGCCTTTTTCAATTCTAATTTTATTTTAACAACTTTTTTAAACACAAGCAATTAAAAAAAAAGAAAGAAAGAAAAAATGCTGGTGTTTTTTATTCACAGAAAAAGGAGAGAAAGGTGATCAGGGACCACCAGGGATCCTTGAAATTTCAGGTAGCATCATTGCACACATGCACATAGGAATCTCAACAGAAAACGTTTAAATTGTTTAAACTGATGAATTGTCTCTTTTAGGTTTGGGGGCAAACTTTGATTTGTACAGTTTAAAGGTGAAATGCTTTTTTCTCCCACTGATGACTCAAATGTAATAATTTAAATGTTCAAATCAGAACCATGTTACTGATATTGTTTCCTGTTGCTGTTCATGCAGAATGAGCTGAAAGGTGAGACGGGTCTGAAAGGAGAGAAAGGAGAACCTGGAGGATATTATGACCCCCGATATGGAGGGAGTACAGGTGGATCCCCGGGAATACCTGGACCTCCAGTAAGATCTGTTCATCTGTCCCATATAGTCGAAACTTAGTGATGCTTAAACATTGTTCTCTGACAAGGGTCCTAGAGGAGAATCTATTGTTGGACCACCGGGACCTCAGGGGCCACCTGGATCACCAGGAAGAGGCTATGACGGGCGACCAGGACCACCTGGTCCTCCCGGACCACCTGGCCCATCCTTGACTGGGCCTTACAGAGGCACACAGAGTGAGTTACAATCAAACAGACTCAAACTCAAACCCCCAATTCTCCCTCCAGGGGAGTTCTAAGGGTCTTTGTTGTTCTGGTTCACATGAAAGAGGTCTTGATTACATCCCTGAATGTGTGGATTGCTGTGAGACTGTCTGAGGATGTTCCAAGCTGCATTAGAAGTTTGTTACAGTTTACAGTCAAACCTCCTTTCCTGCTTAAATGATCTGAGGTTAAAACTTACAATCCAGCCTAGACAGAGATCCACACCTTCAGTAATGGGATCAGAAGATCCTACATGTGGACCTGGACAACAAGGACCATAATGACTCTCAGGAGGGAGAATCAGGGGTTGGATATTTAAACTAGCTTACATTAATGAAATATACAGTTTAATGACATGTCTAGTTTCCTTTTTTCTTCATTCTCAAGCCAAAAACTATCCAGTTGTAAACATTCTGCTAAAATCAGTGTTTTAGTTTGAATTTCCAGAGCTCATTTCATTCTGTTTACATGGCAGCTATTAGTATTCCTGGACCCCCGGGACCACCTGGAACTCCAGGTTTACCTGGACATTCTTCAGGCGTGAGTAATTTTTTTAATATTGAGTAGAGGGAATTCTGGCTAAGGATCAAATGAGTGGTTGCTCTAGTATTTTATTGCTCATGTATTTTTAGGTGATGGTGTTGAGGACTTATGAGAGCATGGCGGCCACGGCCAGAAGACAACCTGAAGGGTCGCTGGTGTACATTATAGACCAA
This sequence comes from Aphyosemion australe, assembly GCA_006937985.1. Classification (NCBI taxonomy): domain Eukaryota; kingdom Metazoa; phylum Chordata; class Actinopteri; order Cyprinodontiformes; family Nothobranchiidae; genus Aphyosemion; species Aphyosemion australe. The sequence continues at coordinate 1,045,681 of SSNS01000077.1, forward strand.
ACAGACCTCTACCTACGAGTCAGAGATGGAGTTCGCCAAGTTCAAGTAAAACTTTTGTTTTATGATAATTCGAAATTTAAAAAATACAAAAATACTTTGTAAACGCTGAATTTGTGTGTTTCTTTTCAAATTTTCAGCTTGGGAACTACATTCCTTTTCCAAACGTACCTGTGAGTTTGACTTCTCATTTCTCTAAACATGCATGCTCTGTTTCAAATCATAAGACACATCATGTTCTCAGGGTAATGAGCTTGGAGCCGTGGAGCCGCCTCCCGTCGTCCCGTACTCACCAGACTACAACCGACAACCTGCTCAGCCCGATCCCCAGTACCCTCCTCAGACAGATCCAAGGTATCCAAGTTACACAGACCGCTTCAACCGACCAGACGGTCGCTACATAGACCCACGGCAGCCAGTCACGCCTCAACGGAGACCTCCACTTCCTCAGGCTCCCCTCCACAGCCACACATCAGGACCAGCGGTGAGACAAACCACTTCTATGAGAGTTGTTACTAATAATTACAGGTTGTCAAAAGTAGTTGACTCACTCAGAAGATGGCTGTGGATAGCTTCCTGAATGGCCTCTGAAGAAAAAGAGAGTATGTGGATTTAGATCAAGAGGACTAAAACTACTATTTATGTTGCTAAAGCTGTCAGGGTTAGTGCCAGATATGTAAATATGTGACATGGTTTAAATATTTCTCCTCCAGCTGCACCTGATCGCTCTGAACAGCCCTCACTCCGGCGCCATGCGGGGTAATTCTGGTGCTGACTTGAAGTGCTTCAGCCAGGCTCAGGCCATCGGGCTGAAGGGAACGTTCCGAGCATTCCTGTCCTCCAAACTCCAGGATATCCACAGCATCGTCCGCCGGGACGACAGGGAAAACGTGCCAATAGTGAACCTGAAGGTAGCTGAACTGAACAGCATCACATTAAACCTCTATAGAGAGATTGTGTTAAGATGATTGTTGTGTGACTGTTGACAGGATGAGGTTCTGTTTGATAACTGGAACGCCATCTTCACCGATGGCAGGATGAAGGACAACGGTGCAATCTACTCCTTCAACGGAAAAGACGTTCTCAGCGATGATACCTGGTAAGAAGACGATCGAAATGTAAAGATTACGCAACCAAAGCATCTCTATAGTTGTTTGTTTTTCTCTTTTGAGGCCGGAGAAGATGGTGTGGCACGGGTCGACCAGCGGAGGTCAGCGACACCTCGACAGCTACTGCGAGTCGTGGCGAGTGAGTGATCGGGCGGTGACGGGTATGGCCACGTCGCTGAAGAGCGGCAGCCTGACGCAGCAGACCTCCAGCAGCTGCTCCAGCTCCTACGTGGTGCTGTGTGTGGAGAACAGTTACATCAGCCACGCTTAGACACACACACACACACACTGATCTGTCTTTACACCATTTGTAAATATGATTTTGACAAGGTTGACCCCTCCTACATGGTGCTACAAAGAATCAACCCTCGTGTCAGTCTCAATAGCAGAGTAGGCACATCCTAATCACCTGATCTTCCATTAAATCCCGTTTACAGGCGCCACCATGTTGTATTTTTGTCTGCACACTCTGTATGTGGGTCAGAAAGTCCTTCCTACCCATGCGCACACAACCCTGGGGTTTTATCTCATTGAATAATTAACTATAGCTACCTAAGGGATGTCTGAACACAGAGCAGCAAGGTAAGAACATGTGAATCAACAGAGTCTGGAACTTGGAAAAATTCTGGAAAAGGTCCCATTTCATTCCACGGAGGGGGCGGGGCTTAAAACATATGAATTTTAACTGTGTCTTTACTCCAAGCAGTATTTGTGCTACTGGATGTAACATTCACATGTTTATTTCTAAACTTATAAAGTGTGAGTTGTTTTTTGATAAATGTGTGTTTTCACTACTTTACACTGTTGACTGTAACCCCACGGCACATGAGGATTATCCTTTACAAGAGAGGATGTTTTCAAACTATGTTTTTACCAATAACAAAGGGATATTTATTTTTTATAAACTGCTTTTTCTACTCTGACTGTAGCGTGATGTGAGTGCGTTCACAGATAGGAGTTTGTGCACACGGCGAGTATAAATAAAATGTATGTACAGAAATCTGATGAGGATTTAGCCACTAAATGTGTCGAGTTGTGTGTTGATCAGGATTATCTCGTTATTTCAACTGTAGCTGGTCTGTGATGATGGCAGCAGGCTGGAACGTGGATAAATAAAACCTGTTGGAAACATGATGGTGTTGCAGCTCATTTTAAAGAGGGGAATTATTTTTAACACCTTATACTGACTAAGGTGCCTTTTTGAACTTCTGGGTTCTTATTCCAACTCTTCTCATCATTTAGTGTTCATCAGCAAACATCAGGTTTGACTCCACCATGCTAGTTAGCTCTAAATATCAAAGGTAAGTGTATTGATCTGCTATTTTAACTTGCTTCTTGCTCAGTCCATGTCCCCTTTTGTCCTTTTTATAAACCTTTTAAGACAAAACACCTTGGTTTGGAGGGCCAGGAGTTCCTCAATGAACTGAAACATCAAGAATTATTAAATATTTTTATTTAATGTACCATCTTTAAAAAAACATCTTTAATACACAAAATATTATACAGATTTAACATTTAATAAAAGCATAAAAAATATGCATTAATAAAAATTCTGTTTTGTCATAACAAAATTGATATCATGATCTGTACCTGCCAGCCTTAAAATTATTAAACTCAAATCAGTATGTATATATATACACTGCTCACAAAAATGAAAGGAACACTTTAAAGAAACACATTAGATACATCAGATCTCAATATGAAGTTGGATATCTATACAAATAACGACAGGGCAATGTCTTAGGAACAAAAGGATGCCAAGTCTTTTAATGAAAATAAAAGTTTTCAGCCTACAGAGGGCTCAATTGTGTAGACACCCTAAAATCAGAGTGAAATGAAGATGTGGCAGGCTAGTCCATTATTTCAAAAACTTAATTTCTGCAACTCAAAATGCTTTTCAGTATCTTGTGTGGCCCCCACGAGCTTGTGTGCATGCTTGACAACGCCGGGGCATGCTCCTAATGAGACAACGGATGGTGTCTTGTGGCATTTCCTCCCAGATCTGTGTGAGGGCATCCCTGAGCTCTTGTACAGTCTGAGGAGCAACCTGGCACCGCCTAATGGACCGAAACATAATGTCCCACAGATGTTCTATTGGGTTTAAGTCAGGGGATCGTGAAGGCCATTCAATTGTTTCAATTGCTTCATCCTCCAGGTACTGCCTGCATACTCTTGCCACATGAGGCCGGGCATTGTCGTGCATTAGGAGAAAACCAGGACCTACTGCATCAGCGTAGGGTCTGACAAAGGGTTCAAGAATTTCATCTGGATACCTTATGGCAGTCAGAGCACCATTTCCTAGGCAGTAGAGGTCTGTGCGCCCCTCCATGGATATGCCTCCCCAGACCATCACTGACCCACCACCAAACCTGTCATGTTGAACGACGTTGCAGGCAGCATAACGTTCTCCTTGTCTTCTCCAGACTCTTTCACGTCTATCACAGGTGCTCAGGGTGAACCTGCTCTCGTCTGTAAAAAGTACAGGGCGCCAGTGGCGGACTTGCCAATTCTGGTGTTCCTGAGCAAATGCCAGTCGAGCTCTACGGTGCTGGGCAGTGAGCACAGGGCCCACTACAGGACGTCGGGCCCTCGGGCCATCTTCATGAAGTCTGTTCCTGATTGTTTGGGTAGAGACATTCACACCAGTGGCCGTCTGGAGGTCATTCTGTAGGGCACGAGCAGTGCTCAGCCTGTTCCGCCTTGCACAAAGGAGCAGGTATCGGTCCTGCTGATGGGTTGTGGACCTTCTACGGCCCTGTCCAGCTCTCCGAGAATAACCGCCAGTCTCCTGAAATCTCCTCTATGTTCTGGAGATTGTGCTGGGAGACACATTAAACCTTCTTGCTGCAGCACGTGTGGATGTGCCATCCTGGAGAAGTTGGACAACCTGTGCAACTTCTGTAGGGTTAAGGAATCGCCTCATGCTGCCAGTAGAGATAATTACTCAAGCCAAAACTAGCACGAGTGGAAAACCAGCCAAAAAAGATCAAGAGGGAGAAACTTGAAATGACCTCCACATGTTAAACCAGTCCTGTTTTGAGGGTTTTGTAATTGTTGCCACTTTAGTGCACCTGTCGTTAAGTCCATGAACACCAATACAGCTGAAAGTGATTGACAATGCCCTCAGCTGCTTAATCAACCACAAAATTATCAGACAGGTTTAATTGATTTCATGCCAGGCCCAATAAAAAAGTGTTCCTTTAATTTTTGTGAGCAGTGTACATACACACATATATGTGTGTACATATGTATATATATACACACACACACATATATATATATATACGTATATAAATTTCCATCTCACCCTCCACGGGTGGTCTCATCCTTCCAAGCTCGAGTCCTCTACCAGAGGCCTGGGAGCTTGAGGGTTCTGCGCAGTATAAACACTAGGAATGTGTATTGGTAAAATTCTGGTGATATGATACGTATCACGATACAGAGGAGATGGTACGATATATTGTGATACATTCAGCCAGACGATATTAGCGATTTTTTTAGACTGAATTTATTGTAGGAAAATTCAATAAACAGTCCAAACTGATATGTAACATGTTTAAGGCAAGGCAGTTTTATTTATATAGCGCATTCCTACCCGAAGGCAACTCAAAGCGCTTTACAAACAAATAAGACATTACAAAACAGAACATACAAAAAAAAAAAAACACAATGGACAACTAAAGCTAGAAACTCTCAACATAATACTAACAAAGCTTCATTTAGACTAACATGAGGTATCTGAACCATAAAAGAGGGATTTACATTTCAATGGTGGAAACAAAACCCATTGCTCTTTAAGTAAAAAAATAAATGGCGTAATTAACACCTGCATTATCACAACTCATTTCAAAATAAACAAAAAAGGCAGTCTTTGCTGCCAACTAGCGGTTGGCATTTGAATTGCACCAAAAGAAAAGAAAGTACATAAATGTTTTAATGTAAATTCTTCCAAACATTCGATACGTACGGAGCCCCTAAAGGGACATGGGAGGGTATAAAAAACTTTGCGAGATCTCACAAAGTTTTTTTCCCTCCCTTGTCCCTTTAGGGGCTCCGTAGATACGCGGCTTTTGAATATCGATATAATATCGCTGGTAAAAATATCACGATATATTGCCATATCGATATTTTCTTACATCCCTAATAAACACCAGGCACAACATTGTAAGTTACTGATATATTTGAAACAAATAATAAAACAGAAAACATAATAAAGTATGCAACAAAAGTCATTTCATGGCCAAAAGTCTTAGAAATAACTTTTTTTATACTATAAAAGTGATAGTAGCGGTGGTTGCTATAGCAACATCCCCACTGCTTCACAATAGTTAATCAAAACCAATGGAAATAGTTCACAACGTTCTTTTAAAGATCCTGAGACAAACTATTAAATCAGGCGAGGAACCATGTCCCATGATCATCTGAGGAAAATGTTCCTGGTGTTCTGGTCTCTTACTTCCTCCGATAACCAAAGAGAGTCAGAACTCCGGCCCACATCGTCCTCCTACAGAGGCATCATTGAGAGCACTCTGTCCAGCAGCATCACTGTGTTGTACAGCACCATCACCAAGTTCTGTTGCATAGTGAGAGCTGCAGAGAAGGTCTTTGGTACCCCTCTCCCCACCCACCAGCTTATGGTTCAAGTTGATCACGATTGAACAGAACCGACTGACGCCCACAAAGTCACAGCACACAATGTTGACCCCGCCCCCTTCGGGTCCAGGCCTCTGCTCACTGGTCCAATCAAGCAGCGGTGAGAGCGCTTTTATCGTCATCGTCCTCAAGCTCTGGAGAGGATGAAGGAGGACATAAAACGCATTCTCCGTCAAGTTCAGACCACAGACGTAAAAACCATCTGTGGAACCAAACAGAACAAAAGGGTGTTATAGGCGTCTCCATCTCACCTCTTTAGATCATGCCCATCAGGATTGATGAGCTAACAGTTAGTCTGAGGACCAAAGGGTGTTTATAGAAGTTTTGCTTTGATGGTTTAATTTGAAGAAAATATTTGTTGTCTAACTTCTTTCTCCTCTTCAGCTTCCTGACGGCCACTGCTCTATCAGTTGTGAGGGTAACATAAGCGTTGATGTGATGATCGATTAGGACCTAATTTATTAGAGTTCTGTCATTAAAGACATTCATTTTATCAGGTTATTACACAAACAGGTCATGCATCATAAATAACAACATGGAGGAGTTTCTGTTCACAAGTAATGCTCTCTGCTTCCTGCAGTCTGCTTCCTGCAGAGAAAAACAATACAGCTGTGGGAATGGCAGCAGAAGAAGAGTTTACAGGAAGTGCACTTTACTCTTAAGGCTGGTTTATACTCGGTCCGTCTGCGTGAAACGGACGCATGCACCGCCATTTTGCGTCGGCGCAAGGGCTCTCCGACTGGCTCGCGGAGGGTGACGGAGACATGCCCCAAATTTTAAACATCCGTCGAAAGTGACGGAGACCGCAAGCTTGTGATTGGTCAGGATGACGCTTCCTGTAACTTCGTCACCAGCACCGCCGTTGCTCCATTAATAAGTAAAAAAATATTTAGCGGCAGACCCAGAATAGATTGAAGAACGCATCGCGGAAAAGTCCAAAAATATGAACCCGTGACTGAAGGAGTACAAAATACGGAGCAAACGTGGATGGAAACTACGGGAAACGTGGGTTTAGAGGTGGCGACTGGATGAAGAGGTGGAGGAGAATGAAGGACAAATTAGTCCTTGTTAAAAAGTCTCTGAAATACATTAAAACAATGTAAAAACATGAGTAAATACACTATCGTGAACCGGATACATGAGTGTCATGGTGGCAGGATATCACAGAATAGCGCTACGCCCTCTGTTGTCCTGGCGGGGAACTGCTTTGCAGCACTCCGCTGCCTGAACAGAAGTTCGAATGTGAAAACCTTTCAGACGCTCCGTGTGCGTCTCTCCGTTGCGGAGCTCACAGAGAGTATAAACCAGGCTTTATTCTCGCGTGATGAAGATTGAAATTGCTGTAGAGTTTTTAAAGGGACACTAAGCAGTTTTGGAAAGAAAATGATTTTAAAAATATGAAAAAGGTGCAAAGTATCCCTTTAAGGATGGAATTCAAAGCAGTAGTTTGGTATTTTGGACTTCTCCTCATTACCACTTAAAGTTTAGTCGACTGGAGCCATTTTTTAAACAGCAGCAACACAACATGGTCTTGGCTGACATCAGACTAGCTGTTAGCATGTCAATCCACTTCTAAATAGCAGAAACTCTTGTGTTCTAAAAGTATTGAAAATGTCCCTGATTTAAAACCAACCTGGTCTTCCTTGCTGTATCTTTGCCTCCAGATAATCAATCACCGCCTTTGGATTTGGGCTTTCAGCATACCTGTAGAGAGAGCGCCCCCATGAGGACAGGTAGTTCACAGAATCACTGCTGGCTCTGAGATGAGAGGAAATATTAAAGGAGAAGAATACAAAATAACTGGGAATTTACCAGTAAGGGATCCCAGACCACAACTCAGGATGCTGTTGGACAATCTGCTGGTTGTCGTAGGCGACGATCACCTGCTGACCTTTGGACCAACAGGAACGCAGAGTAGAAACGTCCTGCATATCAGGAGGGCAAAAAAGTCAGATTTTCATCAGTTAGCTCAAAAACCCTTTGACAGAATTTTTAGAAAAATTGCTTGCTTCATCTCACAGATGTTCTGAATAGTTCCTGAAATTTTCAGAATAATATATGAACCCTTCACTCAAGCCTCTTTTATAAAACAATGCCGCCAATTTGCCGCAACGTCGAGGTGGCATCAGGGAGCGTTATGTCGTTTATAAGAGCTCAGACTGTGGCGGTAATGTTGCGCAATCATGTCCGTTTTATAAAAGATTACGCGATGGCGGCATAAAGGAGGTATGGGGGCGGTCTCTACGCTGTCGCGGACTTCCGTGTATTTTGGACATAACTTGCTTTTTATTGCAATCGAAGCCGTGCTCCTTAAGTTTTTTCCCCAGTCAGCTACAGGTGTGTGGTCCACCGTCCCTGTGAGCTGTCAGATGATCTGAGCTGCAGATCTAACGGAGAGAAGCTCCTGGAGCTCCGCATCGCTCCAGTTTATCATCTCTGTTTACAAAAACTAAACATTTTCAACATAGTTCCCGGCCGGAGCTCGGCATTAATTCATCGCGTGGTCATGACACCACCCTCTTTTGCGCCAAGGCCTAATGTGCGTTTATAAGACTGGCTAAGCCGCAATATTACCGCAATATTACTACCAAGCGTGGCGGCACGAATGCCGCAAAATTCCTGCAACGTAATGCCGCCATGGCGCGTTCATAAGAAACACGTTGCGGTAATATTACGCTGATTTGCCGGCATGGTGTGTCTTATAAAAGAGGCTAAATAGAATCAGGAAGGACAAAGTCAAGAACATTTTTTAACTAAATTTGATCCCACACAAAGATGGAAGAGCTGAAATTTTCAGGAAATATTGACAACATCTGCATGCTAAAGAAAGAAAAAAAACTCCCAAAAATTATATTAAAAAAACCCAGAGAAACCACAGGATACAAACACACTTTAGTGTGTCACTGCTCTGTAAATAGTTTAGAAAGAAAAATGCGAGAAAATACACATTTTCATTTGGAAACCCACTTAATTTGGTAATATTACAGGCAGCTGTGGAATATTTAACTTAATTGCAAATAAATTGCAACAGTTGAAATTTTCTTGTTGCAATTTAGTCTCAAAGTTTCCAAATGACATCTCAGTTTGTTTGGAGTTTGTCTTCATTTCAGTTACCAATGCCTCCCAAAGTTGTCTTGATTTATGGAAATTAGACTGTCCTAGAAATTTACGGGAGAGCCAAGCCCCCTCAATTCCCACGAGGAAATCGAGAAGCGGAGACATTCTAGAAACTCTCAAATGTTGTTTCTAATGTTTTACCACCAGTGGAGATTTAATTATCACGTAAATTTCTACTTTTGTACCTGTGGGGAGAGGAGCTTCCTGCCGAAGAGAGAGATGATGAACTCCACCAGATGTTTGTGGTCTTCATCAGTCAGAGATTCAAAGTGAGAGCAGGAAAGGATGACGATCTCTTTAGGATGAGCGTCCAGCCACGTGTCGAGTTCATCCAGAGCCTCCTGCATTATAAACACATCAATCAGCTAAACAAATACACGAAACTAACCTGCATTCATTAGAATTACCTTGACCGTCATCAGTGTGTAGATGCCATGGGCAAAGAAGAGTTTGCTGCTCCCTGCAGGTTTCTTGGCGATCCGCAGGTCCAAGAATCGAATTCCCAGATCACACTGATCCCTGAGGACGGATTGCTGCACCAAAAATAAAACATTAGTGATGCCCTTTTCATATTAAAGATTCGCCATTAAATGGATTTTTTTATTTGTGGAAATGAAAATCAAATACTGATATTTAATTATTTTCAAATACACAAATATTCACCACATCTTTGGACAAAAACCATGAAGAACCGAGTATTAGACTGGCTGAAGAGGCGTTTGATGGACTGTGAACAGTTGTGGTGTCCCCCAGGGTTCAGTACTTGGTCCCAAACAGTTCATTTTGTACACCAGTGACTAATGCAAAGTGTTTAAGGTAAGTAAACTGGTTTTATTTACAAATTAAAACAATACATTTTACTCAGGACATAATTTGGTTTTGGAATAGTGGAACTGAGACACAATTATAAATTCACCTCAATGAGGTAAATGTAAACGAGGTTACTGAAATCAAATTCTTAGGGTAAAAAGTAGATGAACAATTAGCTAGAAATTAAATATTAGCACGAAAAAAACCTAAAGTGTTAAGAATAATAACGGGATTAAACAAAGTTAATCAGAAAAATGTTTTACTGTTAAGTAGTTCTCCTGTTTCTCATAATTATGCAAGTACGAAAACAATCAACTACCAGGAAAATATTCAGCAGGTTTCCAGTCAAAGGGAACAGGGTTTATTGTGTTTTTAGAATTCAAAGAAGTTTTTATAAATTTTGTGAATGTTATGAATCATCTGAGGGTGAGAACAAAAAATATTCAGTAAATGGTTTCATAAAAAGAGATAGGGGTGTGATATTAGCTGGTGTAAAGGTTTCTAACTTCCACTGTGTGTTTACTCTTATTCACTTTTTGTTTTTGTTATTATGATTATTTTCACATTTAAATAAATATAAATACAGTAAGGATGATTGTAAATAAATAAAACATTAGGGGAATGTAATTGTTTTGCACTTTATAGAGAAGAGGTGGGACTGAATACATTTATAGCTACTTCTCATCCTTTTTCTGAGATGTGGATAAATTTAAATTCTATTATCAACACTTCCTTTTTATTGTATTTGTGTTTTTATAATCTTTTCTAGTTTAAACTAGAAACTTTGATCTTATAACTACTGAACATAGACTGTTCAAACATTTTATTTTGAAAGTACATTAAAATTACATCTGAGCGCCTTAATGCTTTATTGTAGTGGTGGTCCTGGTGTAGAAAAACCCGGAAAATGTTCCAATCTTAGACTTACCAGATATAATTAATGTTTAAAATTTAGAGATTATGATTTTAGTGTAGAGTCCTTTAATTCTGGTCTAAAGGTTGGAGTTTTTGAGTCCAGCTGGTAAGAAAAAGCGGAATCGTCCTTTAACCAAATGCCAAACTGAAGCCAACTTCAGCGTTGTAGGGCGACAAAAACAAAGAAACCTGGTGAATCTGTCCGAACTGAGTGGGACCTTTGAGTGTCTTGGTTCGGTTCTAGGACCTTGGTGTGTACCTGTGTGGCCGACCAGCGGTAAATACAGGGCCGGGTCCAGCAAGGGAACAGCCGGTCACCGAGTCTCAGCAGGAAAGGCTCCGATCTAACGACCGGGGAGGAAATATCCAGGCAGAAGGCCATGCTGTCATGGCTCCCTGTTGGAGTTAGTCGGCTTTATTATCAATTTAAACATTTAAGGATTAATATTTGCTGCTTAAGATGTGGATGCTTTTACCGGGGATGGCCAGGTTCCACAGAGGGACGTCCAGCAGCTCTTCCGGGAGAAGGGACATCCAGTCCGGGTGTCCTCCGACCAGCGACATGTCCTCCATCTCCAGAAATACTCCTCCTGTCTCACAAACTCAACAGTAAACTTTATTATTCTTATTTTTTCCCGAAACGACTTTGTTTACAAACTTTTCCGCATTAAAAATCATTTTCCGGTCTTAAACTTCAAAATAAAAGCCGAACACTGGCAAGGTCTTTCAAAACAAAGGTAGAGTAACAAAGACTAAATTGGATCAGATTTTAACATGAAAATAAAGTATCCCTGTAGTAATATAGGGTGGCCCTTACCGTAGACAGCCAAAATGCAGCTATGCAATCATAAAGATTTCTGTGTGGCCTTAATTCAAATCTGAAATAAAGCATAAATCAATGAAAATAATTGAGCAAATGATTCATAAATAAAAAACATTTTTGCTTTTAAAAATAATATATAATTAGTTATTTCTGTCCGTTTTTGTTTGCTTATCTGAGTCCGGGTCCACCAGTGGGATTCCAAGGTGTTCCTTGGCCATTTGGGAGAGATAATCCCTCCAACATGTCCTGGGAAGTCGAAACAATGCTTCTTGACCACCTCCCTCAATTTTAATGTATGAGACATATACATCACCACACACCAACCTACTTTAGCACACACTCATGCACACACAACACTGGTCCACCTGTGGGTGAGTGGTGATGGTGGAAGCTTCATCTCCCCTGCCTCTAACTTCTGTCGGTCTGGGGATCTGGAGTGGCCTGCGGGGCTTTGGAACAGTTGTGGGGATGGATGGGTGTCCACGGGTTGGGGTATGGTCTGGAGGCCCTGACCTGCGCTGCGACATGGTGGGTGGCTGGCTGTTGACTTGGGATCTTGGGCTGCCTGCTACCTTGGGGGCTACTCCCAGAATGGGGAGGGCCCTCCGCTGCTTTGGCCCCCATGTTTTGCAGCCAAGGGTGTCCTCTCCATCCACCATCCTCACCATCCCTATGGGTTGGGGGCACAGTTGGGGGACTGGCGCCTGCGCTTCCAGGGGTCAGGGCCGGGTTGGCTTGGTCGCCCCATGTTTGGCTGTCCCTCATGAGGCGTTGTGGTGGCCCCTAGAGGGTTGTCTCACTCTGGGCTGGCCTGTATTGGTGGGGGTGACAGTGTGCTGGGCTGGGGGTCCAGGCTTTGCAACCCAAAATGGGTTCCCTTTGGCTGGAGGCTGGTGCCATGTTGTCCCCTGGATATCCTCCCTTCTTCCCTGGGCTCGGGTCGGTCCTCTGGGCTGGCCGATTTATCCATTGTTGGCTATCGGCTGCTGGGGCATGTGTGGGCCCCAGACTCTGGCGTTGGTGGGACCTGGAATGTTGTGGGGTAACCCCTCCCTCATCACATGCACACCATTTAAAAACAAATAGAAATAAACAAAACAACACTCTTGGTGATAAATCCACATACATACACCCACAAACACATAGCGATTCACACACAGCTTAGACCTGCACAAAAACACACACACATGAACATTCTATAAGATAGACGCTCGCACGCACACACACACACACAGAGACCAGGGTGACAGTGGCAGAGGAGTTAAGTGACTGCCCTGTAACCGGAGAGTCGCAGGCAGATGATATAAAAAAGTTACTAGATTTAGGGCATCTTTGAAATCAAGGAACACCTGTTCCTGATTGAAGGTGTAGAATAAAGCATCTAGATTGAGATTTTAATAGCTATAAAAAAGTTTCATGTTTAACAGCATGGCGTTCAGTTTTTGGTCAATGATCTTCATCACTGGTGCTTCCTTGAAGATGAAAACCTCTCTTAAGACAATACTTTGGTCGTGGCTGCATCAACCGGAATGTCTTCTACAATGTGCGTTGTCCCTTGTTGTGGGCCCAAATCCAGGCATGTGATGGAGCCATCAACTTGGACCACCTTGGCTATTATGGCATGATCACTGTGTTCCAGGTGGGAACTCAGCCTGTAAATCTGTCAACAGGTTGACATTTTCTGACTTCATGTTAAGTGAATTTTAATGCAATTATAAACTTTACACATGATGGTTTTTTATGATTTCAAATGAGGTCATCAAACTTGAAGGGCCTGATGTCATGAGCTACATGCTGGATGCTTTATCAGTTTTTCTGTACTGTAAGTATCCCTTGTACTTTTAATCACCTAGATTTTTAGGGGATTTGTACCTGACAAGGATGTCGAATGCATCACTGACAGCATGGGAAAATCTTTTGTTCATGATGTCAGCTGTGGGCACACAGCGGCGAGACAATAAGAGTAGAAACATTTAAATGTATATGATATTCTTCTCCTCTTTGCATTTCTCTGATCATTCTCTTCATCTTTCTCAACACCTGTCTGGTAATCAATGCCACCAAGTTCACAGAGACAATGAAAGAAGACACGGTCTCTAGTTCTATTTTGTTCTGTTTTATTTCACATGTAAATGTCAGACTGCCCAGTGAAAGCAGCTTCGCCATGTGCCTGGAGCACCACAACCAGGTGAGGTTTTCTCAAAAATGTGCTTATTTTAATCTCCAGTGCTTTTATTTATTTATTTAGATTAAATATTTGTCAATCAAACATGCAAAACCACATCTTGAAATGCATATGAACATTCATATTTTACATTATCTTACCACCATGGAAATAAATGCAGAGAAAGGGTCAAAATGAAAAAAAAAAGGTCAGAAAACTACTGAATGAAATAATTGGGTTATTTCCTTATGCTATTGAGAAAAATAGTGAATGAAATATTTGTTGTTTTTAATTATTATTAAAGAGGCAGTTGAATATAAAGTTAGTTTTACTGTTTGTGTTGTTAATTATTTGTAGTATTTGGACACCATCTAGTGGCCATTTTATCTAACTGCAGGTTCTATTTTGTTGTGCTGTGTGGCGTTATGCAGTGACCAATACACAATTTGTTCCTTTGTTTCAGTTACACACACACACACACACACACACACACACACACACACACACACACACACACACACACACACACACACACACACACACACACACACACACACACACACACCTGTTTGTATTTGTTTATATTTATATAGCAGATGCAAAATGCCCTACCGTTGTGAATTTAGCTTTAATTTAACATGCATGTTTTTGTTTGTGAGAGGAAACTGGAGTACCTGAAGAAAACCCAGGCATGCATGAAAACACACCAACTCCACGCAGAAAGGCCACAGTTGTGATTTGAACCTGTGACCCTCTTGCTACAAGGCAACAGTGCAACCAGCCCTGCCACCATGCAGACTATGTGTGGCTGATAAGATCAGAATGATTGTGAGTTTCAATGACTTCACATGTTTCTGTTACAGAGTCAACTATCTGACTACGGTCGTGCCAGCCTCCACTTCCAAATGAAAACGGTCAGCCAGCCCCCTTGTGAGGGAGTACAAGCATTACAATAACAAGGTTACAAAATAAAAGCATACCTCACAGATGTCTCTCTCTCCACAAATGAAGTCATTTTCATTTCTAAAGTTGGGGGACACATATAGTCTGAGAGATTTTGCATGGAAGATCCACATTTTACACTAATTATTAGAATGTCTGGTCACTTTATTAAAGTAAGAAAAACCTAATCATGACCTGACCTAGGAAAATAAAAACATAACACTAATGCACTCCTAATAAAAATATATGGATCAAATGAAATAAATAAAGTATGGAAGCCCATTCCCGCCAAAAATGATCTCATAATTATGGCTTAGCTATCTCATAATTATGAAATACTAAGTCATAATTATGAGATAGTATCTCATTATAATTTCATTATTTTTATTTTATTTTACCATCTAAGTGTTTTTATGTATTTCTGTAATGTGTTTATCTTGTTTTATTTTTTCCCATTTGCTGTAAAGTGTCCTTGGATGTCATGAAAGGCGCTTTTATATAAAATGTATTAATATTATTGTTATTATTATTATTATTAATAATAATAATAATAATAATAATAATAATAATAATTAGATAGCTACATCATAATTATAAGAATTAATTTTTTTAATCAGAATGGCAGGAATGGGCTTCCATAATAAAGAGAGTTTGTAACTTTGGAGAATAAATCTAAGTTACATTTTTAGAAGAAACAACACAAAAAAAACTTCTGCTGCCGCCTCTTTTCTACACATTATGACTTAACACCAGAGGACTGATAGCAGCATCACTAATTCATCCATTCATCATCTTCTAAACCTCTTTTCCTCGTTGCAGGGAGCTGGGGTCCAACGCCATCCGTCACCAAACAAGAGGCGGGGGACACCATGGACAAGCATTCAGTCCATCACAGAGACACACTCACTCAGACCGAGGGACTATTTCGAGCAGGGTTCAATAACCTGTGCCGGCGCGGTCCCTGAGATCAGCTGAGCGCTTACTGCTCTGCATTCCAAAAATGAAATATAAGACAAGAGGAGAGCGGGCTTTTGTGTATGCTGCTCCTCATTTTTGGAATGCTCTCCCTCTCACCGTACGAGAGTCCTCAACGGTCTCAGTCTTTAAGTCTAGACTGAAGACTCACTTGACCTTTGGATAATGACCTCTTTTATGTTTGGTTTTACAGTTTTGAGTTGTTTTTATTGTCAGGACTGTTCCCATTTTTGGAGCGATAGTTTTTGTACTGCTTTTACTAGTCCTATGGTTGATTTGACCATTTTTTATTGAATTGCTGTGAGTGTCTGTTTTCTGCCTTTTATTGCTTGTTTTGGTATCATGCTATCAGAGGTGGAAAGAGTACTAAAATATTCTACTCAAGTAAAACTATAATTACTTTAACAAATTTGTACTCAAGTACAGGTAAAATTACCTGTCTCAAAATCTACTCAAGTAAAAGTAAAAAGTAGCTCATTTCAAATGTACTCTGAGTAAAAAATAACTTAGTTACTTTTTTGACTGTATGAGGACGGCCTCTTCTGAAAAAAAAAAAGACAATAGGGTATATAAATCTCGAAGCTGTTTTTAATGAAAAGAACAAATATGCACATTAAAGTACAAAGGCAGATAAACTGCAAACCAGCAAATCAAATTAAGTTATGGTCACAGTCATAAGTTCTGACNAATCCAGTATAGACATAAACACATAGACACCCCATTAAGCTCTGGATCACTATCAAAGTGACATTCTTCTGGACCGAATGTTGAGCTGGGTGGGGATCTCGGGGTTAGCCCTGAAATGGATTCAATCATACCTTAAGGGCAGGAGTTTCTGTGTGAGGATGGGTGAGGCATCATCACCCTGGGTGGACCTGCAATGGGGTGTGCCACAGGGATCTGTCCTGGCCCCCCTATTGTTTGCATTGTATCTCCTGCCTCTGGGGAATCTACTCCGTCGACATGGGGTGAGATTCCACCTATATGCTGACGACTGTCAGTTATATCTCCCTATCCGCCGAGGGGCTAGTGGATCCATTTCTCCTCTTCTGGATTGTTTAAATGATGTCACGTCCTGGATGGCGTCCAACTTCCTGCATCTGAACAGTGATAAGACTGAGGTAATAGTACTCAGTCCAGGTACGCTAGTGGGTGCAGCCTCCACTGTGGACCTTGGCCCTTTGGCACAGTATGAGAGAAATATTGTTACCAATCTTGGTGTAAAAATTGATTCCTCACTGAAATTTGATGCTCAAATTAACATGGTAGTACCTTCCAGTTTTTTTCATTTGAGACGCCTAGCTAAGATCAAGCCCCTGCTGTCCAGGGAGCATTTACAGTCTGTTATTCATGCCTTTGTCCTGTCCAGACTCGACTACTGCAATGCACTTTATGCCGGTCTGAGTCAGGGTGCGATTGCTTCGCCTACAGCTGGTCCAAAACTCAGCTGCTAGATTTTTGACAGGAACAAGACGCCATGACCTTATTACACCGGTCTTGGCGAAACTACACTGGCTTCCCATGCAGTACAGAGCAAAGTTTAAAGTGCTGATTCATGCTTTTAGGGCTCTTCACGGTACTGCTCCTGCCTATTTATCAGCATTACTACATAGGCATGTCCCCACCCGCTCTCTACGCTCTGTTGACCAGGAATTATTGGTGGTCCCTCGTTCCAGGTGCAAATCAAGGGGAGATCGTGCGTTTGCAGTGCTTGCACCATCCTTATGGAATGGTCTACCTCTGACTGTTAGATGGTGCCTTCCCTTCAGATTTTTAAGTCCCGTCTGAAGGCCCATTATTATGTCCAGGCATTTTCTCCATTGGGGTCTTGATTTTATTGTTGTTGGTTTTATTCTATCTGTTTTTATGCTGTTTTAATTATGTTTTTATTATGTTTTTATTTTATTTTTATTTTATTGTGTCTTTTAATGCAATAGCTTTTTAGTGTGGTGTCCAGCACCTTGGGCTTCTCCTAAAGGTTGTGGAAGGTGCTCTATAAATTAATAAATGAAATGAAAATGAATGAAATAATGAGGCTTCTACATTTATATATGTCTATGCTCTTGTCTCGACTGTCTCTTCTCTGTGTCACTCATCCAGTGCTGACCATGGAGCAGTCAGGCAGCCGACACAGTATTTCTGAATGTTGTTTTTTTTTTTTACTCAGTAACACATAAGAATAAAAATGTAGCAAATTACAATACTTACAAAAAAAAATACTTAAGTAAAAGTAAAATTACAGATTTTAAAAACTACTTAAAAAGTACAAAATACACAAAAAAACTACTCAATTACAGTAATTCAATTACATGTAATTCATTACTTTCCACCTCTGCATGCTATTGCAATTGTTTATTTCCGTCATGAAATGGTGGTTGTAGGAGGACCCAAAATGCATGAATATCCAGGAGGCAGCCAGGTAGAGTTGAAAAGATGAGAATGTTTTATTTACAGCCGTGGTCTGGAGCAGGAACAAAAATCAGCAGGTGCAAACACAGGGAGGCAGGCAGGAAACGCAGGGATGTAACAACCACAAGTAACTGATGGTAACACACAGACAAACACAAGGAACCGACAGGGAACACTGGAAAGGGCTAGGTTTAAATACACTGAGGTAGTGATGAGGAAAACAGGGAGCAGGTGTGATGATTACTGAACTGTTGCAGGTGTGACTGGTTAACGGGGCACTGGGGGAAAAACACTGAAAGAACAGAACTATGGGAATTTGGGAGGCAGAACACAAACAGGACAAAACCAAATATGACAGCTAGATGACTAAAAGTAAAACCTGACATTAAGGGAAACAGAACACAATAGAAAACATAACTACAAAGCTTGAAGGGCTGGGAAAATGAACTAAACCATGAACAGGGAATGACTAAGGATAAAACATTAATCAAATGGGAAATATACGAAAAGGGGAAAATGATGAAGGACTGGAGCAAAGGAGTGGCTAAAATGTGACTACATGGGACAGGTAACATCCTAGAGAACACAGGGGTCAAGGGTGAAGGACACACAAGGAGGGGAACTAAAATAAGTGCTGGGGAGATGAGGAGAGGGGATATGGAAGAGACTGGGGAGACAAGGACACAGGACATGACAATTTCTGCTTGTTTTTCAACTGTAAGGCGCTTTGTTCAGCTCCCATGCTGTGTTTAAATGAGCCGAACAAATAAACTGGTATGGTATGGCAACCTGGTGCCCTCAGGAACCATATAAGGTGTCCAAAGGGCTTTTCTCCAAATAGCACAAGTCTAAAATAAAATTAAATAAAAAAATCTGCTATCTTTTTAAATCACAAAGGCATTAATATAGATTTAAAAATGTCAATTTTAAAAACATTAAAATATGTTTATTATACATGTTTAGTTTTATCTCTGATCTTTTCTAGTTCAAACATCACTATTGTATCAACCTGGTAGGCCTTCGTGTGGCTCAATACCCATGAAGAAGCTCTCAGCTTCACAAAGGTTGATAACCCATGATTTAGAGTCCAACTAAATGGTAAATGGCCTGTATTTGTATAACGCCTTCTTAGGGTTCTACAACCCCCCAAGGTGCTTCACAACACAATCAGTCATCCGCACATTCACACACACATTCACACACTGGTGGGAATGAGTTACAATGTAGCTACAGCTGCCCAGGGGTGCACTGACAGAGGCGAGGCCTGCCGTACACTGGCGCCACCAGTGCCTCCGACCACCACCAGCAGGCAAGGCGGGTTAAGTGTCTTGCCCAAGGACACAACGACAGCGACAGTCTGAGCAGGATGCGAACCTGCGACCTTCCGATTGCAAGGCGGCGACTTAACTCCTCTGCCACCATCGCCCAACCTAGCCTAACCTAACATGTATGTTTTTTTTAAGGGAAACCGGAGCACCCTGAGAAAAACCCAGTCCCCCATGGGACAATCGTGTACAAAAATAATAAATACCAACACTGTAAAAAAAAAGTCATTTTTACAGGAAATCCCTGGCAGCTGTGGTTACCAGAGTTTTCCTGTACATTTTACAGCTGCACAGTAAATACCTTTACTGAAAAACTGTGTAAATTGATTTACAGTAAAAATCAGTTAATTCTACAAAAAGTAATTGTTAATTTAGCATTGAATGTTGTTTATAAATAAAGTATTTTCTGCATCAGACCTTGTTTTCTGAGCTGGAATCGTGTACATTGCGTTTTTTCTTATCTGGGTGTGGGGTAGGCAGTAGTGGAAAGGTCCCACACTGGATATTGGTATTTGTCCCTGCCTGGATTCGAACCCTGGTCTCCTGCGTCTAAATTGAACGCCTCAGTAGTTGGGCTAACCCATTGACAAGTGAAACCAGATAAAAATCCTTTATATTTTCTTTGTCATGACAATGATGTTGGCATATGTGAGAGAATCTGACTCCCTCAGGGTCCCAGCAGCACATGATTTATTTATTTTTATTTTATTTATTTATTTATTTAACCTTTTTTTATCCAGATGAGTCGATTGAGAACTCATTCTCATTTAAATCGACGATCTGGCCAAGAGGCAGCAGCAACAGACACATAGTTAGCTTTACACAAACAGATAAGATAAAAAACAGATATGATAAAAAAAATGCAGATAAAGATAAGATAAAACAGCTAGACATAAAGACAAAGGACTGTTCTCATATATAATATGTACAAGCCATCAAAACAGACTTAAAACAATCTTTAAGTACTCAGAAGCAGGCACATTGATCAGAAACTATTGAATGCAATGAATTATTGAAGGTAGATAATGGAACGTAGGTAGTGAGCTTTAGTGATTTTTGCCGTTCATTCCAGTCATTGGGAGCAGCAAGCTGGAATGAGGAGCGGCCAAAAGAGGTGCGAGCTTTGGGAATAACCATAGAGATTAGGTTACTGGAACGTAAAATGTGCTGGTTGTTGGAAGTGATGAGTAATGAGCGAAGATATGACGGTGTTCTACCGATGATTGTTTTGTATATAAATTGATACCAATGTAACAACCTGCGGGAATGGAGTGATGGCCAGTTAATGAGTGAGTACAGATCACAATGATGAGTAGTGAAAGGGGCACCAGTGACGAAACGGATTGCTGAGTGATAAATGACATCGAGTTTATGAAGAAGGTTTTTGGAAGCTGTCCTATAAATGATGTCACCGTAATCTAAGATGGGAAGGATTGTCATTTTGACCAAGGTTTGCTTTGCAGAATGAGTAAAGGATGACCTGTTGCGGTATAGAAACCCAATCCTTGGCTTGACTTTAGAGAGTAATGAATTAATGTGAATGTCAAATGAAAGTGTGCTGTCAAGCCAGATACCCAGATACTTATAGGAACTGACAAGTTGTAGTTCTGTACCATCCAGGGAAACAATACTAGTGTGGCAAGTTGATTGCGGTAAGTTACGGTTGAAGATCATGAACTTTGTTTTGCTTTTGTTTAAATGAAGGTGAAGGTTGGAGAAGGCATGTTGAAGACAATTAAAGCTGTGCTGCAAGGAGGACAAAGCTGCATTCAAAGAACTGCATGCATATAAAATGGTGTCGTCCGCATATAAATGTATATGAGAACTGTCAACAGCATGAACAATGTTGCTGATATAGATTTTGAATAAGGTTGGGCCCAGTATTGACCCTTGAGGAACGCCTATAGTTAGAGGTAGAGGAGCAGATTGGTAACCCTCTGTTCTCACTGTTTGCGTACGGTCTAAGATATAACTTCTAAACCATGCCACGGATGCCTGAGAAAGTCCTATATGTTTGAGCCTGCTAAGTAAGATGTTATGGTCTACAGAGTCAAAGGCTTTAGCCAAGTCAACAAACACAGCCACACACTGTTCCTTATTGTCATAACTTTTCAGACTTATGATTCAACAATAAAAAAATAACATTTTTACTGAAAGTATTTCTATTACCACAATCATGAATTGTGTTAAAAGTACAGCTTAAACTTGTAAAGTGACTTACAGATCTCTGTTTTGTATTTTCAAAATGAACTGGCAAAAAATATAGTTTTTACAATATTTGAATGTCATCTTGTCAAAATTGTTCTGTTATACGTATTACAGAGTTTTTCTGTTTTTATTACCAATATTTTTTGTATTAACAAATAAATGTAATTATTTTCACATAATGTTAATGTAGATATAACATAAACATATTGTTAAATATTTTCCAAACATTTACTGTGATTACAACAGAATATTTGTGTTTTTCAGTTTACAGTACTTTTCTGTTGTGAATTTACAGTTTTCATGTAAATTTCACGAACATTTCCTACACACACTGCTAAAGTAAGGAACAGGTAATGAAACCATAAGAGTTGATAAGTTCTCATTGGTCATTCCTACATCTGCTCATAGGATCATTTTAGCCTGGGACATGACCCCACCATCTTTGGATAAGAAGGTTCTTACTGAGGAACCCACCAGTCCACATTCGCATATTAAGGTGAACTTTTAAACATAGAAATTAATTATTTTTAACCACCTTCATGACCTGTTTCAGTCATGGTGTTGCTTGTTCACTGTTAGTGGCAGTTTTGGTTTGCTTTTAGCACCCCCTAGTGTCTGTTAGTGAAAGCAAAATTAAAACTTATCTCCTCACTGTGCATTCGTCTTTTTAAGTCTTTTTAACACCTTAATCTAACTGCTGAAATGTCTGTCGGTCTCCTCAGCCTTCATTAGTGTCTACAACATCATCATCATCAATGTTGCCCAAAGTGCTGAACATAAAAATATAAATACAGTAAAATAGCAAAAATCAATTTAAAAACAAATAAAAACAAAAAATCAAGTAAAAGCAATTAACAATAAAAGAAGTAAATGATAGTCAGAGGCAAGGAATGGCAAAAGATAGACTTGCCAAGTTAAACCAAAGCTTTAAAAGCTGTGGAATAAAAATAAGTCTTCAGCAGCTTTTTGAAAACGACAACAGAAATTGCCTGCCTAATATTGGCAACAAATTCCACAGAGTAGGTGCTGCCACTGAAAAAGACCTAAAACCTCTTCTTTGTAGTCTCGCCCTAGGGACATTCAGTCTATGCTGTTCAGCTGACCTAAGTCGACGAGATGGAACATAAGGCACGAGAAGGTCAGACAGGTAAATAGGTGCAAGGCCATTCAAGCATTTATAAGCCAAAACCAAAATCTTGAACTGAACACGAAACTCAACTGGGATCCAGTGAAGAGAGGCAAGAACTGGAGTGATGTGGTCAAATCTCGACATATGCCAGTTAAAAGACGTGCTGCAGCATTTTGAACTAGCTGCAACCTAGCAATAGGGCTTGGGATCACACGTGATTATGCGTTGCATTCTGGGACGTGGCGGACATGTTGGAAGCCTCACGGGTGTAAATAAACCGTGGAAACAAACAGTAAATCGCAAAGAAGAAGCAGATTTGGGGGAAAGAATGTGTTAAACAACATGTTAAAATCCCGAAAATGGTGCGGAATATACAGGGATACATTAAATAAGGAAGCCAGGGGCCGGTATGTGGACAAAATCAGGATTATATAAAAGTGTTTCAGTGCTCCCGCATTAGCCTACCGGTGTGTGTGTATCTATATGTGTCGGTATTGCATGTCCGGGTTGAACTAAAGAAACGATGTATAAAAAAAACGTACATCATCTGTAACTTACCAGAATGAAAATGCATAGACTCTCAAGACCGGGATTCTCTGGAGAGCCCTTACAGCTGCGATCCCAGGTTATGCATTCAAGCAGGGAAACGGTGAAAAGTTAGCTCGTTTTTTTACCTTTTTTTCACTGGCGATCATGATGTTGTTGTGCTGTTGCACCTCACAACACAGCAACGATTTACCATGGATGGATAATAAGTGATCAAATGAATAATAGATTAAATGAAGCCGCAGAACTGAGCGCGCTGTTGTCTGAAGTTACAATAAACAAGTAACGAGGCTTCCAACATGGCGGCCGATGACGAAACGATCACAAGCCCTATCCACGTTATTTTTGAGTAGCCTCATGGAGAAAGGCTGATGCTAGCAACATCCGGTGAGATACCGGAAGTAGCACATACTCATTGGTTTGCATTGTGAGGTTTCGTTGCTAGTAGCAGTTTATTTGAACTTTTGAAGAGGATTTAAAAAACTATTTACCCCCGAAAAATGTAGCCACGCGCCTCGGGAAGATGTTGCGCTGTTGGCGCTTGTACTAACAACCAGAGAAAAATGAATTTGTAGCTACAAGAGCGATATTTAGAACATGCACCTCCAGAGTGAGAGAGCGTGCAGCTGTAGCGTCGGTACGGTTCTCGCTGCCTCTACAGAGATGAGGAACCCAGAAGAATGTGGCTGAAAAATCTTAACTTGAAACCACCACAAACTTTATTTGTGCGTTCCTTTCATTTTATTGTGAAAAATCTCTGAGAGGAACACCCGCATCCTACTTTGTAGTTGGATACGACAAAACTCCGGAGTAGAGACGCAGAGTAGTAAAGAGATCTGACAGCAGTCTCACAACAACAGGAATTATTTCATGTGTACAAGTTTCTTAATAGTTATAATTTAACGTGCGTTTAGACTGCTTAACCTAAAAGTACCATCCTGCTGTTTGCATTTCACCTGATGTAGAAACTAAAACCCAGGCATTGGTGATGAGGGATTTAAGGCTCTGACTCGGCTCTACGTCTGCTTTTAAGTAAATAAGATTGTGTCCCACCTCTTTCAACAAAACGCCGGCAACGATGTAGGTACTGATAGCCTCAGAGCTTTTAAGATTGTTTATTGCCTCCCTGTCAGATGCCACTAAGTTCAGAAAGTAGCTAAAATGCTACTGTACGTTAGCTTTGGCCAGGCTTTAAGATCGTCCCCCCCACCTCTCTGCTTCAGTAGGCAGACGGAATGTAACGGTGTGTCCCGTTTGAGCTGTGACAGCTGGTGTTCATGCATGTTTTCAGTCTCTAAAAGCCCATAAAAAGAGGATTAGCATGAAGGAATCGCATCGTCTCAACGTAAACAAATGCGGACCGGAAGTTGCTAGCATCTTTCGCGCAAAGCATCACGGGCCGTGAGAATAACGTGGATACTCCCATGGTTTACGCCAAAATATAGACTATTACAATAGTCTAAACGAGAAGTTAAAAAAGCATGTATAAGCATCTCCAGATCATTTCTGCGTAAAAAAGAGTTGCAACTACTTAAAATCATGCTTTAAGTTTATGTAACATTATTTTTTTGCGTGTTTTCAACAAATTTCTGTTTTTTTGTCAGCAGAACTTAAAAATATTGATCAGTTTAAATAATAAGAATTTGATGTAATGTATATTGTAGATTAGTAATTCAGTTAACACACAGTTTAGCATAATTTCTGGTAATGAAATTCATTTAAAAACCAAAAAATGTAAAGAGCCGTTTGAGAGCCGAAAGAGCTGGTTCATTTTAGTGAACCGATCCATAAGAACCGGTTCTCTTAAAAGAGCCTGAGTTCCCATCACTATTAGCTTCACTGGTTTAACCGGACATAAACTTTATTTTAACACTAACGTGATGGTCCTTCACAAAATCCTCATGCTTCCAAGTGCTGGAAAATAACCATTTCTCTTTCTATCTCTCCATCTTTCTCAGGTTGAAGCAGGCTGAAACTCCTAAGATTCCATTTTTGGTATGTGGATTGCTAAAAATCATAAACACGTGGATAACATTTCTATAGTTACTTTAGTGTAGAACACAAGTTATCAAAAAATCATCAAATGTCCTAAAAGTGAAAACTTTGTGACCTTTACTTAGAAAAAAGATGAAGGTGAAAATTACCAAACACCACCTTTGCCCTGCGAGAAAAAGAGATGATCAGTGATGACCCACCAGTACCTGAGATCCTGGATCGCTGGCCTGCACTGAAAATGGAGTCCCAGGTATGAATGTTTCCTTAAATGAAGTGTGTGACAAGATGGATGTATGTTTCCTGTCTGAATCAATGCAAAATTATGCCTTGGCAGTGTAAAAACTTGGATACATTTTGCAGAGATTTGTTGACTAATTGAAATGTGAATTTATCGTTTATGTCCAGATCTGTGCAGAGTTTCCCAGGATCACAACCCTAAACCTGAATAATCACTTTTATGTTGGACCAACTTGCTCCCCGGCTCCAGAGCTTATGCAGAAACAAAGCTGCACGCACAGGGAACGTGTCTGCTCTTCTGGCTCAGCTCTTCAGAACCTATGATCTCCTGGTTAGTGTTTTTTATTTTTTGTTTTGATTAGATTTTTTATTTTAAGTGCTTTTCTTGACTGGGTAATGAAATAAAAAAAAATTAAAATGTTCTCATGATGCAGGAACAAGCTGATGTCAATGTCCAACTTGCTGTTGTGCTTCAAATACAAATACATTTTTGTCACACACAAATTCTTATCTGCAGATGCACAAAGCTGAAAATCTCGTGCATTTTTTTTGCAAGGTGACAAACTTAATGCACAGCTAGGTAGTTCAGACTTAAAAGTACAACAGTCGACATGATTATTGAGTTCACCAGGAATAATTGGTATCATTATTGCGTAATTTTAATCACTTTTGCACACAAAATGATAGTCTCTACCATTCACTTCCATTGTTTATGCTAAGCTAAAGCAGACGGACTGCTGCCAGATCAGGAGAATTACTGCGCTGGTTACAAAATGCTGTTTTCTCACTTATCTACCTGTGAGGAATACGAAAATAAACTAAATTTCACTTAGGGGCGGAATATCCCTTTAAGGAAATATCCTTTTAAACTATTCATAACTGACTAAGAGGTTTTCTAAAGCCTAATTTATACTTCTCCGTCGGCTCCCCGAGGCAGAGACACGCACGCATTGATAGAACCGCTTAGCTTTCAGACTTCTCCGTCACCTTGGGGGAGTTGCAAAGCAATTCCCCGCCAGGACAACAGAGGGCGTAGCGCTTTTCTGGGGTATGCTGTCATGTATCCGGTCCAATATATTGCATTTACAGTTTATATTGTGTTTTTTGCATTTCAGAAACTTTTTAACATGGACAAACTTGTCCCTCATTCTCCTCCACCTCTTCATGTGCTCGCTACCTCTAAACCCACGTTTTCCATCATTTCCGTCCACAAATAAAACGC
The DNA here is from genome assembly GCA_006937985.1 of Aphyosemion australe. Taxonomy (NCBI): domain Eukaryota; kingdom Metazoa; phylum Chordata; class Actinopteri; order Cyprinodontiformes; family Nothobranchiidae; genus Aphyosemion; species Aphyosemion australe. Next base: position 1,072,257 of record SSNS01000077.1, read on the forward strand.
TTGCTGCGTATCTTTATACTCTGAATTCTTCAAGCTGCTCCTGGTCTGTTGCTAGATATCTTCGGCTCTCTTTTTATTTTTTGAGACGGCGATGGCAGTGCTGTTGACATATTTAAAGAAGCGTTGTTCTGGCCAATCACAAGCTTGCGCTCTCCGTCTCGTTTGACGGATGTTTAGAAAAGAGCTCGAGTCCGTCTGTCCTTGCAGGCGTACTACGGAACTCTTGCAACAACGGATCATGGCGGTGCATGCGTCCGTAGGTACTGACAAAAATGGAGAAGTATAAATTAGGCCTAAGGCTATGTTTTGTATTTCTAAAGTATTTTTCCGTGTAAAGTTTTGCTTTGTTGACAGCATGGTTGCACTCTACTGAGTTACATATTGGTTACGCAGTAATCCTTTGTTGTTTTTGCAGAACTACAGTATTGGCATTACTAAAACTATTCCCAATAATAATTCACTGTATTTGCTTCTAATTTTTTTTCTTTCAGCTTTCCCATCTGATAATGCAGACTTTTTACATGTCTTTTATTTTAAAATAATTCCAGGCACATTTGTTAATCCAGGTATTTTAAAATAAATGTTTGAATTGTGTTTTTGCTAAGATTGCACTTTACGCTTGTCCTTGAACTGGACACTTATTCTTCCTTCTGACTTTTGTAGATTGATGTCTGAGCTTTTCACAGATTTTTTTGTCTTGTTTATAAATGTATGCACACAAATGCAAGTACATTTAATCCGTTGTTTTATTAGTTATTCATCAAGAGTTGTCAGTAGCGAAAGATTTCAGCAATTTCCACTTTCTAAATATGTTTTTGGTTCTGTGAAACAACACAAATGCTAAGACAAATTGTAAGACAAGTTATATTTTGCAGTTGTGCAATAAATTTTGTAACTTCAATTTATATTGTCTGTCATGGTTTTACAAGTGTAATTGCTTGTTTTTAGCACATTGTTTTTTACAATATTCCAAACTCAGTATATTTAATGTAAATATGTATGTATTTTCTACTTAATTTAGATTTGTACTATTAACTCAGAATGCCAAGTACCGAATACCCCAAAATGTGTATACTTAACTTAAAATGTTTTATTCATATTACTTAAAATATTAATATAAAATAACTTAATAAGGTGTTATTTCAACTTTTAGTTTTGAGTTTTATTTACTTGAAAAATTTGATGTAATCAGTTTCACCAAAATTTTTGAGTACTATCAACTTATCGGGTTTTACAGTGTGGAGAGTCTCACCTGCGGTTGGATCCACCTCTAAGACACCGCTATGATAATGAACAGCCCATAGCAAATCAAAGACATTGTGACGTACATGGGTGTTTCTGTCACGGTTTTCACGACTCCAGTAAAGAACGATCGGGTCCTTTTGAGAAATGTCCTCTTAGATTTAACCTCTGGAAGGTGTGAGGGACTATCTTCCTGCTTCTGGGCTCCAGGTTGATCTTCAGCCGATGCTTGTTTAATATGACTAACATCCCTCTTGTTCTTTTGGGTCCTGCTGGCTGGAGCCTGTAGGGAATGTATGCTGCTTCCACACTGGCCCAACGTGGAAGCATTTGATCCATTACAGGAATCAGAACTGCTCTTTGATTTAAAACGCCGTGTTGTTCCTGAGAGAAATTGTACGTTATTTCTCTGCTGGAGTTCTTTGTCAGATGTTTGGTCTTCTGATCCTTCGTGTGTCTGGAGGATAGACTCATCTGGATACATGCAGGTATTTGGCGTCATGCTGGGACCAGGATGTGTGATGCTTTTGCTATCACATCCTTCCATCAGTTTCTCTGCTTCTAATACATAACCGTTAGTTGTAAAAAATGGGTGATTGAGAGCATCGCTTGGTTGGATTCGGTCTGCTGGATACATTGAGAGCATCTGTTTTAGAAGGTCTATAAATAATATGATGTCTTGTAGTTCAGCTGGATCCTTGGGTTTTTGTGCCTTTTCTAGCAACTCATCCAGAGGATTAACAATATAGGGATCTGTGATTGTACCTGCTGTATGCACCCTTAGTTCTTTTGGTTGTGTTAAATTCTTCGCATACTCTTTCACGTAACACCAGTTACTAAAAACGGTAGGAATCAGATAATTTGTACGTACCCTTTTTCTGGAAGGCCTACCATGAATGGACAGAATGTTGTGCAAAACGTAGTATTCATTGACTCCTGGATGTAGATGCTGACCAAGAAAGAGAAAGGCCAACACACAGCCAAGACTCCACATATCCAACCCTTCGCTTAGCCGGTAGCCCAGGAGAGTCTCTGGTGCCTTATACGGATGCATCTGATTTATGAGGAATGAGATTCGTAAATCATCTGTTTTTAAAGCATAGCTAAAACCAGCTAGCTTCACCCTGTATGGCTGGGATTCCTGATTCACTAACATAATATTTTCCAGTGAAACGCCAGTGTGAGTGATGCCGATCTCTTTCAACGCCCTGAGGGACACCAACATCTGTTGAGCGATTAATCTGATGTTAGACACACGCATTGGCTCCATTTTCCTTTTGTTCATGAACTGCAACAAACTGGAATCCAGTGGTTCATAAACAAAGCAGTGGAAGTCAAGCAAGCAAGTCTTAAAAAGATTCATGCAGTTTTCTTTGTTTATGTTGCTGCAAGTTGAGAGAAAGCCATCGATATGATTAAAATATTCAACAAACTTCACTATGTTGCTTCTGTCGTAATGCACTTTCCTGATATAATTTAACATTTTGGCCTCCTTGTAAGCTTGATATAAATTCTTACATTTGATTGTTTTTATTGTTACTAACTGGTCGGTTGTCATATTTCTGCACAGGTGAAATTTTCCCATGCGCCAAATTGCTAATGTTTTCTCTATGGAGTAATAATTTGGATATCCTAAATCAAAAATATCTAGTGACCCTTGGTAAGATGATAGTTCTCTGAACTCATATCTAAAGAGGCTTGATTCTCTAACACCTTCGCTTGTTTGTAAAGAACTTTCAGAAGTGAGATTTGCTTCAAATCTCTCATCCAAATTGCATCCAGAGCCTGGACTATTCTGTCTGCTATCTGCCATCCTTCTAGGGGGATTCAGCACATCAGAGGTGTTACGCGTCTCATCAAGGTGCTTCACTGTAATAAAGTTGTGTTTGAGTGCATCCTTTGGGAGGATTCGCTCTGCTGGATTCATCTTTAACATTTGCTGAAGAAGGTCTATAAACTGTTCAAAGTCTTTTCTTTCAATTGGATCTTGTATTTTTGGTGCCTTTTTCATCACCAAGTCACTCAGAAACTCAACATTTTTGTATGTTATGTCTTTACAAACTGTTTTTCCTGTGTCTTTCATATATTTAGATGCTGTTTTTAGTTTGTATCTCTGTGTTAAAAAACACGATTGACCTTTTGACAGACTGGGAGGCATTCCAAGGAGTTTTATGATGCATCTGATATAATTATACTCACAGTTAGTCGGGAACAGATCCTGGCCAAGAGCTAGGAAAGCCAACATGCAGCCAAGACTCCAAACGTCCATAGTTTCATCTTGTTTACCGTTCAGAAAAGTCTCCGGTGCACTGAATCCACACGTTTTGGGGATGGCCAAGCGTGATAATTCACTGGTCTCCTCAGCGTTCCCAAAGCCAGTCAACTTAACTTTAAACGGCTGTGAGCTATGATCAATTAGCATAACATTTTCTGGTTTTATATTGGTGTGGGTCACACTGATGCATTTCAGTGCACTTAGAGCCGTAAACATTTGTTGGGCGATCAGTCTGACTTCGCTCAGCCTCAGAGGATTAAAATTTCTCTTTGTCATTAATTCCAATAAGGTCATATCTAATTTCTCTAAAGCAATGCAAGTCCAATCGCTGAATTTACAAATTCCAGCTATGCTGACAATGTGGTTCTCACCGGGGATCTCATTTTTCACCCATGTCAGTATTTTTGCTTCTCTTGTAATTTTTTCTTGAGATATTTGCTTTTTAAATTTTAACGCCAGCAACACGTCTGTCCGCTTGTCCCTACAGAAAACAACGTTCTCAGGGTTTCCAGAGATTATGTGCTTAAGTTTAGATCTTGTTGCACTGTTAATTACAGAAACCCCATTATCTGCTGTATGAAAAAATGTTTGGGATTTTTTTTCAGTGATAGACATGTTTCTAGTTTACTTACAGAAGATTTAGATGTTATTCTGCGGTTTTTAAATGTAATGTGGGTTTTCCTCTGTGGGAAATAAGCTCTTACTGCGTCCTGTGTTCAGCGCGTAGTGTGGCTTCTCTGAAAGAAATTACAATGAATGTAAGAGGTTAGAGCACATCTAAGGACAAGTGACGTATCAAAGTAAAATAGCCACGCCCCCTCACGGTGGTACGTAGACCACGTCCACTTCCGGATAATGACGCAGACAGAGACGAAGCAGCAAATTCGCTGCTTTCCGTTTTTCACTGTAACGTCTCGGTTTATGTTACTGTTTACATTCTTGTGCGTCCATTTAGAACTGAGTTGATGCGTTTAGTGTCAGATAGACCACATTCTGTGTAGAATCGTTGTTCTGGTCCCACGTGCAGAGAGGAGTTAACTAGAGGAGAGGAGCGCTATCCTCCAGCACCACATCCAGCATGTTCTCGATGTTTTTCTGCTCCAACACCAGTAGCAGCTGGTGAATTTTTTTTGGTAGGGCGCTTATTTTTTTTATCTTTTTTTTTTTTTTTAATGTTTGTTCTTGTGATTTTTATCTTGACAGGCGCTATATAAAAGATCGTTTTTTCATCTTTTTGCAAGACAGTTTTTCAGATGCGCTAACCACGTATCACCACTAGGGGACGCCAAATTACCATTCTTATGCGTCACACAACTTGCACCCTACGGACCGGTCCACAATCACTTCTAGCAACAAAGTTGTTCCAAAAACATGCTTCATATTCACCAATATATGCAAACTGCACAACTAGGTAGACTGTAATAGTATCCCAGCTTGTTATACCAGACAAAATGATGGAGAGAAATAAGCTGTCATTCTGTTTAACAGGAAACACAAAGCAGCGCTGTATGTAGAACACATCAACATAAACCCCAGTTTTCATGAAGTCAACTAATAATATTATATTATTATTAATATTTGTGGGAGTAGTCATTATGTCAACAAGGCCATGTTTGGGCTGTAGGTCAAAAGACAAATGAACATCACAATTGTAAGTCTACAATAAAACCGCGCCATGACATTATCAAAACATATTCCATGTTTTTATTTAAAACATTGCAAAAGCATTGCTAAGAATAAGAATACCTTTATTTGTCCCTCAGTGGGGAAATTGCATTATTGCAACAGCACAAGTACAGTGAAATAGCAGTAGCACACAAAATATATCACACAAGAGTATCTAAATGATAATTAACTTAGAATATGTGATTATTGTTCATTTTATTTTTTTTATAAAAATTAAAAACACTGGGGGGCGGCGCCCTATCGCCCTCTAGTGCAGGGGTTCCCAAATCAGGGGTCGGGACCCCAAATGGGGTCCCCACAAGATTTCAGGGGGTCCCCATAATTTTGTCTTTGCTGAGGTTGTGAGGTTAGCAAGATTTTATTTGTAAAAATTACACTTATAAAATCCTAATAACACACCCTACAGTATAATCAGAACTCCATATAAAAGTTATAACTCTGTATGTCTGTAGAAAGTTTGGAAATTATCACATTTAACGTGTTTATGCATGTAGGAGTTGGGGTTGGGGGTCCTGGCTTGTCTTGGACACAGGCAAGGGGGTCCCCAAAGAAAAATAATTGGGAACCCCTGCTCTAGTGACCAGCCGCCACTGGTGCCAGGACAGTCCCCTGGGGGGCGCCCACACTGCAGGTCAGCAAGTCAGAGACACAGTCAAGACTGCCACCCTTCATTTATGTAGGAATAAAAACATCAGGCAGCTGTTTGCCTAAAAATAAACAATTTCATAATTCAGATTAGACATACAATAAATAACATTTAATATTCCTTTAGATTCCTTCCTTGTTTCATCAGCGCTGTTTAGTGTTTCGATCACAGTAAGGAGGGGCTTCCGTCCATCTAATATCCGTAAGAGCGGGGGTGGGGGCGTCCATGGGTCTTCCTTTTTTGACAGTAAAAGGGACCCATGGACGTACTTCCGGACCATGGCTCCCTTACTGTAAAAAGAATAAAGAATGGGAGTCTATGGGCCGATGGACGTTATTTTCTGATCCTGTTTGATATGTGCCATGGATTTCACATGTGATGTCTGTGGTTTTAAAAGATGCATTATGATGCCAAGAAAGCGCTTTTCTTCCACAGGTGGAAAATGGCTGTGCAGCTTGTATGGGACTTCTGATTTGTATTCTGTTTAATTCTGAAATTTTACAAGCAAATGCATCTCAAATTATATGACAGACATAGATGAACACATACATGTGTGATTCATGGTGTAACACAAAGCTGACCAGAAAATAACTTTTATAGCCCCATTCACTTACATACATTTTATTTTCTATCAGTTGACCAGAATGGGAGGAGACTTAAACTTCCTTTCCACTGAACGCAAAGCGTTGCGAAACAGCCACAAAATGTACTTTGTGGCAATTGGCTGCCGTTATAGTGGACAGGTTTCTTTCCACCAGCAGCAAGGTCTAACGTTTTGGACGTGTCCCAGAAGTCAAGGGATGCTATTATTATGTTTTGAATCTATTTTTAACGCGCTACGCTTCCACAACATGTCAAACTCTGCAGCTTAGATCGGGCCAGACAGGAAGTCAAACACAGAAGCAGTGTAAAACATCTGGAAATTTTCAAAGTAAAAGTCACATGCAGATAAATGTATGTCATTTCCTGTGAAAGCCCTGTAGCCGATGATAACAGAATATAAACCGCAAACCTTAGCTGTCTTTCTCCTAGCTTGTTATTGTGTAAACTTCTGAAATCACGCTTGGTGTTGCTCCTATTCTCCTGTGATTTTGTGACTTTGCGGGACCACCCTGCTGAAAAACCAGCATATGTTGTGTTTTAGATGCTGGTATGCTGGTCCAGCATGCGATGCTAGTTCAGCATGGAATACTGTTAATTGGATTTTGGTCCAGTATGCTGGTCCAGGATGGGATGCTAGTCTAGCATGGTGGTCCAGAATCTAATTAACAGCCTTCAATGCTGAACTAGCATCGCATGCTGGACCAGCATCCAAAACACAACATATGCAGTTTTTTTCAGCAGGGCAGTGGCGTGAAATGCATTCCATCCCATTTTGTGTCTGAAACACTCCCAGTTGGAAGGGAGCTTGTGAGTAAAACACAGCTATTACGTTGCACGACGCTTTCACATCTGGTGAAAAGGAAACTTTAGGCTCCATATGGCTGCCACAGACATACATACTACTACAAATTTGGACAATACCATTTACCAGTTCCTATTTCATTTATTCTTGTTTATTTGTTGTATACTGTTGTCCCTCCATTCCCCGCTCCCTCTCTTTTCCTGTTAGTGTTGTATGTCTCTTTTCTCCCTGCCTGTCCACTCTGGTGCGTATAAGCGAATCTGGTCTAACATGCCATAAACATAATAAAGACTACTGCGCAACAGGAGGAATATCCCATCTTCATCTTGCTGTAGAGTAAAACTACTCTGGCATGGCAGGAGATTCATACAAAACATTTAAAGGCAAAAGTAGTAAAAATAATTTCTTTTTTTAAATAAAAATCTACCTGTGACCTTAACTCAGAGGGTAGAAAGTGGAGGAGATTTGCAATGATCCACTGGTGAGGGAAAATTTTACCAGTAGTTAGTTTTAAGAAAAAGATCTTTAGATTTTCTGAAGATGTTTAGCAAAAAAACTGTTATAAATGGCATCACACATTCTCTAATAATGCAGCTATACTCTAATGAAACAGATGTGAAGTTACAACAGTGTTTTATTTATACTTGGATTAAACATGAGCTTTCAGATGTTCTTGTAAATCTCCATTTTAACCACCAGGGGCAGCAGAGAGGGGCCTCTCATCAGTTTATTCCCCAAAACATCAGTATTAGATCACATCTGCTGTTAAAGTTGAGTTTGGTGGATAAAGTCTTTAAAATAAACAAATCTATGTTCTGCTTATCGACACTAATGGACTGCCATACCACCACTGATGGTAGACAAATCTCCACACACAGACTCTCTCTGATTTCCCCCTACAGATTATTAAATAAAAGGAGTTCCACATTGTCTGATCCTTAACTAAATTCCAGAAACATCCGATTTCTACGAAAAGTTTATCGGCTGTAGTTTGATGGGAACTTGTCATTCTTGGAAAGCGATTCCGTAGGATTGGTTTAACACGTAAAATCAGTCCCTCAGTTATGTAATAAAGAAGTCTAGTCTACTTTAAAGGTTCTAAAATCAACATCATGCTTTATTATAATGATGGGTTAGGGTTACATCTGTCTTAAGGCGAAGTCCCGTTTGAATGGACAAAGATTCATCTTTAACCATCCTTATGTTTAAAAAACACAAACCTCGTGAGATTCCTGCTCTGAAGCTTCCCACCACAGAAGGTCAGACTAACGTTATCTGAACTTTGTTAATCCAGTTTACTGAGGAACATCTGACATCCAGGACAGTGGACCCATTCACACCCACCTTATTACGGTCCCTTATCTTTGTTTCAGTCTTATTTGGTTTGGGAAAATTTATTAGATTACTTGTTTTTACCTTTAATTCTGTTTGGAATTTTATTGTTACTGAGAAAGCGGGTTAGCCAGGTTGTTCTATGGTGGTCCTGCCTCTCCTCTCAGCTCTCACCATTTGGTGTTTGGTAGAAATTTCTTGGGTGAGTTTTTGTTTTAATCTCCATCCAGATTCAGCTGCTGACTTTGGAGCTCCAGGAGCAAATCCGACTCCTGGTTCCTGTTAGGTGGGATCTAAATGGAACCACACAAAATCAAAGTCCAGCTGAGTAGAAAGTGTTGTTTTCTGCTCAAACCTAAATTATTTGTTAATTAGTCAACTAAATATGAGCACAGTTTTGGTCCACGAGTCCAAAAACCTGACCTTCGTCTCTGGAATCCATCTAATCACATTAAACCAGCCACCTTATTAGATTTAGGAAAAAGGATTTTCACAACAATACAGCATAAAATTATCTTGTGATGAAAAAAATCAAAGTAACTTTATTATAAGTAAGTGGCAGTCATTGATTTTTAATGATTTTTATTGTGGGATAGATTTTATTTTCAGGAAATATAATTATTTTTGTCTGTTCCCCCCATAAAACTTGAAATATGACTCTTGCTGGCAATTTGTTGTACAACTTAAGAGAAAACTTGCAGAAAACTAGACAACAATAGGATTTTGTGAAACAGGTAAGAAAGCCTTTTGAGCTCCATGGCTCAGGTAGGACTCATAGCACAAACATTCAGAGTTTAAACAGGTCACAGGAAGTTGGACTTTACTTGACTTTTGATTTCTTTGATGTTTTTTTATACAATCACAGTTTAGGATTATAGGAGAAATTTCCAGTTAAATTTTTAAATCTTCTGTGAACGCTGCTTATTTTCACAACTTTTTTAGTACAAGTACATTCAAATTAAAACCAAGGGGCGGCCATTGTTGAATTTTGTGAAGCAAGTGCGGAAGTGACAAAAATTGCATTTCTCCCCTCATCCACTAGGGGCTGGCACCAGAAACGAGCAAATCCTCATTGACTCCCATGTTAACTCATTCACTGCCATTGACGACTAAAGTCGTCTTTTCACATCCAACCGCTGGCTGCCAAAGACGACTTTAGTCGTCATTTCCCCTTTTTTACGGGGCGGGTGTCAGAACGAGCCCCCGCACCGTGTGAACAAACATCACATGTCTAAAGCGGATCTTCATCCGTGTATGTCACACTTCATGTGATCAGGAAGCGGAAAATCAACGGATTATGAGTTTGTTTTGGGCCGCTGCTGTGAAAAAAACGATGCGCCGAACAGGAAATGCTTCTGCAGCGGCGCTTGGGCACCAGATTGTGAACGAACGGATAACGCTAGAAATACGGTGATTCTTCCTGATGTAAGAAGTGAGTCTACTCTTTCTTTTGGTAGTTTTGGCGTTTACATGATCAATGTTCTGTGACTCTTCAAAAAACAGTAAAAACGCTCAAAAATGCTGGCAGTCAGGGGCTTTCTGGCAGTTAATGAGTTAAAAATGCCAATTTCACTGCAGAAATAAACATGTTTACAGCCTGGTTCAAAAAACCATGTTAGGTCCAATAGGTCTAGTTTACAGTCATGACAACTCTAAGGGGGCTGAATATTTTTGTTACTCTTCCATTTAAGTGTAATTAAATGCTTGAAATTATTGTGTTCGTGTTTGGATGTTGATCATGAAATTATTTGGACATAAAGGGCAAGCTGTGGTCTTGATTGCACTAAGAGATCATCCAAGAAGTCTCTGCTTCATTTTTATCAGTAAGTAAAACTATATTTCTTTACTTTATTTTGCTGGTTGAATGGGGGAAAATGCTGTGCATTTAACATAACACTGCCTGGTCAAAGATATGACATGTTGGTGGGTGGATGGGTAACGAAACTCTAGCTAGGTAAGCTGGCCAAGGCTAGTGGAAGGTTTCCGGGCTTCGCTGGTCCACCGCGGTCAAAGATCAGTGAGGTCGCTGCTGCAGAAAGAAGGATTACCAAGTTTCAGTACTGTGTCTCTCCATTTAGCAGCACGGCCCTGCAATCAGAGATCCGCAAATCTGCTGCTCCAGCCCCCCGAAGGCATCCCAGCGAGGCGGGTGCCCACCTTCTTCCGTCTCCTGGCCATGAACCGCTGCTAGACGCAGGCGGCCGGCGGCCACCCTGCTTCGCCCGGCTCCCATGCGAGGCTGAAAAACCTCTGTTAACCTCCATTAACTTTGGGTTAGCTCTGGGTTTGCTCAGGTAGTTCATAGCTACCCCCATTGCCTCCAAGTTCCGTGTAGCTTCGAGTTAGCTTGTAGCTACATTGGTTCAGAGTTTATGAGTGTCAATCATTTGCTCCTACCCTCACAGCCCCACTCTCAGCTCCACTTCTTTTCCCATTTTTGGATTGTCTGGGCATGACAAGACATGTGACAAAGTCAAGATGGCGGTGATCGGAACCGCCCATTTGGCTTTAAAAAAGCCCCACAGAAAGCTATGGGTGGGTTTGTCCATCTTTATTATACAGTCATTGATCAAAACTTCTTCCACCTGCTGTGTCTCTCACTGCTGTAGGACTGATGGTTTCCTCTCAAATCCCCTCAGAGCGCAGAGTTCATGCCCAAACTTCCATAGACTTCAGTTTTCTGAAGCTCAAAACATTCTCTTTTAAATCAGAAGTTATGGGACTTTTTACCATCTTGCATCTCCTGCAAAAGACATTGTAGAAACATAAAAATTCCCACGTCTGACCACCAGAGCCTTGTGCTGCTTGCACTATAAGATTTGCGTCAAAACGTCTAGTTTTCACCCTACAGCTGTTTGAGGATTAGTTTTAGTTCTGCCTTTCATTAAGTCTGGAAGTGAGAGACAGGTGTGTGGTTACCTGGGTGAACCCTTATGACCTACTGGTGGTTACCATGGTGACCCTGATGAGTCCCTGTTAGCAACTTTAACATTTCTTGCTATACTGATTGTCTTTAAGCTTCTCATATGTCCCAACAAAGAGCTTTTTTTCTGAACTTGATGTTTCAGGCAGCTTTATCCATCCATGACACCAGATGAATTTATGTAGGTTTCAAGTTTGTCTAAAAGAGTTGGGTGAGCTGGCATTATATTTTTGCTGAACTCAGGTGAAACTGAGGTCATTGCTTCTGGTTAAGTATTTCAAAGTCTTTCTTATCACCCATAAGCCCCGACCCTCTGAGAGCAGTGCTGTATTTAAAGCAGCCTTGTCCTCCATCTCCCAACAGGATGTAGTTCTTTAAGGTGTCTCCAGATGTTCAGAGTCTCACTAGCTTCCTTTCATGCTGGTGTTCCCATCATTTCAGTACTTTTCAAACTCCCGTGCTTTTCATTTGTCAACCATTTTTTTGTCATGATCTTTTTTAATTTTTTTTTAATTGTTCTTGTGAAGCATCTTATGATTTTAATCTTGAGAGACACTAATTAAAAAAAGTCTTTTCTTCAGTTTCCTCATCTGAACTCATCGTCCTGTCTGGATGTGAGACGCCAACCCCTTTCATCATTTATTAGTACTGATTAGTACTTATTTATGTGAAATTACTATAGTCGGCTTATGTCTTCTAAAAATGATCCAGAGGATCTCAATGCTCAGATTCATGATTAATCATTCAAATTGACCAACAACACTCATGTAAAGAAAAAATGAGCTCATAAAGAAAGATTTACAGCGGAGAGAACAAGTATTTGACGCGTCAGCATTTTTATCAGTAAGGGTATTTTAAATGTCCACCAGATGTTGCCATCAAGCCAAATACTAAATTCATACAAAGAAATCAGAACATTTAGGTTTGCAAGTTGAGTAATAATAAATAAGGGAATAAAGTATTGAACACACTTTATTTAATACTTTGTACAAAAGCCTTTGTTGGTGATTACAGCTTCTAGACTCTTGTATGGAGAGACCAGTCGTCTGCGTTGCTCAGGAGTGATTCTGGTCCATTCTTCCACACAAATGCTCTTTAAATCCTTGGGCCTCTTATGAACTTTGATCTTCAGTTCTCTCCATAGATGTTCTATGGGATGTAGGTCAGGTGATTGACTGGGCCAATCAAGCAACTTTATTTTCTTTCTTTGAAACCAGTTCATTGTTTCCTTGGCCTTGTGTTTGGGATCATGTCATGTTTTGAGGTAAGGATCTAACCCAAGACATACAGAATCACGCACAGGACCAAGTGAGGAGAAAACAAAAACAATTTATTTCATAAGGGAAAACTGAAGGCGCTGACAACGTCAGGGGAGGATCAGCTCGGGTGTCCAGTCTGTTAAAACAGAGAGATTTTAGTGATGGGTCCACAGTATGAAGGGAATCCTGAATGGCGCGATGGAACTTACAGTCACAGAGGGGGGACGAGGTTCGGAGGGGTGGTTCCAGGTCTGAGGTGATCCAGGAGCGTGTGGAGGGAGAGCGGGCCGAACTGAGAGGCTGGGAAGAGACGCAGACAAGTGAGGAGTCCAGGTGAGGCTATGAGATGAGAGGGCAAGTGGTGGTCGTGGTGACAGCAAACAACACTACGATTACAAACAATCCTATGGTTCAAGAAAAACTCTAGAGTCGAGTTCCTAGAAACAAGGTCGAGTTAGTGGCTTTTAGATACCCAAAGAGAGTAATCATCCGGCGAGTAGAAGGCGTCTCAACCCTCCTTAAATAGGCAGCCATCTTGATGGAAATCTGCTGCAGCTGTCCCGCTCTCCAACTCCGCCCACCTGTAGTCAAAGCTCAGGAGCTGTTAGAGTGAACTCACCTCAGACCGTGACAGATCATCATCTTGCTGAAATGTCCTCCCTCTTTTCATTTTCAGCTTTCTGGTAGATGGCAGCAGATTTTTATCCAGAATGTCCCGGAACATTTCTCCATTCATCCTGCCTTCAATAATATGAAGTCTGCCAGGACCCCCACACCATGATGCTTCCACCCCCAAACTTAACTGTTGCTATGGTGTTCTTGGGTGGTGGGTAGTGCCATTTCTTCTCCAAACATGGTGTGTAGAATGACAGCCAAAAAGTTCCATTTTGGTTTCATCCGACCATTCTATAGTCTCCCAGTGATCCACAGGCTTCTCCAAATGCTGTTTCACAAACTTTAACCGAACCTCAACATGCTTTTTGTTCAGCAATGGAGTCTTGTGTGGTGAGCATGCATGCATGCCTGCCATGGTGGTTCAGTGCATTGTTTATAGTTGTCTTTGAACCAACAGCACCTGCTGATGCAAGGTCTTCCTGAAGTTCTGCCCGAGTGGTTCTTGGCTCGTGGAGAACTCTCCTGATTATTCTTTGGACAAGAATCTAACACGGAGCACCAGATCGTGGCCCGTTTATGGTGAACTGATGCTCTTTCCATTTCTGGATAACGGCCCCCAAAGTGCTCACAGTGGAAATGCACCTATAACCATTCCCATCAGAATGCTTGTCAAAGATCTTGGGAGAGCTCTTTGCTTTTACCCATCATGAAGTCTTTCCTGTGTGTCTCCTGGGTAATGAGAAGCCTTTATAGGCCATCAATCAAGACTAAAGCAGCTGATATCAATTAGTACTTATAGGGGGCGGGGCTTCTCTCTCAATACTGACAGATTTCAGGTGATCTAGCTTTCTATGCCACTTTGCACCTTGTTATTTTCATGTTTCTAATACTTTTTCCTTGTGTCTTTTCACTTTATTACACATAACTGAATTTATGGACTTAAATGTTTAGATGTCTTTGCATGAAATAAATACTTGAGTTGGTATTGACATGTGGTGGAAATTTTGTGTCAATAGCCCACTTAGAAAAACCCTTACTGATGACAATGCTGATGTGTCAAATACTCCTCGCTGTATTTTTATTTACCAAATTTAAACAAAACTAGACAATAAGATGCTTTTGCTTATAAGCACGAATGTTTCAACCATCTCTTTTTTCTTATTGAACACGTTCTTTTAGTGATGACCTTTGAGTTTCTTGGCATCGATCTAATCCTTTTGGTTCCATAAAGAGATTCTGGATGGATTAATGTCTGAACTCTGATTAGGAAACAGAAACGTTGAAACATTTTTGTCTCAGCTGATTATACTTTGTCCGCATGTTTAAGACCTATATTTACTGCTAGGCCAGGTTTTTACTCTGCAGACATCCTGATCATAATGTACATTTCTACAATTTAAATCTGTGTCCAAATAACCCAGATTAGCTTCTTTGGCTTTAATTGTTCTCTTTTTCTTGGAACCTAAACTGTTGCATTCTTTATTTGTCCTTGTTTGAACCATCTCAAAGAGATCACAGACATGCTGTTGTGCATTTTTTAATATAATATTTTATGATTTGTCCTGATTTGTCCTGTTTTCGGTTTGACTCAAGTCATTCTGAGTATAAAGTAATAAAGTGACATGCCTACTCTGGTCACACCACCATCTCCACCCTCCTGCTGCCCGTTTGGGTCACATTTTGATGTAATTTAATAAAGCCGATGTACTACAGCCCATGTCAGCCACTTCTGCTCTCAGACTGCTGACGGGCAGCTCTTCAGGTAGGACCTCCATCTTCTACTCAGACTTCACTCTCTTTCTGCTTTTACTCTGTTTTGTTATTTAAGAATATGATCCAAGTTTTCTTGTAGATTTGACAGATTAATTGATTGTAATTCTTTGGATAAAAAGGAAATATTCATTAGTCACTGCTCATTTTCTGTTCTTTTCTATGAATTCTGACTGATGGTGTGGTAATTGGTACCAAATTAATGCATTATAAGATTATACACAGATACAATGGTGGTTTATGGCTGGATTTAGATCATATTAAGAGGATTATACATTTTTTGATGCTTTACATGATTTTTATTGTTGTTCTAAGATCATTTCTAGTTAAACTGGTGCTTAAACTGGTTCTGTAGTAGTAGCTCATTGGTGTTTACAGGAACCCGAAGGAGTGTATGAAGGAAACAACTAGAAAATGTTTGTAGAGAGTACTTAGAGTTTCAAAAAGCATGTACTGTTTTTTCTGTAGTATACAAAAACATTCCCATCACTAACATCTGTTCAGAAACCTTTAGATATAATGTTACAACTTTTAATAGCTTAATGCAAAGATAAGTTTTATTTTAGGATGAGATGTGGGGTGTCTTAATAGTACTGAGACCAATAGAGTCCAATCCTGGTTCTCCAGGGCCACTATCCTGCAGGTTTTAGGGGATTCTACACTCAAACACATCTGATTTGAGTCAGTTCGTGATTTACAGGCTTTTGCAGAGCTTAAAAACCTGCAAAGGAATACTTTAACTATTGAATTAGGTGTGTTGTAGCAGGGAAGCAACTAAAACATGCAGGATGAGGGTCTTCAAGGACCAGGATTGGACACTACTGGTTTAGACCAAGGAGGGGAGTAATATTTTCCAGAAGAACTTTTTGATTTAGTTGAAATATTCAAAGAGCTGAACATTGAGTTGAAACAGAAGCCCGGTTTTATACCTTTTATATGTCCTAAACATCATCACATCATCTGCAAACATAGAGATTCAGATATGGTTCGATCTGTTTTACTTGCCTATAAATGAAAGTCAAAATGCAGAGGAAAAAGTTGGAAGATTATTTTAATAATAAAGTCGTAATAGGACTTTCAGAAAAAAAGTCAAAATGTCAAGAGAGAAAAGGAAAAATGGCAAGCAATTATTCAAGATGTTATCGAGAACAGAGTAAAACGTACATGTCAAGAAAAGGTCCACAAACTATTTTCAGAAAATTGAAGTAATGAAATAAAATAATGTGACAGTTTATTCCTATGAGGCGGCAGGCGCTACCTTTTGGTTACGTTTATTACAGCATCTACAGAGAAACCAGAAACTTCCTCCAGTCCATCACAATAAGAGTCTCATACATACAGATGTACCTCAAAACATCAGAAGCTTATGCAACAGTTTATTAATCCTTTAGTCTGCTAGATTTGATCAGACAACAGGATTAATAAACCGTTTTATGAGCCTCGGCTATTTTTAAGATGTTTTATGTTTGAGACTCTTATTGTGAAGGACTGAAGGAAGTTCTGAGTGCAGCTGTGGATACACCTACAGAAAAAAAGCTAAAAGCTAGTGCCTTTTATATATGTAGCTTACTCTGTAAAACACCCCCAGAACCTTTAGTTAAAAAAGTACTAAACAGAATAAATAAAGAAGTTCTTTGGAATTGTATTTCTTGGGCTTTTGCTGAATTCTATAAATATTAATATTTCCACTTCCACGTAGACATTTTTCTCAAAATTTCAAGTTTAATCTCAAAGCGTACGTCTAACTTTTTTCTTTACCCGGCACAAGTCTGATTTACGAATCCGCAAAAAAAAAACTTTTAAACTGGTTTTAAGTAGGGATGCACCGATACCAATACTGGTATCGGTATCGGGCCGATACCGATACCGATACAGATACCGATACCAGAAAAAAGCTAACCGATACCAGGTACCGATACCAGTTGCCTGAAAGTGGCTTCACTGGGACTTGTCATTTCTGTTGTAGTTTTCAATATTGACCAATAGGGGAGCTGTTTCAAACATTGTGAATGAAAGCAGAAACAGGCTCACACCTGAAAATGCAGAGATGACTATTTTCATCAAAAAGAACCTGCTGTTCATGTTTCCCAAAAAAGCCTGTATTCCAATTCATTGCATTTTTGTGTGTGGTACAAGTATCGGTATCGGTATCGGTATCGGTAATCGGTATCGGCGAGTACTCAGATCCAAGTATCGGTATCGTATCGGTTTGGAAAAAAGTGGTATAGTTGCATCCCTAGTTTTAAGTCAAAACCATTGAGAGCACTTTCTGTTGAAACTAATCAAAACACAGACTAGGCATTCTGTTTTTACTTTCATCATCGTTTAGTTAAACTTTGATCTCATTCATTCATTTCTAAATGTTCAAGCTCTGTATTGGTTCGGTCCAAAGGTCAGTTTATGCAATCAAACCTTTGATGGCGTGGTTACTATAAAGGTTATGTGACTGTAATGGTATAATTCAAAACATCTGACAGCCACTACCCAAAGCAGCGTTTGTATTTAAACTAACACAATTCTCCCAGTAGGCCATCACATACTGTATTTATTAGATTAGAGAAAAAAGTCCATCATTCCTTGATTCATTACAAAGCCGACGTTTGACTTAGAGACCAGTTTTTAACTCGTATCTCATGATTATTAACAGATTAATTATCCTTTAAAGTCCATCAGGTTTCTGTAAATGTTGCACTTGATGCAACTAGAATTAATCTTTAATCATTTAATTTAATGGATAAAAGTTTCTATTTCTACTTCCTTTACCATTTTCCTTCTCTGGATGGATTATTTTGGAGCAGGTCACCCTAATTTAGACCCAGTTCTTTTATTTTTGTATCATAGAACCAGAATTTAAATTAATTTAAAGTCACATAATGTCTGTTAATGAACTGGAATTTACTCTGTCGGATCAGTGCTTCCTGTCAAGTGTTTTTGATATTCCTTTGCCAAATTTGCTGGAAGCAGGACTCAGTTAAATTTTCAGAAATTCCCAAATAACCATCTGTGCAGATGCTTTGTCCAGAGCTGGATGATGGAATGAAAAAGATCTTATATATTATTTTATGTAATTATCACACGAGTCAGAGACAGAAGGGAAAAATATCAGTGGTGGCACTAAGCAGGAGGCAGAGGGGGGCAAGGGCCCCTTCTATGAATTTGTTGCCCCCCTGATTGCCTCCTCTTTGTTCAGGTATTTTTATACAAAATAGGTTTTCATTAATAAAAATGAAGGATAAGGCTACATTCAGTGGGTTGCAACATTTATTTAATCGTTTTTGCTCTTTTAGAAGCTGATTCTCCAACTTCTATTTTGCAGTAATTTTTAAACAACATAAAAGTAAAAAAACATTAAAAGCTGCAGAAATTCTATTAGTTTAGGCGGTCCATCGTCCTCATTATCAGAACCTGTAAATCATTTTCTTGTTATGAAATTATTCTGTGTGTTTATGTAATTATTCTAGCTCCTTTTAATGAAGTAATTGGATTTCATTTTGCAGATCAGAGGACTCGAAAAGGGGATTTGAGTCAAAATGTCAGAGCGCTACGACTGCACAGAGTGTGAGGACTCCCTGTACGGGCAGAAGTACATCCTGAAGGAGGAACATCCATACTGCATCAAGTGCTACGAGGCGCTTTTCTCCAGCAGCTGTGAACTGTGCAAGAAGCTCATAAGCTGCACAAGCAAGGTCAACTTACTTCAGTTTCTATGTTTGCTGATGTTCTGGATTCATTTAAATGACAAAACTTTAGCTTTTAACTCTGTAACCCTAAATCCTTCATTTATGGGGTTTATTTCTAAACTGAAGAACTGAAAAGATTCCAGAGAAACTTGTAACATAAATAATAGAAATCCTTTATATTATAGTAGTAGTGGGATTTATTTATGGTTTGGATTATAACTTGTGCAAGCTAATAATCCAATAAAACCTCTTACCACAAGGGCAGGAATGTGATTTGTGTCACAGCTGAGGATCAGGAGGCTCTACACTTCTGTAAAATGGGATTTTTAAAGGATGTGTCTTGGGTTCTGCAGGATCTGTCCTACAAGGACTACCACTGGCACAGCGACTGCTTCCTGTGCAACAAGTGCAGCCAATCACTCGTCGATCGGCCCTTTGCCACCAAGAACGACCTGGTGATTTGCACAGACTGCTACTGCAATGAGTATTCTGCTAAGTGCCACGCGTGCCTCAGCACCATAATGCCAGGTGAGAATGCTCATTTTAGCTCAATTATTGGGAAACTAACTGAATTACAGTCATTTACATCCACCATATTTAAAAGCCCATTGATGACTTTAGTTAAAATCTGTTCAGCGTGTATTCTGTGAACACACAATCATCATACCAGTTTCAGAAGCTGTCAATGGGAACCACTCAGCGGTCCATGGATGGTGCTGACACGCTGCCGGTTGTTTTCCACTCTTTCACATCTCCTCTTTGCCCTCCAGGCACCAAGAAGATGGAGCATAAAGGCAACAGTTGGCATGAGAAGTGTTTCATCTGCCACTTCTGCCAGCAGCCCATTGGCACCAACAGCTTTGTGAAGAAGGATGGCAAAAACTACTGTATGGCTTGCTATGAGAAGCAGTTCGCGCTGCAGTGTGTCCACTGCACAAAGGTGAAAAAAGTTTCATTTTCCTCACCATAGGGATCATTTTAGATTTTTTGGGCTTTTTACAACTGAACGTCAGTATAAAGAAATGCATGTATGGAGGGAAGGCTCACATTATGATACATAACAGGAAACAGATGGCCGAGCAGGCAGGAGTCGGAGGCGTCTTTTTGTGCTAAAAGCTGGTAGGTGAAGCAGCAGCCACCAGTCTTACTTCAGTCAGAGGAAGCTCTCTAGCCTATCCTTATGAAGAGAGATAACATGCACAAAAGGATACATTTAGTTTTTAAAATTTGATTTTCGGGGGTGGTTGTGAGCCAATTTCTTACACTTGGGTTACTAATCTGTTTCTCTGTTCATTTATTCTGTAATTGATGCAATTTTAAAACACATAGGGAGTCTAATCTAAAAGATGTAGTGTTTAATCTGATTTATTTGTCCTTTTTTGACTAATTGAAAACCATAGCTAATCTAAAAAAGTAGATAACACAAGCAAAGCGCAAAAATAAAATTCTAAAGTTAGACAAACTCAGATTTCTTATTTTAGGATCACTTATTAAAGGTGTGACTCACTGGAAAAAAGATATTTTAATGATATTTCTGATTATAATCGGTCCCTGTGAGTTTTTCCACACAGGCTGAACATGAAAATAGTCTCCTACACCTATCTCCTGCATTAGCTTTTGAGAGAAAATAGACGGTGAAACTCTAGGATTAGAAAAGCCTGACAGATCTACGTCACACTGTCACTTAACATTCATGGACTCACCCATCTTGACTCACGATGGGGAAGGCTGTTGTTGGTTTAGCGTCCAGGAAACAGCAGAGAACGTCTCGGCTAGTAAGAGCTAACCGTTAGCATTAGCAACACACACAGAAAAACTCCAGGCTTGTGATATTTGTGGAGTTAAAACATCAACGTTGCAGAGCAAACAGAGTCAGTGGTAGATTTGCGTTGCTGTTATCCAATCAGAGGCAAAATGTCCAAATATCAGGAAATAAGACTCTAGATCTTTTGTTATTTATTGAATCTCAGACGAAACGCAGTTAAAATAAATGCTAAACACATGAAACTGTTTCTTCAGATTTCTTAATCCTTCCTCCCATTTTTCAGCCCATTACTACAGGAGGCGTGAGCTACCGTGACCAGCCCTGGCATAAGGAGTGCTTTGTCTGCAATGGGTGCAAGATGCAGTTGGCCGGCCAGCGCTTCACCTCTCGAGATGACCTCGCCTACTGCCTGGAGTGCTTCTGCAACCTGTTTTCCAAGAAATGTGCCTACTGCACTACTCCAATCAGTGGTAAAATATGCTTATTTTAAACTTAAAGTCCTTTCCAGCTTAGCTAATGCTGTCTTAGACAACGTAGCGATGAAAAGCTATAGATGCAATCAGTGGTGTCTGATTTTATGACTTTTCCGATCAAAGTATCAAAATTCCAAAGGAAAGATTCATCTTTTATTGTTTTTAATTTGTTTTTTTTAACCTTTTGTCACATTTGAAATATTTCAGAACAGTAGACAAATTTTAATATCAGTCAAAGGTAAAATGTAAGTAAATGCAACATGTCATACAGACATGGTGGTGGTAGTGTGATGGTCTGGGGCTGGTTTGCTGCTTCAGGACCACCTGCTGTAACTGATGAAACCATGAATTCTGCTCTCTAGCAGAACATCCAGAAGGAGAATGTCTGACCTTTGACCTTAAACAGGCCTTTAATTCTGAATACAAACGATTCTGTAAACAAGATTTGGACAAAACTCCTCCACAGTGATGAGAGACTCATTACCACCAAAGTGTTAGTTTATTATGGGTCTTCAACAGAAGGATGTGTCTGTAAAACAGGTTGGTTTCCTTTGAAATAACACATAGTTTCACTACTTTTTCACAAGTAGAAGAAGCTCAAGCTGATTTAAAGTAAAATGTTAGGTAGGAAAGACCCGTAAAAACAAAAGTTAATTGGATTTCGAGAACTAAGAGGGTTTATTATGGCCAAGATGCTCCTAATAAGTCAAAGTTCAGTGCTTATTAGGAAACTCCTACCACAATTTTAAAAATAACCATTTCCACATTTAAAAAGGTTGAGTGAGTTTTAAATTAAAGGCCAGCCATAAATTAAAAGACACTTTATATAGCTCAGCCTCCCCCTGGGTCATGTGCTTCGCTCAGTGTCCTGTGCGTCCAATCACCATCAGTTAAAAAGTAATCAGATTACAGAGATCATGGGATTCCTCTCTGCTGTTTTCACCTCAGGACTCGGGGGAAGCAAGTACATCTCGTTCGAGGATCGCCAGTGGCACAACGACTGCTTCAACTGCCAAAAGTGTGACGTGTCACTGGTTGGTCGAGGCTTCCTGACGTTCAAGCAGGACATCCTCTGTCCCGACTGCGGAAAAGACATCTGAAGTCCTCTGAAAAACGTTTGGCAGCGTCCTCCTAGTCTGACACCTGTTGCATTATTTATATCATTTATCATACATTAACAAGTGTGCAGTGGTGATATATACTGTTAGATGACACCTTTATTCCACACTGTTCTTCTTTATGTTACATAAACTTCTTCAGCTGAGAGTAAACATTAATATCAGTCAACAGATATGCTTCGTTTTACATTTTAATACTTTTTAGATCAAATAACAGCATGAAAATACATTCCTACTAATAATGTATGTTGTAATCATTGTTTCAGTTTAATAAAATCAGAAGTTGCCAAGCAAAGTCGAGTGTTTTTGGTTTTTATTGATGTAATGTTATGCCAGACTTGACTTTATGTTGTCATTTTGTCCCCTATATGAATATATTCAAAAAAATTATGGAGCAAAATCTCCTTATAAATCATTACATTAAATTCAATTATAGTAAAAAGTATAGTTTTACCAACCGGCATTGAATTTCAGATAAACTTTAGTCATTTAAAGTACATACATTCTTAATAGTCAAGTATTTGATTAAATTTTAATGAGAAATTAAGAATTTAAAGAAGTTATAACTATTAAGAACCAAACCGAGCTGTTAATAGCTCTGTTACACACGAAGCCAAAGATCGTTTCTTTCACCTATATTTACTGTATTTGCGCTCGAAAGAGCTCTCACTCTGTCTACTCCGTATAGGGACATTGTATAGGTAATGAAAACCTAACAGAGTAGGACCTCTTCTGATACACACGATCTTTGATTAGTGTACCGGAAGTCAGCAGCAGGTGCCGCAGGAAGCGTTCAGCCTGAAAGAATAAGAAGCTAACGGTCTTTAACTACAGCAATCCACTCAAAAATTACAAGGATAAACTCTTTACAAATAATGTAAGATATGGCGGGGTTTTATCTAATTAATGTGGCGTTTTGAACTGTTTACGTTCTAATGAGCTGTCTTACAGCGCTCAATATATGTAGCTAGGCGGCTAGCTTGTTAGCATGGCTTTGTTAGCCTCATAAATAAATGTATTCTTTAGAGATTTACCTAAAATGCTTTGGCTTAAAAGTGCATATCCGCATTTCAGGATGAAATATTACTTTCAAAGCCCTAACTCAGTTTCAAAGTCGGAAAATTGTGTTTAAATTGGGCAAAGAACCCCGTTAAGTCTGTGTAGATGGTATGAGAATGCAAATTCTGGTTATTTAAATCTGATCTAATGTCTCAAATAAAGACTTAATAAATGTTTAACTGTAAAATAAAATACAATGGTAATATCTTTACCATATTATTCAGGGAAAATATCTGCTGTTTCTCTCTTGTGCTGTTTTAACATAAATTAGTGTCGTTTATAAATGCTCTTTGGGTTCGTAATAATCTTGTTTTCGGTTAGAAAATAAATAATTCTTTTATTATGGAGGCTGTAAAGATAAGTGTTTTATACCATTGCAACTTCTTCCATACATAAATAAATTCTGAGTAAATTTAGAAATGATGCATGAACTGAATAAACAGTCAGTTATTGATTTACATGTAATATAATTAACATTTTAATAATTATTTTGATTTTTATTTAACAAAATATGTTTGTCCAGCTGTGAGATGTGGGTCCTTCTTGGTATTTTTGATAAGACAGATTTTTTTTCTACAGGTTTGAATTAAAAGGTGCAACAGCGTGTCATAAACACTGCTGTAAAGATGTCTTTCTTCTGTTTAAAGTAGATTTAAAGTCTAAACTGGACATTTCTGATCAGTGTTTAGAAGATGTGAATAGAAAGTGGTAGATCTGGGACAGTCTGTCAGTAATTTATAAAAATATAGAAAAGGGATATTTTAAAAATATTTTAATAGTGACAACAGCTGTAGGTGCTCGTCACCCTTTATCTTATTAAAATAAAATGTATATAAAAGCAAAATCACACTAAAAACATTGTTTGTCTTTTCTTATTTTCTCTCAGATTTATTCTCCAGCTAAAATGAGCGCTGCTGTACCCAACCATCGAAGGACCAAGCCCGGTGGTAAGACTCGCGTTAGCTCCTGTCGGTATTTGAGCGTTTTTAGAGAGAATTCCTGAGTATCTGTGGTTTGTTTACATATAAAACATCCAATAATGTGGCATTTCTACAACACAAACGACTCTTTTAAACTTCCAGCTGCTGATCTCATTAAACTGAGATTTTGCTGCTTTCTTAGAGAACTTTATATGAATGCATTCTTGAATTTTGACTGACTTGTAAAACTCAGCATCATAGAAACTTAGAAATCAACTCACATAAATGTCATGGAACCATTACGAAGCCAAACAGATGTAATTCTCGCTTCCTTGCAGGCATAAAGCCGGGGGCTGTTAACAGCGGTGTAACTGGACCAACCTCCCAGATCCCGGGTCTGTCCCAGAGCGCCGATGAGGCCAACGCCCAGGTGGAGAGGATCAGCGGTCGGAGAGTTGGAATATTTGAGTCTGACTCGGAGTACGTGAAGCTCGCAAAGCAGGGGGGGCACAAAGGTGAGCTCTTTGTTGTTCATGCTTTTAAGGCTGCTTGCTTCCATGTCATGAGAAGAAATAATTTATTTTACAACAAAACAAGCAGTTCAGTCAGGATTAGGGGTGTTTTATCTTCTTACTTTTTCTATTACACATACTAATTACACATCAAAATGAGGACATTTCTATGATAGCTCTGCAGGTGCTTGAAAACCTTGAATGTGGTATTTCTAATGTTTTGATTGTGCTTGAATTTGTAACAAAGTGTCACTGAAATTGGTTTTAACTAGAAGTGTGTATCCACAAGAATCTGGCGACATGATATGTATCACAATACAGAGGAGACATTATGATATGTTATGATAATAAAAGCCAGAAAATATTAGCAATTTTTAAGACTGAATTTAATTGGAAAACTCAGTCCAGACACTTCTAAAACCCATCCAGCATTATCGTAGGATCTCGTTCTGTCAGAATGAAGGTGGTTAAAAACTGCTGCCACCTAGCGGTCGGGGTTTGAATTGCACCACACAAAAGAAATACATTTGCATGTACGTTTTTTCAATAAAAAATCATTAGACAACTTTTAAATGTCAATTCAGTTTCTTTCTTATGTTCTTGCATCCCTCGTTTTAAAGGCATACTATGCAACTTTTCACATTTTTAAATAATTTTCTAGAGCCAGTATGTGCTAAAATGACCCTTTACAGGGTAAATAAAATGTCACTCATACCCCCACTACCCTCTGTGGCTAGAATACCGCACTTGCAACTTCAGAGTGCCGGTCCAGTCCCTGTTGGTGGAGGGAGCTGTGGAGTGGAGTGGAGCTGACATGGTGGCGCTGCAGTCTGCTTCCAGCATGTTTCCTGCATGTTTTAGATCATGAACACAGCTGATTTGTTTGATTTAGTGATGAACCGCTCCTGTAGACACTAATGAAGGCTGAGGAGACATTTCAGCAGT
This sequence comes from Aphyosemion australe, assembly GCA_006937985.1. Taxonomy (NCBI): domain Eukaryota; kingdom Metazoa; phylum Chordata; class Actinopteri; order Cyprinodontiformes; family Nothobranchiidae; genus Aphyosemion; species Aphyosemion australe. The sequence goes on from SSNS01000077.1 coordinate 1,097,882, forward strand.
TAGATTAAGGTGTTAAAAAGACGAACGCACAGTGAGGAGATAAGTTTCACTTTCGGTTTAACCACAGTGAATTAATAACGGACACTAGGGGGTGCTAAAAGCAAGCAAAACTGCAAGTGTGCCTTTAACACAAAGTTTAATCTTCTAATCAGAGGAAGTGAAATAATGTTATTTTAAGCATACATGTTCATATACTTAAAATATGTTGTATACATCACTTTGAAAGTGCTTAAAATCAATTTGTGGTGTAAAAGGTGAGTTTTTCGTAGGACTCTTTATTCTCTCAGATTATAGAGTTCTCTCCCAATCCTCCATAGACTTCAGTGATATTTTATTCTCTTCCAAACAGGAAGTGAAGGGTGTTTTAACTCCTCATATCTCCCACATAAAACATCATGTAACCATCAGGGCCTCCTGCTACTCAGCTAAATAGTTCTGAGACGCTGACGTTAAAATAGTCTTTAATCTTAACTGTATGTCTTGTTTTATGAGTTGACTCATCCATAAATAAAACCCATTATTACCCCCAACGGATTCCACAACACCATCATGTCTGGTTCTGATTTAAAGCCGAGTCGCATTAAGCTGACGGTTCTTTAAAACAACTCTTCCATCTCTTATTAATGCCTTTGCTCCCATGGGATGTTTGTCAGGTCTAATCCGAGTTAGAAATCTCTCTGCTGAGTTTGTTTCCTGTTTGGAAAAGTCCCACCTTACCCCCCCAAACCACCGCCATAATAAAAATGATTGTAGTAATTGTTCAGCCGCTGAGCTGATTCAGTTGTGAGGTAAATGCCTTATTGTGCTTTTTAAAGAACAACAATGCGTCATAGTTTCCCGCAGAGCTCCGGTTTCATTTCCACCATTCCTCCTGCAGGGCTGCTGAGTCATGATTTGGATGATGATGACAAACCCAAGAAGCCGTACAACCCCACCAACTGGTTTGGAGGAGATGAATCAAAGAGGTGAGACCTCCGATTAGACCCAGTGTCAAACATCATGAAGTTTGTTTGTGTGGAGCGGGAGAAACGCTTTTGTTTCCGAGGGAAAACGTAAATGCGATGGAAGCGTTCTCAGGCTATGAGCGGTGCATTCACACCACGTGTCGCCATGGTTTTGTATTTTCAGTGGAAGTAAATCCTCGTCTCCCGACAGCCAGATGAAGGCAGGCAGGCAGCATTTGGCCGCTCCGTTCGGCACCGATAACGATTCATCCTGGGAAAGAGAGACTGATAGAATCTCCCCAGATAAGGAGAAGGTGAACGAATCAAACATCCATCCCCAACATTCCCGCCGCCCAGACGTCATCTCATCCCTTATTGTTGTCATAATTTAAGTTTCACCATCACCTCTCCCTTTTGTTTTCTCCGTTCTCGCGTTTCTGATTTATTTTAGAGTTTAACTTACCGCAGACGCTTTCTTGTGGTGAGAATTAGGTAAGTGATCGCATTTATTTATTATACTTTGTGTTTTATGTATCTAACGGTGATGAAATGGTTCCAGGTTTTAATGATTATTGTGGTAATATTGACCACATTATCACTAACAGAAGGTTAGGGTATGGTAAGCTCGTAGAGCCCTGGAGGGTTCCATCCATACCTGTAATGATTATTATTACCGTTTTTCCAGCTGCACAAAGAAAGAAAGCTGAGACACATTCAGGTCATTCACATCTGTTTGATTCTCTACAGCTAACGCAAAGTTAGCTTAAAACGAGGAGTTTTTATCCATTTTACTTGTAACTTGTTTGCTAATTTCCTTCATATGGCTGGTATATATGCCCAAGCACAAGGCTGTTTGATAACTACCAGAGCTGCATGGTGGTGCAGTTGGTAGCACCACCATGCAGTAAGAAGGACGCAGTTTCAAATCCTGGCTGCTAATGTGCTAAGTCTGCGTAGAGTTAGCATGTTCTCCGGTTTCCTCACACGGACCAAAAACATGCTTGTTGGGTTAACTGGAGATTAAACTATGTGTGAGTGTGTGGCTGGTTGTGTGTGTGTCCTTGTGATGGACTGGAGACCGGAGAAAATGAGTCCATCTTTAGCATCTTTTTGCAGACATAAATTCTTCAGAATAAGAGCCCAAGGCTAATGCATTTCCTGTCATAACATTAAGTCTAATGAGCAGTTGTAAATCTGGGTGTGTTGCGTTTTCGTCCTGCAGACTATAATCAAACTATAAAGGCTACCTGCATTTATCTTTACTCTTAAGTCTGGTCTATCGAGCACTTACGAGGCAATGTCGTCCGTCAGCAGCTAAAAGGGGCGTTTTGGTTTGTAAACAAGAACACCCCCCTTCAATAACAGAAACACCTCCTTCTTCTTATTCGCTCCTGAATTGTTACTTCACATCCGGTCTCAATCCATCTTTCAAAATAAGATGGTGATAATTTTGATTATTGCAAAAAATATATAGTTCTAAACGGGATATTGTAAAGGTTAGGGTTACTTAATGTAATTGTGTAAAAACGACAAATCCTTACGGACATATTGTGTAGACTTTTATTTTAAAACATGTCCAGCAGCGGAAATTGCGTTTTTTTGATCCCCATTCTGATTGGTTGGTGAAATGCTACAGTAACCCCCACTAAGACGTATTTGTAGCCCAAACCGAAACGCCCCCACAGCTAGCCTGACCCCACTCCGACGAAGAGCTCTCCTTCTTGCGATACTCAGAGGCTCAGTCTTGTCTTATTGGAGGAGGCCATGTTGGGGCCAGAAACCTTCAGAATGACTCATCCTGGGCTTACAGATGAATTTATCACTATAATCATGAAATCACAAGTTTTATACTTTTTCATCCCTGTGGTGTTTTATTAATCTTGTGTTTCAGATGTAAGACAGATCATGCTAAAGCTAATAATCTGTTGTCAGTAGATTATCTTAGATTAAAATGTTTAGTTTATAAACCTCATGTATTAACTATTTACCCACCTTTTAATTGAAGTTTTTTAAATCATTTTTCATTGCATGACTGGTTCTTTTTTCCTGACTCATTCCATTTTTATTGCTTTGCTCCCCCTGATTTATTTCACACCACCACCATCATCTGGTTGTCTTATTGAGTCCAGCAGCAGTCGTTTATGTTGCTGATGGGTATTAAAGTAATGTCTCTGTCCCACAGATATCTCCAGATGGAGCCGCCCATCAGATGGAGGGTCTGTCACTAACCAACAAGTACAAGAGAATGTAAGACCCTGCTGCTGTTCTCCTCACATTTGGTCTTGTTGCTCTAAAGCAGAGCGGTGCTTATAATCCTGCTGTCGCCTCCTCAGATCCTACGATAAGAAGGCTCCTCCGGTCAGCATGTCCAAGCTGCTGAGTCACGGCTACGTGGAGCCGAAGAAGAAGTCTTCCAACGACGACGATGCCTCAAGTAGGAAGTTCATCAGCGTGTGACGTTTGAATACTAACAGCTCCTGCAACAGTTTGAAAGAGATAAACACTTTATAAAACACATTTGGGGGCATTAAAAACTCCTGAAAGGGATATTTTGGTCGTGTTCAAAGTGATACAGCATCTGCACACGTGCAGTAGCGAAGTCATTTTTGGTTTAAATTAGCATTTGAACACATTGGCAAGATGTTTTTGGAGCAAGCTTTGTTATAAAAACTAGAAATTAGCCACTATTTTGTGAGCGCTCTGGCTAGTCATGAGTATTTCCCCAGTTAGAGGTCCACTTCCTGTTTCTAGAGACTCTGCCCACTTTGAGTAACATCACCTGCAGATATGGTTCATAAATAACAGAGCATCACTTAAAAGTGACTGAATATTAAAGCTGGACACCTTTAGGTACTTTAACGATAAAAACATGTCTAGATCTCAAATAAATAAACAAATAATTAAACGTACAATATGAATGAGGTAAAACAAGACAAAAAACTATGTATAACGTAAACATGAGTCCTAGCAATGTTTCTACAGAAACATTAGCCTGATGACACCTCCAGTGTTGCTTTAGCAGCACAGGAGAAAGATTGTGAGCTTGGGTTTGCTTTTTTAAAACTTTTGTTTAAACCGAAGATGGTGCATGTTTCTCCGTGCAAATTGATGCCATGAAAGACGAGGTGCCTTATTAAATTGTTAGTATTTTCACATTTAGCGACACAAATCTGATAACATATGTTACATTTAGCTCTGCAGGTGTTTACTTTCACAAAATGCAGCCAAAACTTTGATTTTTTCCCCCAACATGTTCATAGTCCTTGAACTCGGGAGAATTGTGAGAGGCAGGGCCATGTGTGAGCGTGACCCCAGTCATGTGGAGCAGGAGGAATAGAACTGCACGAGTCACTAATGAATGTTTTATTGGCAAAGTACTGAAATCTTAGCCTTGAAAGCTAAACAAACCGTAGAAATAGCAAAATATTTTGCTCTGCAGGTTGGTCTAGCCACGCTCCATTGGAGCCTCAACAGGCTGGCTCGGCTAAGTTTAGGCCCAGCCAATCAAAGTACTCTACGTTTATAGAAAGACGTGGGGCGGGCTTAGCCCATTACGGCAGAACTTTTTTTTTTACAATGACAGCGCAGCTGCAATGGAGCACAACCACAAAGATGGCAGCAGCTCAGAAGCGGCACTTGTTTAAAACTGCTTTGGCATCAACTTTGGATGATTTAGACTTGGGCTCCTTCTTTGAGACACGAGCAGATGGAGGTTCTTCTTCCTCTTCTAATTGTTCAACGGTGTATGGCGGACTGCCCCGTTGACTAATTTCCGTAGTGAAGAATACATCACGTTGTTCGTGTTCTGATTGGTCCTAGCGTTCTAATTGCATGCAGAGACATTTTGAAAGACAACCGTATGTAGATTTCACCCCTATGACTGAGATCTGTCTATGGGTTGTGACCAGACTATATACAGTATTTACATACTTAGGACGACTACTAAAATTAAGCATCAAGAAAGAAAAAAAAAATTGGTACCAGTACCAAATGTTTTTGGTCGGTACTAAAGAGGTACAGAGTTTTTGTGCCCAGCCATACTGAATACATGGAGTAGTTATCTTTCATTAAACATATCTTTTTTGGATTTATTTTTTAATTTCCTCTTGAATGGAACCACAAGCACTCACTGACTTTTACTAAAGAGCAGATTTGTGGCACCATTATTAAAACCTGACTAACTACAGCAGCTGTGTGAAGCAGCTGGGATGAGAATCAGCTCCTCTAAAACCGAGACCATGGTCTTGAATCGGAAAAGGGTAGAATGCCTTTTCCAGGTCAGCGACAAGGTCCTGCCTCAACTGGAGGAGTTCAAGTATTTCGGGGTCTTGTTCACGAGTGAGGGAAAGATGGATTGGTAGATCGATAAGTGGATTGGTGCTGCGTCTGCAGTGATGCAGGCGTTGTGCCGTTCTGTTGTGGTGAAGAGAGAGCTGAGCTGGAAGGTGAAGCTCTCGATTTACTGGTCGATCTTCGTTCCTACCCTCACCTATGGTCACAAGCTTTGGGTAGTGACCAAAAGAACGAGATCACGGATACAAGCGGCTGAAATGAGTTTTCTGTGCAGGGTGTCTGGGCTCTCCCTTAGAGATAGGGTGAGAAGCTCGGTCATAGGGGCTTGGAGTAGATCCACTGCTCCTCCACATCGAGAGGAGCCAGTTGAGGTTAGGCATCTAGTTATGATGCTTCCTGGATGCCTTCCTGGTGAGGTTTTCCAGGCACGTTCAACTGGGATGAGACCTAAAGGAAGGCCCAGGACACACTGGAGGGACTATGTCTCTCAGCTGGACAGGGAACGCCTTGGGATTCCCCCGGAAGAGCTGGCACAAGTGGCTGGGGAGAGGGAAGTCTGGGCCTCTCTGCTTAGGCTGCTACCCCCATGACCCAACTCCAGATAAGCGGAAGAGGATGGATGAATAACTACATCAAACACATTGACCCGTATCCCAGTTTAGTTGCTGAGAATGGACCAAATTTAAAACTTTCAAGACCTGTTAATATTTTAGTCGTACACAAATCATAAAACTTTTATATCTCGTGTTTATTGATGAGCAGGTTGCAGGAAAAGGTTTTTTCTATCCAGTGATACTTGGTTTTCTGCTTCTCTGCTGACAGGTGTGACTTCAGAACAAACCAGCACCATCATGACGGAGGACGTGGATGATCTGGACTAGTGCTCTCAGGTTCTGTTCGGGATCAGCCTAGGGGGGTGGCTGTTCCTCACCCCCCCCTCGAGTTCACTCACATTTACTATACATCCACTGACTGTTAGGTTTTGTACTTATGTTTATGCAAAGGTCCTGTCCTTATTTATTTGCTTAACTCTTTAAGAGCAGCTGTTTGGTGTCGATCCGTAGGTGCTGGCGGTACCTTTCTCTTTGTGGTTTCCTCGATTTGAAAGACAAGTTTACCTCGGGGTCGGAAACCCGCAGCCGCTGCTTCGTTTACACTTTTCCTTTCCAGCTGCTGTTAGTTTCCCTCCCTGGTTGTATGAAGATCGAGTTGGTGGCGTTTTGATGTTTGTGCTAATGAGTCGTGGTTCCAGTGATGTGACATATTGTTTCTATCAGGGTTTCCTGCTGTGAGTACGATCGTTTATGGGGACATTAACCCTCCGGCTGCGATCGGAGGAGCACCGGCGGGTCCGAGCCGGCGTGAAAAGAAGCCAAAAACCATTTTTAGTTGCTTTTTAATGATCCAACTGAAACTTCTGCTATTGTTTAGCTGCGATTCTAGTTTAACTGCCAAAATCAAAGCTCAAAAAGCTGTTCCAAACCACATCAGCATCAGTGCCAAGCTTCCCCTTCACTGGTAAATAACTGGATTTTTTCTCAGCCAGGAACAGGAAGTGGCTTCCTTCTTTAGATTAAACCAAATCTTCTTTCAGGCAGATTCGTTATTTTAAAAGTGAGTTCTAAATATGCCAACTAACCTTCTGCCTGCTTGTGCAGCGGGTTTTTTTATGAGGGCATATTAGGGTTAGGGTTACCGCTCAGAGGGGGTTTTAATCCCATGTGCAGTTAAAAGTTGGAATATTGCTCTAAGATTTAATTCCAAATGATTAAGGAATTTTTTTAATTATTACTTTCTGAATAAAGTCCAAATGTTAGAAATTATTTGAATTGTTTTGGTCCAGATTAAATTTGAAATGTTGAGGAAACAGTAAAAATATTTCTAGAATTAGTATGAGATGATGAGAATTTTTTTTATTTACCAAAATAAGAGTCAGAATTTTGAAAGAAGATTTGGGCGACTTTCAAAATAAAGTTGAACTGTCAAGATTCTTTTATGTTTCCAGAATAACAAGAGAAAAGTTTAAATAGTTCTTCAGAATGAAATCTAAACCAAGTGTCAACGAACAATAATTGCAAAGGAAATATTTGAAGAGTAAAGTTAAAAATGTGAGAAAAAGTCAAAGTATTTACACATTAAAGTAAATTTGAGATAAAAAGGTGAGTCAAAAACTAAACCAGCACTGATGAGCAGACCTAAAATACCCATAATGCCTTAGGATAATTGTGACATCATACGTAAGATGACTTTTAGGCTGCAGTGGGAATTTTATTAAATAATAAATAGATAAATAATAAACTTTATGAATAATCCAGTTAAAGTCACCACAGAATTTAGAGTAATAACAAACAGAATAAATATGTGAAATAGCTTCTTTTCAACTTTTTTTTCAAAATTTAGCTTTTTAAAAAAATATTCCAGCTCAAGACGCCCTCCTAACACGTGGTAGTTTTAGTTGGCAGAATTTAGTTAGATTACGGTAGATTATGGTTATGTGTTTGTGTAGAGAAACATTTACCACTGTTTTTGTCTCTAAAATGTTTTTTCTGCTGAAAAACACAAAAAGCAGCTTATTACAGGAAAAAGTGTCAACACCTTGTAAAAGGACATTTCTTTAAATCCTTTAAAATCATCGGTGAAGAAGAACTAAAGGGATCTTTGAGAAGCAGCCTGGAAGTGTGAGATGTTCTGGGAAGGTGGAGGCTCTGAGTGGTTCCCAAAGTGCAGCAGACAGTAGAGATCAGCAGGTAATGGACACCCGTCTCATTTAATGGACCATTCAGCCTCCAGTCACCTAATAGGAGTCATGAAGCAGCGACTGAGCTGTGGGCGTAAAATCCTAATCCCACAGGGGACATTTGTCCAGGGAGATACGGCTCCTAATAAATCCAACAAATCAATTAGTTTTGTAAGTGGAAAAGCTGCAGCTCCAACAGGAGACGTGTGATTTATCATCTGTGTGAAAACGTGTCGAGTGTTATTCCAGAACCCGGACCAACGCTGGGTCTTACTTTGCAGTACGAGGAACAGTGAATGTACACCCTTTGATGTGTGAGGAGCTGTTAAATATTCTGTCCAGTCTGTAGTGGGAACCTTTAGTGGCTTAACTTTAGCTTTATTTTGATGTTAGATTATGTGAAATATTAATGTGGAGAGAGGAGGGGAAGGCAGCTGTTAAACAGGAGTGTTTTTGTTTAATTACAGGAGGAGGCATTCCCTTGACCCTGCTTCTGTTGCTCTTAAACTTCTAATTGTCATTTAAATAAATGAGCATGTGCATGTACACGTGTGGTGGTGTGTTTATTCTCTCTGAGAAAGGAGGGAAATTATAACCTCTATACTCAAATATGGTCCTGAATCAGGTTAAAATTCCCAAACTGATCAGGAAAATGTAAAAAATCCTATGAGTAACTTCATTCAAACATCTCCATATCATTTAGAATTTTTATTTTGTTTAGTTTTTCCTGCTGATTTTTTAAAACTTAAACTTGACTATTTATAGTTAACTGCTACATTAAATTTAGGAAATGAATTTGAAGAAATTGAATAAATATCTACAAATTTCATAAATTAAATTTTGGTTTTCTGAAGGGTTATTTTAACAGTTTATGAAGTGTGCATTTGTTTTAAAATGATAATGACCATGTTACCATGTTAACTTCCTGAAAAGCCTCTATTCAGTGAAATAGTGTTTTATGATTGATACGCTAACAGCTAGTCTAAGTGCAGTCAAGGTTTTTTTTAAACTAATCTCCCAAAGGTTGCCATTGTTATTGCACACAGTTGCACACAACACTGTTATTTACTTGTATAAATGTCACAATCAACAGGAAAATATAGCACTTCCTGTGCATCCACAGGGTCAAGTCCAGCGGGGATTTCTTCATATTTCTGTCAAAAAATTGAATATAGCAAAAATGGCTGCAGTAAAAATTAAAATTCAAAAATAAAAGTGATATTAATTTAGGATATTATTGCAGTTTTAGGATGACCTTGTTACTCTTGGGCCTTGATAGCACTCAGGCTGATGCCTGATTCAAACTGAGTATGGAACAGATGTGGTCTGGACTCTGTACGGCTTCCGCAAAGACCAATAAACATTTTGTCCAATAAGAGCATTCTCACTAGCTGCAGAGCGTTGCAGATCCGGATGCAGATCCGGATGTGTTTCAGGTGTAGCCATTAGCAAAGTCCTCCCCAACCTTATTTCATTCATCGTGATCTACATTAAGATATGTTGGATTACATAAATCTGAAATATTTTTAGTTTTACAGTAAATTATTTTATTTCCGTGATTCTGTTCACTTCTTAGCATCAGCCATACTGTATTTACATTGTTAAAGGGACACTTTGCAACTTTTTAATATCATTTTCTTGAGCCAGTGTGTGCTAAAATGACCCTTTACAGAGTCAATGAAAGGCCACCCAGCCCCTGTCACCCCCTGTGGCCAGAATATTCCACTTGCAACTTCACAGTTGCCGGTCCGGTCTGTTGGGACTTTTTGGAAAAATTCAACTTGACCTACCTGGCTCTGCAGTCTGGTTCCAGCATGTTTTAGATCATGAACACAGCTGATTTGTTTAACTTAGTGACGAATAACTCCCATAGAAACTAATTAAGGTTGAGAAGACATTTCAGCAGTTAGATTAAGGTGTTAAAAAGACGAACGCACAGCGAGGAGAGAAAACTTTTACTTTTGGTTTCACAAACGATCACTAGGGGGTGCTAAAAAGCCAAAACTGACTAGTGTCCCTTTAACATCAAAATTAGTTTAAAATCCTCTGAAAATGGCCACATCGTGTCTAGCCGTTGGCTCATCAATCCCGTCCGAACTAATCGCTGTTTCTCTTGTTTGAGGCTGTTCAATTGATGTCTACAACAGGTAATTTGCTAAGGATCTGTCCTCAGAAGATCTGTAACGCAGTTTTCACATTAATGAGCTGAACTATTAATATTTAATATCCTACCCAGGTAAACGTCTAACTAGTGAAAATCGTTTAATTTTACTAAATAAACTTGGGATTCTCATAGCAAGCCCTCAGGGCTGCAGCGGTTTGTGTGGAGAGAACACACGCACACACACACACGCGCACACACACACACACACACACACACACACACACACACACACACACACACACACACACACACACACACACCGGTGATGTGCTCGGAGCTGCTGATGCACGACTCCTGCAGCTGCAGCGTAGAGGCGCGCGGCGGATCGATCCTTCTATCGGCAAATAATCCATAGCCGCATGGTGACGTCACGCCGCTGAGTATTGGCCGCGGTGGCTGGGTGCCGCGCGGACGCCAGGGACGGATGGGCGCGTTTAAACCCCACACCGGATTAACACGGAGATAAACGGGGGGAGTATTAATAAGAAGGGTAAATTAAAGGGGGGGTGGGGGGGAAAGCGCGTGGACGTGCACGGGACTGTTTTTGTTTGTGACGTCGGCGCGTGGGGAAATGTAGCGGCTGTGTCTTTGCAGGAGGAAGATGTAAGAGGTCGGATCCAGCCAGCTGTGGCCTGCATCTAACAGCAACATCTGGCCGGTGAGTCGCGCTGCTGTGGCGGGCTGGGAGCAGCCGCGCTCCCCGCTCTCAGCTCCTCCGAGTCGGTGTGACCTCGTCTCCTTGGCTGCCGGATGGAGAATGAATGATTGATGTGCTGCATGTGGCACATGATGATGGAGGCTTTGAATGTGCAACCTGCAGCGTGCACGCTCACCTGCGCATGCATCACCTTTAGGTTTGGTGTGAAGGTGGAGAATTCAGTTATTGCATGCAACATTAAAGGGTCAGATCTTATCACTGGGTTATGCCATAAGGTCAGGAAAACCCGGAATTCCTGCAGGATTCAACTCTGATATTTGTGTTTATGAAGCCTCATCTTCCTCATCCTCTTCCTCTTGATCCTGCAGGGTCAGAGAAAGCACCTGAGCAGCCAGTCAGCCGGCTCTGGACCATAGCGTGGAGGATATGGAGGAGGGCGACGCGGAAGGGGAAGGGCCCGTGGTGGTCAGAGAGGGACCCAGCAGTCAGGGCCTCCCCTCGGAGACCACCACCACCACCAACCTCCTGGCCTCTGTCAAAGAGCAGGTAGATGCTGCAGTCACACCCTCTCTAGTTTAGATTGCCTTCAAGCTTTACTCACCTTTTCTGCTTAATCTACTCACTTAAAAAAATCTAATTTCAGAGCTGATTTCACTCTGATAACCTTCCTCTTGTTTATGTGTCACACAGTCTACAATTTCTGTAGTATTTGCATCATTTTGAGGTTGGTTTATGTCAGTTATTAATCTTTAGAGTTTATTTTTCCTCTGAGCCTACTGTTTTGAGATTTACTCCTCAATTTTACCAGATTATCGTGTCTTTGTGGATAAATCCTTCTTACACCACCGATTATGTGGCTTATTTGGGCTGTTTTTGTTTGTTTTTATGGTTATTTTTGCTTGATCCTACAACACCCTAATGCATTATTTTCTCCTTCTTGATGACATAAGTTAAGGACATTGTGGTTGGTTTGTGACATATACTTTTAGGTCATTTAGCTTCTTATGCAAGTTCTGCATCACTGTTGGTGTCTAACTTATGTGTGTGTTTATGTTTTGCATCCTTTTATGACCATTTAGTTTGTTTCTCTTGTCATTGTGTGACTTTAAAGGTGGGGTGGAAGATGTTTTCTGGAGAAATTTTTGCCATATTGCTTGAAATATTAATGAAAACCAAGAAATGAAATGATTCGACAAAACACGATTAATTTGAATCTCATCTGAAATGTACAGTCCTCATCCAATCATTGTGAATGTCCTGTTCCTAATAATTGGATCATAACCCATCCATCAAACTGCCCTCTGACTGTCTCTTCCCCCTATGCTTGCACAAATCACCCGTTATCCACTTGGAGCATTTGAACAGGAATTGAATCTAGCTGAGCTGCCTAGTGTCGTGGAAAGAATGTCCCCTTCTGTTTTAATTTAAGGAGCTGTTTCCTGTTAGGAAACATTTAGGTGACGGACCTGTTGTCTGAGAATGCAGCCTGTCCTCTGTCGGCTGGTAGAGCGTTGTGTCTAACGCGCAAGAATGTGTCTGTGAGTGTGTGTTGTGAGCCGGCAGAGAGGAGAGAGTTGAGTCTGAGGCTATGTACACGTAGTCTGGTTTTTATAAACCCGAATATCCTCCCCCGCTCATCTAGGGACAAAACGTGGGTCCACACTGCCTCATTTTCAGCAAAAAAAATGGTGAGGCAGTAGTTGGATGACAGACCAAACCATGGAAAAATCATTTGGTTTTGTGGGATACCCAGCTATGTGTGTACTGTACATGTTCTGAGGAGGTTTGGGATGTTTTGACCTGTTGTTTTTTTGGGGGTTTTTCCCCAGAATGTTGGTGGCTCTGAGCTTCTGCTATTCAAAATAGCAGAACATCATTCCTAACTTCAAAAGTTAGGAATAAATTAAAAAGCTAAAAACTGCCTAGTTTTTCACCATACAATTGCCACCATATTAGTTAGCATGCTAAATTGTTACACGGTTACTTAGTTGCCTTACGTTAGAAATTGTCGCAAAAAAGGTGCCAACAACAGGTCAAAAACGTAAGATAAAGTTATGTTTTCGTGGTTGCGTGACATTATCTGTTGTTTCTGGTGTTCTGTAACCATCAGATTCTCCTCTAGGAGAAAAGGAGGAGCCTAAGAAAGAGTTGGACCTTAGAGTTTTTTTTTCTTCAAAATGTAGCTTGCTCGAATGGCTTTTTCCAAGATCGTCTGCTCCACCTTGAGGCGTGCAATTAGCTCCATTTCATATTTCTAAATTATATAATTCTTTCTTATTTATCTTATTTTCATATCTTAACGACACTGTTAAGATATAAAATTCCCTTTCACTGGTTAGTACCCGATTGGATCAGGTTCTGCCTTTAAAGCTGTTTCATGGGAAAACATTCCTGATGATCCATGCTTTCATGCTGTTGACGCTAAACTCTGGTTTTGGATGGGAATCCCATTATTCCACCAACAACCATCCAGAGCCCCTAAATCCCTTTTCTTCCTCATTCTGGTGCTCAGTTTGAACTCATCTAGCTGAATAACTGCTGCCATCTTGGCGGACTAGATATTTGCATTAATAGCTTGTATTTTGTCTCCCCTTGTGCTGGTTTTCTATAATTTAGCTTCAGTTTTCCACCATTTCCAGTCATTCTGTCTCTGTCTGGGCTCCTCTGGGACACTTAAGCCCCATTTTGTGGTTATTTTACTTTTCTTTGCGGTCACATTGGACCCCTGTAACGTAGTGGTTACATCCCCCCGCTCACAAGGAAGATGAAGTCTGAGTCACCCAAATTTACTGAGCAAATCCAGGGGATTATCTCCAGATGAGGCTGAAATGTAATGAATCTCCACGCTGAGCCACAGGAATTTGCTCTTAAAATTCTATTAAAACTTTAATTATTGCGTCCCTCTGCCAGGCTTGTTGGGTTTTGTGCTCTGATAAAGGACGGAGAATGGAGAGCAAACCAAACAGGAAGCGTGTTTATTGATATGACACGTTAAATAAAGATCTGAGGTAAGTGGATGGGCTCAGGGTTGCTGAAGGATTCACTGTAAACAAGCATTTACACAAACTGACCTCCTGTTATAAAAGTGTTGTTTTCACACCTGCCATTTCCTTTTTATTCTCTCCTAATGTTTTTGTTTGGTTCTGATCTTTGCTCCCGTTTGGCCATCCATCGAGACGAAAGTTATTCGTAACTAAACGATGTAAAGTTAACAACCATCTGGCTGATTTCTTTTACCGAAAACCATCAAGTCTGTGTGAGAACGTGAAGGCAGACACGTGAGGGTATCCTCCGTCTGCTTCCCTTCCCCGCTGTTATTTTAATGCTGATTTATATCCCATCAGCATGGGACTCTTTCTGTTCTCCTCCCCTTAATTATACCTGGACAGTAGCCATGTTCTCGGCTAAATCCCTCGGTGTGCATCTGAGTTCTTCTATTTAAAGGCTTATGATGTCTAAGAAAAGACATCCTACTTTTAATCTACTGTTTTCAAAGAGCTGCAGATTGGGCCTAAATCGCAGTTGATGTGAAGTTAAGAGGACGACAGTTTTGCTGCTTTGAGAGCAGCTTTCATTCCTCTAAATCTGATTTTGCATCCTTTTTCTGCTTCAAGTTCCTTCAAATGGTTAATTTTGTGTGGATTTGAGCCTCACGTGTCTATGGTTTTTGACCCCAGAATCAGAGGAATGATAGTTTTAGAGCAGATCTCGTCACCCGGTTGTAGGAAGGTCGGCGCTGTTTCTGGTCGAGGTGGTGAAATAGGATCCAATAAGGCGGATGTTGATAAATGATCCGTGTGCAGAAGGGTTAAGTCAAGGGCAGGTCTGCGAGTTCTGATTGACTGGAGGGGAGTCGCGTCTCTTTAGAGACGTTGACAAATTGAGGCCACGGTCACATTGTAGTGACATCAGAGATCAAAGGGCGGAGGGAAAAAACATACATTCTCCTCCTTTTGTACAAAAAGAAATTGGCTCTCTTGGTTCCTTTGCTTACCTGTACAATCGCTCCACCTGGATAGGAAGTATAGCACAAATGCAGTGCTACTAGATACACATTGTGCTAAATTTTAGGAAGAATTAGCATCAATGTTGTCCTTTTTGGGATGAAGAATAAACGGTTTAAGAAACATTTTCTGACTTTTCACAATAAAAGTTGCAGCGTTGATTGACTTGATGTCTCCTTCGCACTGGAGGCATCAGCGTTGCGGGTGGCAGCGGAACGCTTTACTTGTGTGCTTCGCTGCGTGCAAGTCTACACCAGGAGAGTCTCAGCTGCAGAGCGGCTTCTCCGCCGTCCTCCTCGCTGGACTCACAAGATCATAAAATCCTTCAAGACTTCAAAGGTCACTGTTTGTTTATGCCATCCGCCATTAAAACAAAAAGAAGGAAATCATTTGATGTCGCTGTTTGATGTCATACATAATGTTGTTCCTCTCCACTGCCAGGATTAAAGCCATGAAAAACACACCGTTGCACTTCTTGAAAGTGGTAGAGTGTCCGCCCTGGGACTGGGAGATCGGGCTTCAAATCCCGGTCGGGTCATACCAAAGACTTTGAAAAAATGGGACCCAATGCCTTCCTGCTTCACACTCAGCATTAAGGGGTTGGATTGGGGGATTAAACCACCAAATGGTTTCCGAGCACGGCTGTGTCTGCAGCTCACTGCTACCCCAGGGGATGGGTCAAATTTCACACACACCAGTATGTGTGACAACTAGTGGGACTTTAATAAGCCGTTAGGTCACATGTATTGACGTAATCTACATAGATATGAAGTTGTATCGCTGCAATAGTCTTTTATTTTGAAAATTACCAGACGTTTTACACTGAAACTGTGTGTGATTTCGATTTTGGAAAATGGTCTGGTGTTAAGAAGGGCTGCAAAGAAGACTTCAGGAAAACTATCAAAGACAAACTGACATTCAAAG
This sequence comes from Aphyosemion australe, assembly GCA_006937985.1. Taxonomy (NCBI): domain Eukaryota; kingdom Metazoa; phylum Chordata; class Actinopteri; order Cyprinodontiformes; family Nothobranchiidae; genus Aphyosemion; species Aphyosemion australe. The sequence continues at coordinate 1,113,606 of SSNS01000077.1, forward strand.
GTCTGGTGATTGGACTTCTAAATACTGGAGAGGAAGTCATTTTCTCTGATGAATTGTTTCTGATTGTTTAGGGCATCCAGGAAAATTATTGTCTGGAAAAGAAAAAGGTCAGTGCGTCCATCAACCTTGTGTCCTGCCAGCAGTAAAGCATCCAGAGACCATTCATGGGTGGGCTTGCTTCTCAGTCAAGGAAGTGGACTCATAGTTCAGCCTCAGTACAGAGACATAAATAAGGAATGGTACCTAAACCTTTTCCCAGAGGAACTCCTACCAACAATCAAAGAACAGTGATGAACCATGATGGAGCACTGTTTGATCAGGTTAAAGTCAAAACTAAGTGGCTCAGGGAACAAAACATGAACACGTTGAGACCAGGAAACTGCCCAGACCTTGACCTCACCAATACATTGTGGTTAATTCTTAAGAGGAAGGTGGACAAACCAAACCCACAAACTCCAAACATTGGTTATGAGACCATCAGTCATGATTGACAGCATGTCAGGATGAATGGCAGAGGTCGTCAAAAAGAATCAACAACGCTGGAAATATTGCTTTCTTGCATCAACTTATGAAATGCTCGTAATTCTACCTCAGTAACAAAAGAAACACGTGTGGGAAGGTCTGAACCAATAAAGGCAGCGGACTTTGTCAAAACCAAAGCATCCTAAAAAGTTTTGGGCGTGGTACATCCTAGTTAGAAGAATGTTGCAGCTCCAGGATGAGGCTCCGTATCTAAAACCCAGGTGGTATCCTGGTCTTCAGTTTCTTATATTATTGTTAGGACTTCTGAATCTAAGTTAATCAGGCCTCTCACCCAGAACTAATAAGTCATGCAAGACCCTCGCAGGATCAAAATGCCCCAGACATCATAGTTTCTGGGGTCCTTGGGACAGTCAAACCCACCTAATGAAGAGATCATGCCCCACTTCCTTGTCTCAGGCACTTTGGTTTGAGCTCCTATGGCTCAGAAGAGCACCAAATCAGAAAATGTTCTTTAAAGAGCGAGTCACTCCCAAATCAACTTTATTTGCTGATAACCTGTATAAATGAGTGTCTTATAGTGCTGTAATCATGTTTAGTCATTATTTTGGCATTTTTGTGCACCTTAGGTTGAGGTGGTTTGCTGTCAGTCACTGCCTCAGCGTCACTCTCTCGGTCCACCAGGTGATGCGTCCTTTTGGCTCATTCTTCAAACAGGAAGACTTCGATAGTGGGGTGATTGACTCTTTAAGTTTAACTTTAGAACTTATTGGAATTGAACCAAGCAGCTTTTTTTTAGATTTCTCTGATTGGAGGATGATCCAGCCATCCAGCAAAGGCCACGGTCTAAACTTGGAAGTTCCCAGAGATCAAACATTTCATCTTGTACCTTGTTACAGGCTGTTGAACAGGCTGTGAGGAGAGAACAAAATTACGTTCCTTTACTTCTCTCTGTGCTGGATTGCAGGCAGTGGTGCTACCCAAGCGTCAAATCTACCGCCTGCAGTTCCTCCTCAGAAATGTCAAATTAGACGTGCTAAATGGAGCAGATCAGTTATTGCCTTCCATTGTGTTCAGGGCCTGATGCTTTCCCATTTTGCTCTAATTTAGCCCATTAAAAGTGGAAGAGTGATGGATGTGAGGAGGGAAATGCCAAATGTGGCAACTTGGAAACCTAAAACCCACAAAATGTTGGTACACAGTTTGACTCTGTCACTCTTTCAGCAAACATTGTGAAATTGATTTGATGTTGAAACAACAGCTTCTGTAAAGCTGCTGCTAAATGAAAGATGATACCTACACGAGGGATGTTAGAATTAGTCTGTAAAGGCATGAAAATATAAAATACACCTCTATGCTTTATGAACCCAATGGTGGGAGGCTACATTGGTTGAGTTGGTTGGTACTTAAGTAGCTCTGGAGAGAAATAATTAACCACAATCAAAAGTCACTTTGATAGAAGTTTAGAAAAGTTTTCTTGCTTCAGCACACAGTTGGTCTAAATATTTATTGAAAAAAAATCTGCTTCACATTTTTGCTCATCTTTGTGTGGGATCAACATTATCATTGAGTCTCAAAACATGCAGTTGAACTGACCGAGTCTTTTTCTTGTATTCTCTTCTTGAAGGTTTTCCTGTTTGACCACTATTGGAGTCCCATAAACTATAGTCCACTTGATCGCAGTCTGGACTTAGTAATTGCCAATTGTTCCTTATTGTTAATCCAGGAACCACATCCCAAAGGTGTTCAAGGTTGAATGAGACGTTGAGTTGTTTTAATTTGAAGTCGATGATATAGTTGAGAAGTCCCCAAAATGGCATCCAAGGGATCACTTGTTCAAATCACTTAGAACCAAATACAGAACTTTTTTTTTCAATGATAAATTTGACCCCACACAAAAATTGGTTACAATATGAAGCTGAATCTTTGTGGAATTCTAAAAAAATGGTCATAAAATGATTTCAACAGGTTTTCGAACTAGTTGGCATTAAATCCAGCCTTCTTTCTTTATGCTCACACATCCAAACACTAAAATTTGGAAAAAGACTTCAAAGCACTTCTTTTTCTGATCAAAGCTGAAGAAGTTTAATTGATAAGAATTCTGCAACTGTTTGAGGCTTCGTTTTTATTTTGACGTTCTCTCTGTTGAGTCACATAGTTAGGGGCTATAGGTGTGTGGTTACCATAGTGATACCAATGAGTCACTAGTGTTTACCATGATGATGCTAATGAGCCACTGCTGGTTACCATGGCAATGTCAGTAAGTCGCTGCTGGTTACTATGATGATGCTAATGAGTCGCATCTGCTGATCATGGTGACCTTTGTGAACCACTAGTGGTGACCACTGTTACCCTAATGAGGCACTAGTTGTTACCATAATGATTAGCCATTAGTGGTTACGATGGTGACCTCAATGTGCTATTAGTAGTTTCCATAGTGTGGGACTATTCGAGACCATTGTTACCTTAATCAGCCACTGCTTGTGACCATGGTGACCTTAATGAGCCATGGGTGGTTACCATCATGACCTTACTGAGGTGCTTGTGATTACCAGGGTTGCCTTAATAAACAACTAGTTGGTACCGATGTGACTTCAATGAGTGGTTACCAACGTCATCTTAATGTGCTACTAGTAGTTTCTATAGTGACCTGATGCAGGACTAGTTGCAGCCATGGTTACCTTAATGAGCCTCTCATGGTGACCACGATAACCTTAATTAGCCATTAGAGGTTACCACTGTGACCTTAATGTGCTACGATGTGGTCACGATGGTGAGCTTAACGAGCCACTAGTGGTTACCATGGTCACCCCTAATGAGTCACTGGCAGTTACGTCTGTTACCCCGACTTTCCACCAGCCGCAAAAGCGGCGTGTAACGAAATAGCGGCATTTTGCCTCTGAGCTCTCTTCCAAATGGGAGCAATTCTGATGCGAAACGGTAGCGAAAGTGTTCCACACAACTGATCCCATGAGGTCACAAAATCACAGGAGAATTGCAACACCACACATGATTTCAGAAGTCCACACAATTACAACCAAAGAGAAAGACAGCTGCGTGTATCCAAAAGGGTCTGTGGTTTATTTTCTGTTTGGTTTACATCGGCTACGGGGGTTTTAACAGGTAATGACATACTGCACGTGACTTTTATTTTGGAAATTTCCAGATGTTTCACTGCCTTTGTGTTTGACGTGTTTCAGAAGCGTAGCGCGTACAAAATACACTCGAGCTGTAATGCTTCTGGGACACGTCAAAAATGTTACACCTAGCTGCCGGTGGAAAGGACTCTGTCCACTATAACGACGGCTAATTTCTGCGTAGTACGTTTCGCGGCCATTTCACGCCGCTTTCACGTCCTGTGGAAAGCCAGGGTTAGCCTAAAGAACCACTGGTGGTTACCATGGTAACCTTATTGCGCCACTGACTGCCATTTTAACATTTTTGTTTATCTTAATTCTCTTCACACTGTTTTACAGATTTTAAATCAATATCCTGACATTTTACCTGATGGTAGAAAATATATTAGTTATTTTTCCTGTACCATATAATGTAGTGATAAAATGTAATGTAATGAAAGCCTGAAACAATGGTAATAAACATATCTCATTTTTTTCCTCTTACCACTTTACGTCAGTACAGTTCTGGGAGAAAAAATGTCCATCCCTCTTATATAAGCTTCTGTTTGCTAAAAGTGATTTCTTTCTGTTTGCTGAGAGCAGCAGACTGTTGCACTGCAGGGCAGCTCCCAGATGTAAACACAGGGTGCCACGGTACGAATGTGATGCGTGGAAAATAACATGCATGCTCATCAGAACACATCCTAAAATACATATGGGAGGAAAAGCCCAGTAGAACAACAATGTCTAAACCACGCCCACAGTCCTCACAATTGGCTCAGTTTCAGCAATCAGAGCTAGGAAATGGAGCTCGATGTCACAGTAAATTAGCAGCACAGACGCTGTGGATGTGGATGACTGACGGCGCTGTTACTGCAGAGGTTTTGCCTCTTATGTGCTGCAGGGTCACACTTTGAATCTGTGGCTTAAACCGCCTCTGTCAATCCAGTTATGTCACCGCCTAACGCCACCCTGCCCCCTGACAATATCCAAACCTCAAATCTGCTGCTTTCTGACATCTGCCTGTGTTTGAAACCATGTTTTTTTCGTGGTTGAGGAAAGGGAGGCAGAGGTTTTGTGTAGCATAGAGGAATCCAAGAGGATTTCTGTTCATCCACTGTGTGAAAATGGCAGGATCCTCCACCTTTTAATACTGTGTCATCATTCCGTGATGGTGTTTGCGTATCTAAGAGTTATTTACATTGTCAGAGAATGCTGATCCGCCTCCAACTGCCTCATCCATTTAGAGATTTGTTGCTGCTTTTAGAGGAAAAGTCTTGTTGCTTGCAATCACAAGCGTCTGTTTGGGTGTTTGAATCCATCAATATGTTAAATACAAGAGTGGGAAGACTAAGACAGAGGGCAAATAAAAGATGTCATAGTGTAAGGTCTGCTGATGCTGCTGTTAGAGCTGTATAATTACTAAAATTTGAATTTCAATGTTCATTTTGGCTCTAAAAGATTGTAAAAATTGATAAACTTTTCTTGTCATAATGGCAGAATAAAGGCAAAACACACAGGTTGTGTGTAACTACCGCTCTGCTGTGCAGTGTCAGTGTCCTGTGTTCAGTTCTATTTCCAAGCATCCACGCTCCTGAAAAAAAAAAAAAATATAATATTCACACTGGCTCCCTCCTTGGACACCAGCGCTTCTGTAGTCACTTTTTCTGCTTTTACAGCAGCATTATCAGTGTAGAAGATAACGTTTAGTTAGTTTGTCTATTTTAAATGTCAGAATAAAATCTAATCCTAAATAAGTTTAACATTAGGTATTTTTAATACTTGTTTATAGTAATTCTAGTGTGACAAAAGTAATTTTGGTATCATCATTTACACTTTCATAAGTTTTAATCACCAATAAACACAGAAACTGTCACCTGCTGATGTAAACTGGTGCCTGTGGTTTACGTGACTGCAAATTTTGACCTTTAGATATATACTTACTTTGTCACTAAATAGGTTTGGTTTTGAAAGCACAATATAATAGAGAATATATAGTTCACATTTTATGGAGACTACATAATCTGTCCTTGTTGAGCTGTTGAGTACGGTAATAAGTATAAGTTAACTGACTAAATTTACTTTTATTACAGTAGATTCAATAAAGTTAACGTCAACCTCTTTAGAATAAGAATCAAAGAAATATTTGTCTAACGTCCAGACAAGTTTGAAACACACATAAATAACAACCAATTAAACTTAATTTATTGATCAGTCACATTAAGAAACCATGGACAGACTGTACTGCTATAAAAGCAGAGAAGAGCTGTTATGGGAGCCTGGATGTTTAAACTAGAGCTGGGTGGTGTGGCAAATTTTTCATATCATGATATAGCGATGATTGTTCTTTAAAGTAATTCTAGAATGCAGTTAATCAATAATCTAAAACAGAGCTTTGAGCCTCTAAAAAGCATCAGAAATGTTCTTTTGGCTTTCATCTGTCTCAGGAGCCCTGATACAGGCCATTCTAAAACCCCTAAACCAGCCTTGCTGTGAAAAAAGCTGTTGACCCCTCCCACTCGTCCCAGGACATGACTATGATAATGAGTTGCTTGCTGATTGGTTGGTTTCTCCAGAAGGCCTCAGACTCTGGAGACATGCAGGTTTGAGGAGGCGTGGCTCCCCCTTATGACGTGTTAAGGAAGGTTTTCTCAGAACAGAAGTTTTTCTCTCGCCTTTTTCAACTTTCTAATTTACATAAAAAGTAGGTCACACACGGCTTTGACTTTTTGGCATGCTACTGTTGACCACCCAAGCTGTCTTTATTCAACAACAACAAAGAAAATGGTGATTTACATATAGGTCCTCTCATATTAAATCCATTGTGTTGATGTATTTTAACAACCTTTTTCCGCGCTGTATTTTTCATTGCAGGATGTTAAGTTTACACTCTCAGAGTAAAAGACACAGGGTCTGCTGGCTACAATGTATGAGCGGAAGGTTATCATCTTTGCAGATCACGTGTTATCTAGGTGCTAAATAACTAGCATATAGCGCTAGTGTTAGCAGGTCTGATGCTAATGCTATCAAAACAATGGCCAATAGCCTATAAATAAAAGTCTAAAGTAAAGTTTGCCGACATCTTAGAGTTATATAAAGCTTACTACTTTGCTGCTGTGTCCGTCACTGCCATATTCAGAAGGAACTGACTCCTCAATAAGACGAAGTCCTTCTCTGTAGTGCTGGAGGCAGCCATATGCTGTCTGCCTGTAGCCCTGGGCAAGTACCCTGTCTGCAGCTTGTAGCATAGGTCATGGCTTACTTCTTCTATGGTTTTTTAGCAGTAGTCAGCAGTCTGAGAGTTGCAAATATTGCCACACCACTCGTCCTTAAAGTGAATAAAGTTTCATGTGGAGCAAAAAAACGAACATTTGGAACTCTCCAATGCTGACTTTAGCCATTCTTCACACTGGACTACAAAAATCTTAGCGAGAAGAAAAAATGGCTGCTTGACTCTGTGTTTAGCTGGAAGTCCATAACCATATTTGGCAGTTACTGTGACGAAATAGAGAACAAATTAGCCTTTCGCCGGCCCCACCCCCAGAATGGCTATTGTTCAATCACACATCATAGCAACCGTTACTATCTGACAACTCCAAACAAAATGATGAAGCTAAACCTAATTTATACTACTAAGCATTAGCCTCGATAGTAGTCATGTCCCTTCGTTCCCCTTCAGAACCTCCGCATCGAGCTCAACCAGCAACAGCCAAGCATGAGTGCTCCCCCCGCCCGAGGCTGGGCGGAGGTCCGCCTCCCAGACTATCCAAGACCCTTTTAGATAAGACACACCGTGCCGGCAAATCAGCATAATATTATCTCAACCGTGTGTCTTATAAACATTAAGCCTATTGGCGCAACAGCGGGTGGTGTCATGATCACGTGATGAGTTAATGCCGCGCTCTGGCCGGCAACTATATTGATAATGAAAGTAAACACGGGCTTAATTTTCATTTTGTTAACAGAACCAGCTGAGATGAGCGATGCAGAGCACAGGGAGCTTTTAGAGCTGCCTGCAGCTCAGATCATCTGACAGACACCTGACAGCTCACAGGGACACCGCATCGCCGCCACCGCTCCTCGGATCTACGCGTCCCCGGACGCCGGACCTTCTCCCAAACTTCCAACTCCTTGTTCCCTGCTACGCTTCGCTCAGCGGAGCCGACACTAATGTATCCCTCCACTGCATACTGTAACCGTTTTGCCTCGATCTGGATGATATTGAGGAGGAATTGCTCCAAAAAATGTCACTGACACGCATCTGTCTACTTCTTTCCATCGCGGAAATCTGCGGAGCTGCAGTATTTGATCCACTTATTGTCGGAGTTGGCAACAGTAACTAAGGGGGGCGGGGCTCGGCGAAAGGCTAATTATAGTAGAAAATTGAGAAAACTAAACAGGCTGAAAAATATGACCAAAGCGTTATACTAAAACTTCCAAATAGCACTTGGAGTGACTAATTAAAATTATTTTGCACAACTAGAATCTTAAAATGCACAACACACTGTATACCTGTGTAAGGGCTAAAATAGTGGATTTTCCATGATATGTCCCCTTTAAGGTGTGCCTGGATGGTCTTATTTTAACAATCTGCACTGCAGCATTTCTGATGTGTTTTTGGGTGAAGAGGAGAAATAAACGCTGTGGGTTTCCAGAGTCAATGTGTGTAATCCTGATTAGGTTTTTATTCATCATCAAGCTAGCCCTACCTGTAATTAAACCTGTCCATTTTGGTGTCTAGAGTGACAGGAAGTGCTTTAATCCATCTGCAGGTTGTGTTGTCAGGTGGAAAGAGTGAGACAGACGGGAATAAAAGTAGGATGCAAAGCTGCTGTGGGTGGAACAGCTGCTATCTCTGATGATTTCACCCTGTGTGGGTATGGTGCCTTTGGACGTAGTTATTCATAATGTTGTGGTTGTAATTTTTCTTTCTGTATCAGACGTGTTTCATCACGATAAGATGCTTGCAAAGTGATCTGCCCGCACAGCAGAATGAGCCTGGGAATCTTAGCAAAGTCTCTACAACAGCAGCAGAACTAGGCCGAGCATTTCACGGCTATCACAGATTTTCTGTGGATAAACCGAACTGCTGGGCCACGATTAGACACGCCAAGCAGCAGAGGTCTGCGGTTAGTGTCACTTGATAAGGGAACAAAATATGCACAATGAGCTGTGGAGAATCGTCTGCAAACCCCCAGCTGGTACGAGGTGTCGCCTGGCACGGCTTCACGCCGGCCCTGGAGGCGAGCTTCCAGAAAGCAGGAGGCGACAGCCGCGGGCCTTCGACGGGGGGCTCTGTTTTCCCTCTTGAGGCGTGCTGTATTGCAGAGAGGCTGAAACAAGGATGCATGTGTGCTGCTGTCCTGTCTCTGTGCTGCTCTGAAGTGATGTGAGGAAACGCAGGAGAGCCGAGTCAGCAGCAGTGGCTATAATCAGCATGTTTATGCCCGGTGTCCCTGAGAGATCCAGATGTGTCGATGTCACACTTCACATGTTCTCAACACCTCATTTAATCAATCTATTAGTATTTCTTTTATTCATCATCTTTTTACTCAAAGGAGGTTGGTTAAAATGAGCAACATAACAGTATGACTGTAAATGTGTCTGAACAGCAACTAAAAAGTAGGTTTTAGTCATTTTGCTGTAATTATTGAGTTTATTGAGTGAGGTTGTGACATGGAGTTAGTAATGTGATAAACATTTTAATTCTCTGCCAATTAAAAACGTTTCCATAAGAACCATGTTGCCTTCTGGAGCTTTTATAGCCTAGCTCTCACAGGGTGTTCTTTAGATAGAATCACTTGAATTGTCCCTTTGATGTTTTTTCAAGTGTTTTTGTTACACTTTCTCTTTCTTTTTTATGTCCTCAGTCTGTCACAAGTTAAGCCTCACTGAGCCTCGAATGTTAACGATACATTTGTGAATCGTAGCCATGAAGACTTCTCAAAATTGTCTTGATAGGCTAGCTGGCCTCCTGAGCTGCAGGAGCTGCTGTTTAAATCTGCAAGACAACAGTTCTCTCAGATTAGTTGCAGATCATCTCAAGGCTCGCTCAGTGGCAAGTTTTTATGGACTGCAATAATAGATTTTTACATAACAGTTGGCTGAGATATCAAAAAGATATCAAAAGCATCCTCTGCAGTCCTAAAGACCCTGGATAACCTGTATTTGAGGTAGTAACCCTGGTGGAGTCCACCTTTCTCTGGGAATGAGTCTTTAGCAGTTCAGCCTGGTCCTTTATCCAAGTTTAGGTTCTCCTTCAGCAGCTTCTGCACCCTAACTCTTACAGTCTGATTACAAAGAGAGTGCTGCACTTAAGACACTGAATTTGGTTGTGCTGATGTCTCTGGACATTCTCAAGAAATTCCTGCAAGATTCTTGAAACAACAATGAAAATTCCTCAAGAAATTTAACCGAAAGCCAGATACATTCCTGCAGCGTTCATGGAAGATGGGCATATGTCATCAGTACTAACGAGTTTGCATATTTACTCACAATACGAATGCCAAAAATATGAGTCTCCGAGTTCCCAAAGATTGTAGCCCAGCAAGATATCAGCTTTAAATCTCCTGACTATTAGTAACTGGTTTAAGACTCAACATTTTGAGATAAATGCAGTTTTAGGTGGAATCACATCAAATTTGTACAGTCAACACTTTTACAATTAGTTTTATCTCTTACTGAGTCATGTGACACAACTGGGAAATAATTGCAACAACACATTTTTCCATGGCTGTCAATTATGTCTCAATCAGTCATTTTCCCGTATACATTTGGAATACGTCATCGACTCACAAAGTTGTCTCTAATTTTTGCTCTTTCTGACTCAGTGAAATTAAATTTCAAATGGTTCTAATCAGGTTTGAGACAACAGCAGGGGTGGACTGGCTATCTGGCATATCTGGCATCACCGTGGTGGGTCGCGGTGGCCCAGCCCCCCCCCCCCTCGATCTGAGAGATGGCGGAACGGAAAAATGCCAGGGCCAAATTATCGTCCCTGTCCACCCCTGGACACTAGGCCTTTCCACCAGGCACATAGGCGATATATAACATCCGCGATTCATAGTACGCAGGAATTAGCCGCTGTTATAGTGGATGGGTGTGTTTCTACTGGCCGTGAAGCAGAGCATTTTGGACACGTCCCAGAAGCATAGTGCAATGTAGCACCGCTAAACTTTGAGTGTATTTTTTACGTGCCATGTTTCCAGAACGTGTCAAGCTCAGCAGATTTGGATTGGGCTGGACAAGATGTCAAACATGAAAGCAGTGCAAAACATTCGTCAACTTTCATAATAAGAGATATGTGTGGATTTTCAATTGCTGAACTAGTAAAAAACATGTGTCATTACTTGTGACGCCGCTATAGCCAAAGGAAACAAAACCAGAGACCTTTTGGATACATGTTGCCCATCTTTCTGACTGCTTATTGTTGCGTGAACTGCCGAAATAACGCATGTTTTTGCAATTCTCCGCTGATTTTGTGACCTTGGATTTGTGTGGAATGCTTCCGCTGCCGATTCGCATCTGAAACGCTCCCGGTGGGAAGGGACACTCTGCTGAGCTTTTAGATAAAACCCTACGCACCGCTTATGCATCCAGTGGAAAGGTCGGACGAGGTGGAACATGTTCCAGTGACGTTAAGACAGACTTTGCAAAGAGCTCTCTCACAAATGTCGTTTGATAAAAACAGTCACAGCCCAGTGAAATACTGCTTTTTGTTACCAGGAAATCAGTATTTATAAACAGACAAACAAACAGCAAAGAAAACAAGCCACCATCTGAGAAATACTTTAGAGATAGGCGTAGACTCAAATTTTCACCTTTGTTTTAACTGTCACATTTGGTTTTGTCTTGGGGAAAAAAATAAAAACCAGAACAAATTCAAAGTGACAGGCAAGAAGCAGGTGGATAACAGAAGAGAAAATTAAAACCATACATGGACAACAAACAGAAGACTGAAAACTTCCAAAATAAACAATAACCAATGATTATAACTCTATTTTTATTAAATGTTGGCCCAAGGTTGCTCTTTTATACATTGTTACAGGCCAGGTCGTCCAGGTGACCTGGGTAACAAGAATTAGGACACATGCTCGGGTGCAAAATTAATTGAAACAAATTTATTTACAAATGGAACTGAACAAACAGAAGATAACAAATCAAACCGGTGGCAAAACTCTAACAACCTACACTTCGTCTCTGCTACACAACACCACTTTCTACTAGAGACCTGCACAAAATCCCTCTAAAGGTCTCAGGTTACTTTAACCTCACTCTGGTTTCTAAGACGCATCAGAAACCATCAAAAGTGGATTCCCTCATGAGCTGACTCCTCATCTAAAAGGGAATAAACAAAGCAGAGACATGTTGTTATCAAATCAAAGACAAAAACAAAAGCTGCAACAAAAATGCCACCGGGGAAACAACAGTGCAGAGTATCTTTCTGCCCTGCTGCTCCCCTGAACTGAAGTCAGGCTGGCTTCTTGTAGCAGAGCCAGCCTGATTACAACTAGGGACAGCTGGTAGAGCCAATCGGGGGAGAGGAACCAGGTGTGGCTTGCCTTCACACACACACACAGGAAGGGAGGAAACCAGAGGAGATCTACATGCAAAAAACCACAAACAGCCAAGGGCTGTAACACCTCCTCCCTTAAAAAAATTAAAGCTGTAGGCTTTAATTTCATCAAAACCTCCCCCCACAACAAAACAGTCCCAAAAACCCAAAACAAACCAAAACGCTCCTTCCAAAGTCCAGGGAGGTGACCACCATGGCGGAGCGGACCAACACCGGTCCCACAAGTCCAAGGAGACACTCTTGTCCCTGTTCGAAGTTGGATCACACCGCAGGGCTGATTGAAGGCAAACCCACTGTCCAGAGCCTCCATCCTCCTCCACGAGTCCACAGCAGGGCACTTCCCCGTCCGCGACATGGTAGGAGGCGGTGTCGTCAGGGTGACGCATCTCAGTCATAGGACACATCCTTCACGTCCCGAAGGAGGCAATAACCAGGGGGGGTCACTCACCCGCAGACGATGCATCCGGGCGAATCTTCATCCGCTCCAGCCTAAGTGTCACCTCCCACAGGTACCAAATAAAACCCAAAGCGGAGGGAATGGAGCGGCTGGAAAAAAAAAAGAACCAGAAGTAAACGAGCACGCCGAACACATGTCCTGGTTGGCTTGGGATCTCAGATCCCGGACGAGCCCCCATTTGTTACAGGCCAGGTCGTCCAGGTGACCTGGGTAACAAGAATTAGGACACATGCTCGGGTGCAAAATTAATTGAAACAAATTTATTTACAAATGGAACTGAACAAACAGAAGATAACAAATCAAACCGGTGGCAAAACTCTAACAACCTACACTTCGTCTCTGCTACACAACACCACTTTCTACTAGAGACCTGCACAAAATCCCTCTAAAGGTCTCAGGTTACTTTAACCTCACTCTGGTTTCTAAGACGCATCAGAAACCATCAAAAGTGGATTCCCTCATGAGCTGACTCCTCATCTAAAAGGGAATAAACAAAGCAGAGACATGTTGTTATCAAATCAAAGACAAATCAAACAAAAGCTGCAACAAAAATGCCACCGGGGAAACAACAGTGCAGAGTATCTTTCTGCCCTGCTGCTCCCCTGAACTGAAGTCAGGCTGGCTTCTTGTAGCAGAGCCAGCCTGATTACAACTAGGGACAGCTGGTAGAGCCAATCGGGGGAGAGGAACCAGGTGTGGCTTGCCTTCACACACACACAGGAAGGGAGGAAACCAGAGGAGATCTACATGCAAAAAACCACAAACAGCCAAGGGCTGTAACATACATTAATGACAGTAATATGTTGTTGTAAAAGCAACAAAACAGCACTGTAAAAGCTCACTGGTCATTAAAACAGAAGTCTCAGACCTAATAAAGTTAATGACAAACGTTAAATGTCATTTTTAGAAATAAAAGAAGCATCGAAAAGACTCATCTTATCATCAGCTTTGCCGTAGGGTCTGACAGAACCACCAGAGCTCTGTGAGGAGACAAACATCTGTCCAATTAGCTTAGATCAGCTGCTTCAGGAGAATCTGCCTCTATTAAAAATGTACCATTGGCTCTCTAAGTGTTCTGTATCCTCACACTGAAATTTGATGCAGTTTGAGTTAAATTGATTATATAAAGATGGCTCCTTTTGTTTGTTAAAGTGAATAAAACTAAAGTGTTCTTGTCTTTGAGTTTAGAAGCTGTTGAAACAAAGCCAGTTTGATTTGTGGTTATTAAAAACAATCCAAACAAAAGGAGAGTCTAAACTAAATGACTGTACAGAGTCTGACTGTAGAGACTTCCAAGGCTCCAGCATCACATGATCATGACTGACCCAAATACAAAAGAAGTAAACCCGTCAAAAGCTGGCAGAGTGGATTTGAGTGGGTTTGCTAGTTTAGAAACGGATTAAAATACAACAGGATGGATGGATGGTTGGATGGAGGATATATGGATGGATACGTGAGGCAGGCATCTTAGCCCGGTTTAAAGCTGTCCTGAAATCACATTGTTTTAGTCAAGCATTTGGCCATTGATTAATTTAATCAATTTTGCTGTGCTTTATTTTCTGATTTGTATTTTATTGTTTTTAATGAATTGTGTTTTTATTATTCATCAGTCCAGCACTTTGGTAAGCTGCCTTGGATAGGGTTGGAATAGACTGGATGGATGGATGGATGGATTAATCAATGAATGAGTGGATGGATGGATGGATGGATGGGTGGATGGATGGATTAACAAATGGATAAATGGATTGATTAATGGATGGATGGATTCATTAATGGATGGATGGATTAATCAATGAATGAGTGAATGGATGGATGGATAAATGAATGGATTGGTGGATGGACGGATGGATTAATGAATGAATGTATGGATGGCCTAACAATTGGAAATGATGGGTGAATAAATGGTTGTTTAGACAGACAGAAGGATGGACTGATGGATAGACAAATGGATAGACAGACGAACAGAGAGATGACTAGAGAAACAGATGGATGGATGGATGGATGAATGAGCAGACAGACAGAGAGATGGATGAAGCTTCTATATAGTTTGTCTGTGTTGTTTATGTTTCTAATACAGAGAATCCATTTGATGTTGATTTACTTTTTATTTTCACAGTCATCACATACAACCCGACGTCTTTCATCTTTGAACTAAATGTTCATGTTCGTTTATCTGCTGTCTGTCTGTCTGTCAGACTGACTGATGCCTTCAGGTGTTTTTGTCCTGTTTTTCTGGGACTTTTTACTCAACAGTATTCTTGATCACAGACTCCTCACAGAGTTTGTTTTCCTTCTCGCGCTCCACCTGGTTGATACAGAGTCTCATTGTCAGTCTTATCAGTCTCTCTCAGTTTGATGTCTCTAATGGCTTCTTCTAGCTTCCCATAGCTTCACCAGGCTGCTTATTAGTGCAAGAAACGTGAAGAACTCATGAGACAAACATGATGGTTGCTACCAGCATTGATCCTTGTAGATAATCAGGAAGATGATGCTCCAAACGTCTCCTGATCTAATAATTTTACTGACTTTATTAAAACAAGATCATCGTTAGAGATACTTTATTTTTTTAAATCACCACTGACTATTTCTCGTCCTCTTCCTGTTTTTTCTTGTCTGGTTCTTAGTTACTGATCAGCATGGAGACCTTTGCAGTTGTATGTAGCAAGAACACCATGACCGGCACAGATAAACTGCTGCAGTTAGATGTAATGAGGCTGTAAACGTTAAAGTGCTTCATTCAGGCTCAGATTATTTCTATCTGAAAATAATAAAGGGAGAAAATGTTCTGATAGAGCTTTTAAGTTATGGTTTTCTCCAAACTGCTAGAGCCTATTAGGGTGGCGTACAACCACAACTCAGACTCAGCGTTTATTTCATTTTTAATACAGTCAGACATAAGTAAGCTGTGACATTAAATTACTGTATTTCTACATGATGGCTCTGAATATTTAGCTGTTTTTCTGCTACGCTACCCCAGTCTTCCCTGGAGCATCATTTCACTGAACAGCTCACCTTTTATTATTTTATTTATGTCATTCTTACATCAGACAGGCACTGATGTTGGTTCTGAATACAGTTTAGGTCTCTTAGCGAGCTCACACCAGGTGAGAAATTGGTCAGGTCATCTACAGGTTTCTATATTTAATTCTCACTGGCGGCCAACAGGTGCTTAAAGAAAAGTGTTTAAGTGCTGCGTCATGGTTTGTTGTTGGGTCGTGAACGTCACTCTTCATGTCTCGCCGCAGGAGCTCCAGTTCGAGAGGTTGACTCGAGAGTTGGAGGAGGAGCGGCAGATCGTAGCGAGTCAGCTGGAGAAGTGCATGCTGGGAGCTGAGTCACCAACTGGAGACAGTAGCAGGTAGATTTGAATTCTTGATGCTTCTATCTAGGGACCTATGAAGTAATTACACATAAACCACCATTCCAAAGACCCATTAACTTCCACAAGTTTAAAGAAATAGCATTACAGCTCTATGGACTGACGGGCTAATTGCTAGTCTGAGAGCTTGTAGTTGGTCCTGCCATCTTAAAACACGTCTAATCTCCTAAATTTCTATAGCTGTTCATGTGAATTTGATTTTAGAAACCAGTGTATGTTCAAATGATAAAATTTCTTTTGGATTTCAGCCCTGCACCAGATGTTTGACAGTTTGCTGATGATGGTGATATTTAATTTTAAATTAACTGAGGTGAAAGGTTTATTAGACATACCTGCAAACTTTCTCGCTTTTTGGTGAAAATTGCCGTTTTTGAAGCCAAACAGCGTTCACGTGAATCGTAGAGATCTGAAGAGTTTTTGTTTTGAGGGGAGGGGGGAGGTTTTCTGTCGGGTTTCAGTCACTTTTTATGCGAAACAATCAGAGAAAGGAAGGGAATGCATCTTGTTCACAAACTATCTTTGTTGTAGCATGTCAGTCATGCGTCGTCATTTGACCAATCACAGTCATGGAGACAGCATGCAAAAAAATTGCAGACGCTGTGGCAGCATGGTGCTTACAGCACGTATGACTACTGTTGCTTCAGCATCTCACTGCGGTTTTGAGCTTAAAGTTTGTCAAATCAAACAAAATCACCACTAAATAACACTTTTTTCTGTCAAGGACTTTACCTCCTTTCAGCCTTTATAGATGTGTCCCGAAGCTCGTCGTGTTTTTTTTTGGATTTGAGTTTGGAGTTTAACATAAACATCAACAGAGATTGATATTAGTTGTCACCTTTTTCACACCTTCCGAGGTTGCAAGTATGATTTAAGGAAACATAATATGATTTTTTAAAAGTTATAATCCTGTGGTCTATACAAAACATGTTACTTTGCAGTAAATCCATCTCACATAAAGCAATTTCAGCAGTTTTATTCTTGACATTTTCAGTCCCTTCCAGAATGAGTCGTTTCAGGGCTCTGTCACTTTAAGAAAAGAAGCTGCTGATGGCCACGCCCACCCCTTCCCTTGTAACCTGGGCTTTTTTGTGTTTAGTAACTTTATTAGACTGAGCCTGGTTGTTTATCATGGCAGAAATGGGGAATTACAGGTCACATTCCTGCTTGTGATGTCACAATCAGGGATTTTTTTGAAACAGCTTGTTTTAGGCCTATACTGTAATTCCTAAACCAAACACGAACAGAAAACAGATGGACTGTTTTTTAACATTTGGAGTGTTTATAGAAGCAGTAGAGAACCACATGCACAAAAAATGCAAACATTTGTGTGAAAAACAAAAATGTAGAAGATTAGCATGGCTAGCTGTCTAAAAGACATAAACTATGTTTCTCCAACAGAGGCTGTTTCTTTTACTTTTACTCTTGAACATCCTTACATCACAATACTAAAAAACCAGTAAACTAAAATACAACTCTAATTGTGATGTTGATCATTTCAAATTAAGAGACACTTCATTTTAAATTCGGTTATTTGTATTCAGACGAGTTTTCCCAGAAGCATTTTTTTTCAGCTGATTTAACTCTCTGCTCTCCGGTTCTTTTCCTCCTCCTCTCGGACATTAAAGCTCGTCTGAGAAGTCCTACGCATGGAGATCTGCAGGTAAGCTCTCCTGTTTTCCATAAGAATGTTTGGGTTTGGTAAATGTTCGCCGAGGCTTTGGATGCCTCTAGCATGTTTTAAAATTCCTGTAAATTCAGATCAGATCTGCGTTAATTCAGCGCTAAAGCTGGATTGTTTTTCCAGATGAGAAAACCATCACAGCCTCCAGACGACTGGAAATTGCTGGCACGCAGCACCAGCCGGTCAAGCAAAACAAAGCAATGTTTCCACTGCTATGAAGGGGCTTTGAATTGGACCCATTTACTATTCTGTCAAAGATCCCTCTGTTCAGATAATCAGGCTCATTTTTCACTAAAAACTAACGTATCATTTCAGATAAAAGGGTACAACTCTGCAAAAATTATTTTATTGATTCTACTTTACATGCTTACATTTTGCTTATGTTGGGCAAATGCAGGAATTATTGTGATACTAACGGGGAGTTTGGTTTTGGTGGATGCTTTATGACAGGTGGAGAGTCTCAGGGTGGAGCCACTGAGGTGTCTGGATGTCCTGGTCGTCACCTGGATGCGGAGGAAGGACTCTACCTGCCCGAAGTGGACCGCGCCTCCTTGCATGACAGTGAGGGTCTGTTATCTATAAGCAGATTAGGGTGTTTTGTCCTCTTTGGTTACATGTGATTTGTCCAAACTATGGTGCTTCCTCAACAGAATACTGACATACACAAAGGCGTGTAGTGGTAAAGGAACTAGTACACATGCAGTTATGTGCACCCCTGGCTATGGAAATCTGTTCCATGTCACTTTTGTGTCAGCTACTTACACAATGATGCCGATAAAGGGCAAAGCCAACATTGTTATATTTCTTTGCACCAGTCTTCTGTGCAACCCTTGGTCTTTGGAGTCATGTGTTTGAAAGAGTTAACCCTTCACGGTGGTCCAGAAGGTTCGACAGATTGCAAAAATTGTAACACAACGACAAAAAGCCACAACATAACAACAAAACCTACAGCAGAAATAAGGATAAAATCGAAGTTGTGATCTGTCGGAACTCATACTAATTCCTTAATCATGCAAAAATCGTAAATAAAAGGGAAGGAGAAAGTGTTCAGGACATGTTCATTGGACTCACAACACCACCATAAAGTTCCATGGTCCCAAACACTGTTAAAGATCACAACTTTTGTTTTATGCTGTTTATTTTATTTCATTTATTTACCCTTGTAGTGGGTTTTGTCATTGGGTTGTGGCTTTTGTAATTTTTTTTTAACCTTCTGGGCCACTGTAACCCTTCAAACTGGCAGGTCAAGCACTTGGTAGAGCACATTTTAATCTTTATATCTCATTGAATCATGAAACAATATACAAAATTGTTTTAAAATATATAAATATATTTGAGTGAAAAGTTACAATAATATTATCTTTGTAGTAGTAGTATTTATAAGTAAGTTCCTCATATAATACCCTTTTGGCCCAAGGCAGATAATATATTTTTTTCTTGGTTTGGACGTTAATGGGTCGATTTTGAGTAATATCAAGTAATGTTACCTTTAGTTTTTGAGGCTCCTTGTGGCTGGATTCAGTATAAGATTTAAATCCTGCCTCCTTCTTGTAAAAAAAAGGTGCTATGTCCAATTTAAATAGAGAAATAAATACACATCAGGTCATTTTTTCCAGTTGCTGATTTTTTTTTATTTTTACCTTGATTTTGCTTGTTAGATAAATATATTTCTGTTAAATCTTTAGTTGTAATTCTTGTGTGGTCCTCAGACATTGGTTACAAAACCACAACATGCTAGAGCCTTTAAACAAGATGCCCTTCACTTGTCTCCAGTAGAAACTGGAGATTTGCCTGGTTGATTATTAATAATTAATAGAAATCAAAGGTAGCATCTTTCTGATAAGTCATAGGCAAAAGTTTATCTGACACTGCAATTAAATTTTAGCCCCATCAGTTAGTATTTCTACAATAGATAACACCCTGCTGATAATTACTTTACATAAAAACACTTTAAAGGTATAATATATATTTAAGGGAAAAGGGCACTTAACCAAACTTGTAGGCCACGCCCCCTCCTTGTCTGTTGTGTTTCACCCATGAGAAAAATTTGAGAAAATAGATTTATGCTCCACACATTTACTTTTAATCAGGCGTCTATAGAGCGGCGATGAGTTAACGAAACATGTAGCGTTTATTCAGATCACCTATATAGACTCAGAACATGATGTGTGTCTCCTCCCAGCTGCTTGAGGCTTTATTTTTAGGTGGTAAAGTTCCACATATCTCCACACCTGGACCGCTGTATTACAGCTCCAGCCTGCCGCTGTTGGACATTAGGCACCTTCACTGGAGCGTTTGACATTTTGGTTCCATCAAGCCTCCTGGCAGCAGGTGTTAAACCACAAAAGATGGGCAGCTGATGGAGCGAAGTCGTGCAGCAGCTGGTGCAACTTTTTTTATACACAGAAAAATGAATTTCTGCCTCTCCAAAAATAAATAAAACGATTCTGCAGAGCAATTAACCTCCAACTTACTGAAGTTAATTCCAGCATGAGTCAACATCCACCATCTGAGCAGCGGTTTGAAATATTAAAACAACTTTGCCTTTGGCTTATTTGTATTCCATACAGTTGGAGTGGTCTCAGAGTATAAAAATATCCCCCACATGCTTCCTCCTCCTCCTCCTCCTCATCCTACAGCAGAAAGTAGGCCAGCAGATTGTTCCAAGAGCAGCACAAAAGCTTACCACACACACATATATATATATATGTGTACGTGTTTATACACATAACGCTGTTTAACCAGTCAAAAACCAGCAGAGATAAAATGCACATTTTTGAAAACTACTGTGACGGATGATGCCTTTTGATCTCACAACAAACCGGCTAAGACCTCCTATCTTTCCTTCTTTTAGGCTCAGGAGGTCACTCAGCCCACATGACCTCCTATTCAGACAGCGGCTACCAAGACAGCAGCGTTAGTTACTACAGCAACCAGAATGTGGTGCGTTCGGAGCCCCGGGCCTCGATTTCCAGAAGCCCAAGAGCAGAGGGTCAAGCCTCTGGGCAGGTAGGCTTGATCGCCTTCAAACTGTAGTTCATCTTTTTTTTGTTCACCGTGAGTTTTTAAAAAATAAGATTTCACAACAGGAAACAACCCCTTGTATGTGTTGGGGTTGTTCTGGTGTCAGGAAGCAAAGTGTTCTAAGTTCAGGCTGCTTAAGTGAGAGGGAGTTATTTATCTCTGATAAAGACGACAGGCCAAAGGGCCAGAAGAGAATAATTTGACCTAGTTGATAACTCATGCATTTAAACCAACGACCCACTAGCTCAGCTACTGGTTCTGATGGGACTCTGTTTGCACTAGAAAGTGACTGGAAAGGTATGAAACATCAGCCACAGCATGTACTCGATGAATGAATCTGTCTCTAACATAGCGTAAATTCAAATCATTATGTAAATAAAAAAATTGATAGGTGGATTGACACTTCATCTGCAGTGATGCGGGCGTTGTACCGGTCTGTCGTGGCGAAGAGAGAGTTCGGTCATCCGGGAGGGGCTCGGAGTAGATCCGCTGCTCCTCCACATTGAGAGGAGCCAGTTGAGGTGGCTCGGGCATCTGGTTAGAATGCTTCCTGGATGCCTCCCTGGTGAGGTTTTTCAGGCACGTCCAACTGGGAGGAACGCCTTGGGATTCCCCTGGAGTAGCTGGCCCAAGTGGCTGGGGAGAGGGAAGTCTGGGCCTCTCTTAGGCTGCCCCCATGACCTAACTCCGGATAAGCGGATGAGAATGGATGGATGGATGGATGTTCAGTTTTTGTGGCTTGAATTTTAGACCAAACATTTTAGGTAATTGCAGCTAATTAATGTTGAAAGATAAGTTTACAGATTATTACTATTTGCTGTTTGATCCTTTGAAAATCATTCCTTTAAATTTTAGGATTCCATATTTAAATGACTGAACTGACTAAAGGCTAATATTTGTTATTTTGTCTACTCACTGGCAGGTATTTTTACTTGTTGCTAACTATTGTTCACGGTTTCATTAACTAAATTAATGTCAGTAATCATTTTATGTTTCAGCCTTGTTTGATGACCATTCTTTAAAGTTTTATATTTAAATGTTTCAAATGTCTCTAAAAATTACCCCCAAAAGCTTTCTAGCATCTGTTTGATGCCTTAACCTTTAATACTATTTATTATTTTAGGTTTCAAAAATTAAAATGTGTCAGTCACTGACAAATATATAAGAGACTTAGGTCACTTGCTAGACTAAGTGTTGATATCAGCTAACACATTTTGTTATTAGATGTTAATCAGAGTTACTACTTTAGCTAACTTGATTAGCATCAGATTATTTTATGTTTTAGCCAGTTTGACAATCAATATTTTAATTTTTCTTTTTTTAAAAAAAGGTTTAAAAATCTGATAGAAATGTATCTTATTTGTTAGGCATGTATTATTTTAGCCACTAGCAGCTAACTGAACATTGTACCTGTAACTAGTAACCTTTTAACATTTGTTTGAAACACCTTCTCTTGGGTTCAGTTGTGAAATATAACATTTGTCAAAATGACAGATAAGGTCAGGAAAAATACTTAGCTAAGTTGCTATTTTATACTAGCCGCTAACTAGCATTAGCATTATAGCTAATATTTATTGTTTTTGAAGGTTTTGAACTTTGCTTAAATCAAGGAGGATTGCGTAATATTTCAGTAAACACTCATATCATGTAAACCAGATTATTTAGTGTTATTAATTAGTTTGATGTACAAGCTGGTAGTTTGGAATTCCTTATGTGCATCAGTGTTAAAGCTGGTTTTAATGATTATTCATGACTGTCAAAAGCAATTGATAAAGGAAATACAAAGACGTCTTATGCATCTTTTCAATAATTATTCAAATCAATTTGGAGCCAATGGTTTGAATTAAAAGCTGTGATGAGAAAAACATTCATTTAAACATTTAGAACATAATGACAATTGGAGAATTACAAAACAAGATCAGTAGTGATGCTGCAGCTACTTTATTGAAGCCCGTAAGAGTAAATATTATATATGTGATGGTTTTTTTCCTGGTTTCTACCTGAGAAACGAGTTTCTTGTCATCCCTGTAGTGACAGCAGCTACTAGAAGCTCAATAATTACTGTCATGAGCATCAAATAATATCCACAAATCAAACTTCTTCCTGCCGTCCAATCATCCAGGCTCCTTTCACTGGGGCTGATAATTATATGTATTTGACATGACATTAGAAACAGAAGCGACAGATAACGATGGACCCGTTTGAATTGTTCTCCTGGCGTATTCCACATCATAATTTTTCCTTTAGCCATTCATGAGTGTGACGGAATAATGAGGCAGATTGCATGTTGTCAGAGTTTGTAATCGAGGAGCATTTTTAGATTTTGTTTAGATGATTTTGCTTTTATAAATTTGGAAGGTTTACCGCAGTTTTCATGCCCTTTAATGACCTCTCATTCGTCTCATTCATCCGTGTTTGGAAGAGTTGAGCAGTGATTTTTTTTTTTTACGTCTCTTTCCAGGCGTCCAGCCGAGTGTTACGGAGGATGGCCTCCCTCCCTTCCAGGAGCCAGTCCCCTGGCTGCGGCACCACCGGAACAGTTTCCCCCTCCCGCATCTCCATGCGAACATCTCAAGGCAGCACGTACGACTCACCCATCCTGTCTGAGCCCAAACCGTTAGCTGCCATATTTCCCGGCACCACCATGCCGCCGTCCTGCCCGTCGCCAACTTCCCCGACAGATGCCACTCAGGTTCTGGGAGGTGGAGGGGTACGGCTGGGCTCGACCTTATCCCTGATCGAGGGCAGGGTACTGACAGGGTCGCCCCTGCGTGCGGGGATGACAGCGGTGCCGCAACACTACGGTTCCACGCTGCCCAGGCAGAGCCAGTCATTGGCGTATGGCGCTGATCCGTACGGCCTGTACCAGAGGAGTGCTCTACCACGCCCCGACAGCCTGATAGGTCAGTTCTACCTGTAATCTGTCCTAAAGAGTTACGAGGATTGGACCTTCTGTTGGATGTTTGTTGGGATCCCTAAAGAGGTGCAACTCTAGAAATATTTCCAAAAGAGTTTTATTGAAATTAGAGAAAAGCAAATTAAATCTTAAATGATTGTTATGGCTGCTCAGTTATGGAAAAAGTTCAAATTCATGACTAGTTAGCTTAATTACTTGTTACTTTAGGAAACCATTTAGTTCTTCATTGGACATCAAAATAAGAGCATCAAGTATTACCCAGAACAAGTTTAGAAAGCATCACTCTGCAGGGCGAACTAAATTATGATCAGTGTCTCGTATTTTGAAAACAACAGAAATATGAAGCTTTCATCACCAACAGGTTTTGCTTTGCAAGCACAAAAACGTTTAAGCAGAAGTTTTCTGATTAAGTAAAACCTAAAATACCAAGAGTTTACATTTTAAGGACTCTGCAGACACAGTAAAACTTATGAAAGTGTAAACTTAGAGACCAGAATTACTTTTATCACTTTAACTTCAGCCATGAACATGACTAAATTGAAGTGAGTTTAAGATAATTTAGGGTATTTTTCTATATTTAGGCAAAACTCATGAAGAAAACACAGATGGACAACGCTGCTACAGAAGCGGAGAGGAGCTGCTAAGTCAGCAGCAAGTAGCCGGGGATGAAAATACGTTTTTTCCAACAGCGTTGGTGGTTGGAAATAGAATCGTATAAACTAAATCTCTGGACACCAAACAGAGCGTGTGGTGATTATATTGGATAATATTGTAGACCTGTGGGTTTTGCCCTCGTTCTGCCATCTTCACTTGCCTAATTTGGTTCACTGCACAGCCCTCATTTATAGAAAAGTCACTAGATATTTCAGTTTTCATCAAATTCATGTAAATCCATTAACTCTTTATCGTGTAGTACTAGTTCTGAATGTTTACACGGTGCAGCTGTTTCCTTTTGTCCTCCATCTTTACAATTGCTGCGGATGGAGAGGTCAGCTCTTACCTCCAGGCTCCGCCGGATCTTGTCCTGTCGGGATGAAAAACATCTTGCTGCAGGAGAGACAAATGGCGTTGCAGCAAGTTTGTTCTCAGCACATAAACAGATCCACGCTCTGCAGGCTGGGACCCATTTCCTCTGATGGTTTAATGGTCTCCTCTTTGTCTGCAGAACGTTCGCTGATTAGACATCGGAGCACATTCTGACTCTGCTGCAGCTCCACAGCTGTTTATATATTTTTTTTAAAAGCTCCTTTAAATGAGTAACTGTCAGTAAAAGTGAAATGTTATCCAGACTGTGGATCGTCATTGTTTAAAGGAAGGATTTGACTTTAATCAGGAGCTTCGTTCTGATCGTATTGGACGTGCTGATTGATGCAGGAGGAAAACAAGCCAGGGAAATATCCCAAACACGCTTTCACAGCACGACAGCACACCAGATCAGAGGGATTCCACTTGGATTTTCCTTTCATGCTCTGCTTTCAGCAAACTGATGGCTGAAGGAGGAAATGCTGCTAGACTCAGCTGGAGGAGGAGGTGGGAGCAGGAGGACCAGCGGGTGGGAGACGGTCCAATTAGACAGCAGGAGGAACTGAAACGAAACTCTACCGTCAAACTCTGAGACTTTTTCTTATTTAACACGTACACTCTATTTCAACGAGATTCTTTTCTTTAGTATTATTGCTGCTGAATTACCCATCATGCACCACCATGCTGCAAAAACACAAACATCAGTGCATCATAATACAAAGAAAGAGCATTCTGTTTCATTGCTATTTGATTATAAAGTGTTGCTTTGTAATACTCATAGCTTCCTGAACAACCTCTGTTTGGAGAAACAGAGTTTACATCCTTCAGGACTGATGTGCTAACACCTGAAGTTTTGTGTCATCAAGACCAAAGTGGATCTGTGCTGTCTTATCCCCGAAAATCTTATTAAAAAAAGTGAAAATCGTTTACTTCACTGTTGGTCTCACTACTATTCTACTAAACGTGTAAATGTGACCATCAGCAAAATATAGCACTTCTGTTGCTCAAATCAACTGGGGTGTTCATGTTTCTACCAAAGGAACAGGATGGTGATATAGATTTTGGTATTGGCTGCACGCAGACTAGCTGTTAGCTCATCAGTCCTGGAGGATTCTGTTCAGTCTGTGATGTCATGTTTCTGCCAAAATATTAATTAGTCATGTAAACGTCAATATTTGGAGCACAAAGACCCAAACGTCAGCCGGTTTCGAGACCTTTGATGTCATTTCATAAATGTTTTCATGCTTCAGCAAAGAGATTTTCTAATTCATGAATATTGTAGCATCATTAATGTTTTTCTGCTTATAGAAGAAATACAGTCTTACCAGAACATGACTGATTTTACACATTGAATTTATGACATTGAATATTTATTATGTGAAATTATGTATTTAAATTGATTTTAACTTAAAATACACCAGCAAAAATTTATCTTCAAAGATTAAACAACAGAATTGCAATGTAAAACTTTCAGCTGCAAAAATTCAACAACAAATGAGGTGACTCAGGCCAAAGTAATCGTCACTCGATCGAGTTGAGTGGCTTTCAGCTAATGGAAATACATTTCTCTGATCGCATGACACCAGTGAGTTGATCGAATGATGATTGCTTTGGCTTGAGTCGCCAGGAGGTCACTAGCCTGGCAAGCCATCCTATATACGTGAATATATAGTTTGGCCACGACCCATTGACGGCTCTCAGTCGTGGGGCGGGATCTACGGTTGTCTTTCACACTGTCTGCACGCAATTGGATAGCGCTAGGACCAGTAACGAACAGCGTGGCGTAATCACAGCACTGGAAAAGAGGGAGGCAGCAATGGCGTCTAGTATGAAAAACGTGAATATCAGGTGTACTGGGACATTGCACTACTTTGTTTGATAAAAATAAGAAGCCGCTAAGTATATCCGACAGACTTACGCACGTTGGTGTCTAAATAATCCAATGTTGATGACAAAGCCATTTCAAACGAACGTGGTTCCTGCGCTGCCACCATGTTGTTTGGGTTCGTAATCGCAGCTCTGACGTCATCGGCTACTCCCGGTCTGTGATTGGCCCACAATGTAGAGCCCTGTGATTGGCCCAACCAAAACTATAGCGAGCTGTGATTGGACAGCCACAGCAGCGGATGGGGCTGCGAGGGTTCCAATGAAGCGTGCCTAGACCAAACTCTGCAAAGCAAGGATTTGGTCTAGTTCACTAGGCTAGGAGGTCACCTCATTTGATGTTGAATCTTTGCAGCTGAATTTTTTGCTGGTGTATTTTAAATTTAATTTCAAATACATAATTTCACAGAATTAATATTCAATGTCATAAAAAAGTCATATTCTGGTGAGACTGTATTTCTTCCTTATCTGCTCGACTTTCCCCACACACTGTAGTCCATTGAACTGCAGTCTGGACCACTCATTCTTTTTCTGTGAGGAATCATCCTCCAGGTGTTGTTGTGTTCTGCAGCTTTTATGGGATGTGGAGCCTTTTTAATATCGGGACGGGAATCCCGCAGGATCCAAAGCTAATCTCATGGGAGAGTCCCAAGATTGTCAGTAGGATGGAGAGTACAGCTGAGGCTGGTGACTGGGGAGTATAAAACTAAAGAAAAGAATAGAAAATCTGATATATGGAAACGCTCCTTATTCTAAAATAAAACCTTCTGCGTATACATTTATTTGATAGGCAAGTACGTCTTTTTTTGTTTTATTATTAAACTGGTCTTCAGGTGGAGGTGAGTTTAGACATAAATATTGCAGGAGCTTGTGGGAGTGGTAGAAATGTACTGGTGATATAAACATTAGATCAGTACAGATTCCACAGAGATATGAAACTTAACTCAAACTTTATGTATACAGCGCTCTTCACTGAAATAAAATTTACAGAACGCTTCACATGTAGGTCCTTCTCTGAGACAGAGCAATACAGATGAGTATCATCAGCATAGAGGTGGTAATAAACACCACGGGTGAATTACTTGGCCAAACGGCAACAAAGACAGGGGTTATAAGGGTTATTGGGTAATGAGAGCTGCTAACATAACCTAGCTAACAACATTCACAGAGGAGTTTCAGAAAGGTCTCGAAACATTTGCACGACTTCTCAGTTTCCTGCTGTGAGTCTCCAAGCCTCGTCCTCATGTTGGTGGAGTTTAGAGAATTTTGTGGGAAATTTTTTAAAAATCACAATAGTCGCAGAGTCGTTTCTGATCGTTTTTGATTTAGAAATATGACACAAATTTGTGACTCATCTTTTAATTAGTCAGCAATTTTAAGACATTTTGCGGCAAAATTGCAACTAGAAAATGTACAAAAGTACAAATTTCACTATTTTCGTGCCCCCCCGCTCATAAGCAGTCAGCGTACAATGTCTCATAATAGAATCTAACCAAATATAACCTCTGATCATACTGTCTGACGCTCTCCTCCTCGAGCTCGTTAGAAAAACATCTTGAGGTGAAGAAAAGGTGAAAATGATACATCTGTTTTTTTAGGTTTCTGTCTAACTGGAGATATTCAGCAGAAACATCTTGATACTGACAATGATCTTCATTTATTAGTCGTTTCCTTGGCAACAACTCCTGCAACTTGCATCTAAGTGGGAAATACAGTTAATTAGTGTTGAAATATCACCGTCACATCACAGAGGTATGGCTCCACACAGGTTTTTTTTTTTTTTCTGACATTTACTTATCAGTTTACTCGCTGCCAGACGTGCTTAGGCGATGATGAGTAGTGGACGGACATCCCTGGAGATCCAACCTTTCGACTTTGCTCCTCTCTGATTGGCTGGGACGGCCGCAGCTGGCTGAGAAACTTGAGAAGGGATTATTTCTGTGCTGCTGCCAGAATCTTGGCTGAGCCTGGCTTACAGACACACGTCTTTGGAGCAAATTTCCCACCAAAGAGAAACGCTTACGCCGTATCTGTGAACGTGGTGTGTTTAGGTTTAGTCGCTGTGGCCTCAGTGCTGTTGAAGACTTTCCTCTGCAGACATAAAGCCAGATTTATTGCTCCTCCTTCCCTTATTAGCTGGTTATCAGTAACTCTTTCTCCCTCTCTGTGTGGTGCTGATGCTGCAGACACATGTACTCCTCCATCCTGTCCTCCAGCGCTCTCACTAACCTGTGGCCCTGTTGAGAATCCGCTGCACTGAAGATGCATTTATTCAGCTTTTGGTTTAAAACAATATTAAAGGCTTTAAACTAAACAACCACAAAAACATCTGTCTTTGTTGAATCTAGCTGAGCAACGTCCTGCAGTGATGCTGAGTGGCCTAATATGTCCCCTAAAGACTTATTCTCGATTATCCTGCAGATCCATGATAATCCCAGATTACATGAGGGAGATAAGCAATAGTTGGACATACATGATGAGGCTATTAATGGGAGTAGCTTAGGTAGTAACACCTGGGAATCTGCCAGGATACAGAGCTGCCAAAAGGTGGGTGATGGTGTTTTTGCCTGTTCATGCACTTGTTTGTAAAATATCTAATGAACTGAATGAATAAGGTAAATTAGGAAATTACAGTTTATCACGATAGTGAAGATTTTACAGTGTAAGGTACAAACGTTTTTTCCACTGGAACAAAAGTTAAACATCCTGAGTTCTTTATGTTATTTTTAGTTGCATCTTTCTCATTGGGATGAGTCATCAACTATAAAATCATAGTCATTAAAAAATGATTTTGAATTATTAACCCTTTAACGCGCAGGCCAACCTGCCTGGTCCATCACATTTTAGTCTTTATGCTTGCTGAAATTAGCTGAAAAAAAATCTATCAGACTAGAAAAATCCAAAAATACTGGGATGTTTCAATAAGAAGTTAAACATTATTAGTCTACATTAGTACATACTGTATACCCATCCATCCATCCGTCCGTCCGTCCATCCATCCATTCATCCATCCATCCATCCATCCATCCATCCATCCATCCATCCATCCAATCCATCCATCCATCCATCCATCCATCCATCCATCCATCCATCCATCCATCCATCCATCCATCCATCCAACCATGCGTCCGTCCGTCCATCCGTCCATTCATCCAACTGTCCGTCCGTCCATCCAATCATCCAACCAATCATCCATCCATCCATCCATCCATCCATCCATCCATCCATCCATCCATCCATCCATCCATCCATCCATCCATCCATCCGTCCGTCCGTCCGTCCGTTCTCCAGAGAGGTCCAGACTTCCCTCTCCCCAGTCACGTGGGCCAGCTCCTCCAGGGGAATCTCAAGACGTTCCCAGGCCAGACGAGAAACATAGTCCCCCTCGCGTGTAAAATAGAGTATTCATTTATTAAATCCTGCTACCTTTTGGTTTAATGTTTATTAAAGTTTGAATACTTTGAATTAATTAATATGTGATAATCTGGTGGTAACCACCATAAGGGTTAAATAGAGCAGCAGCAGCGAATGGCTCCTTCATCACCAGCTTTCTGTTAAATTTTTAGCTTGAACTGTTTAACTGATCCACAAAGCCCCCACCCCCCTTGTGCCCCGAAGCCTCCTTATAATTGGAGCGTTGTTTAAGCTTATCTGCTGTGAGATTGGAGGATGGAAAAGCCCTTTGACTTGGTTCTCTGACTTGATGATGTCGATGCCTTCAGCAAACTCAGAGTGGCCAGAGTCCCCGAAGCAGTTTATGAGCACAATGGGGGTTGTTGTCTGCACTGCATGGAAGCGTCTTTCTGCAAAACTCCTTTTTACAGCGGAAAACAAAGTGGGCGAAACATCAAGATATAGATCAGAATTCCTAAATGCCTTACATGCCAGAGTATCAAAGGGAGATGCTAAGAAATGACGAAGCTACGTTTACATCAGTTCTTGGAACAAAATGTTCCATGCAGTCTTACAGGATGTCGCCACATCTTGTGGAATATTTTTGTGCTTTGTGTTTGTGTTGGCAATGACTGCTTAGGTTTAGCTTGTTATCTTGCACATCCACTGTGTTCACACCAAATTTTAGCTCAGTATCGCTAACACTGAATAAGTTAAAGCCATATTGGCTGGGTTGGTCCAACCATTCACTGATTATTTTTATGGTTTAAAGAATATATTCGCCATCAGTTGAGATATTTTGTTAAATCAAACAGAGTTAACAATCAATTGACCCTCAGGTATTAGCTCAGTATCTCTTACACTGATTATTATAGCCATCATTGTGATTTTGCTGTGGTGGTCCTCTTGAATCAGGTTGACTACAATAGGTAATCAGCTGTAGATGACCCCACAGCAGGTGATAATATGTGTTTTATACCAGCAGAAACATGTTAAAACACATATTAAATTCTTCCCTTTATTGTCTTGGTTCCATTTTTTCTTTTTGTTCAAACAGAATCTTAATGTTTTTCTTTTGCCTTTATTCTAAAGTGTCAGTTTTTGGTGCACCTGCAGGACTTCACAGCTCATACGCCAGTCATGGAGCGCAGATAGACCCAGAGCTGAGGGCAGCCTTGTCTCCAGACTGTCACATGACACCTGTTTTTGATGAACGCTCGTTCCAAAGCCCCCTCTATCACAGTCCCACCCACGACCCCCAGGGCTCCCTCTACAGGACAAACACAGGTACTGCATCTCCACAGGCGTTCCTCAGGGGTCTTCACTAGGAATACTCATTATTTTTTCTTGATAATTTTATATTGATGTCCTAAATGTAGTCATTTTAAAAACGAACAAAACAAAAAATATTTACACATCTTTAGGCAAAATTGTCAGCATCATGCTACTTGAACTCGCCAAGTTAAAATTTATTACAACCAGAACAAAATTGACATTTTAATTTCACCAAAGTTTTACTTTTAAGCATTTATTGGCCATTTGTGTTTGTTCTTTCTGATTAAAAATACATCTCCAGTGTCTGCACCCTAATAAAGCACCATTAGTGTGAGATAACACTAATAACTCTATTTCCTGCAATGATCTTTACAACCTGCCGTCCTGTGATTATGAGGCCTGATTCAAAGCAATTCCTTAAACATTCTCTTGGAAAACATTGTGCTCAGGCTCAGGAAGTGTTATTTTTGTTCCCTGAGGTCAGATTTTAATTAGACTGAACCCTTTCATGTTCTTTGCAGTGTTGTTAATTAAAGACTTTCAGAAAATTGAGGTTAGTGAAGTGTCTAAGGAGCCATTTTTAATTTGTTTGGACATGATGTGAAGTGGTTCGACCTTTCAGACTCTGCTTTCTTTTTAAATAGTTTGTTACCATTTAATTACCTAAATCTAACACTTTTCTGATGTGTGTTGAATCTTCAGGTATGGGGACCCTTCCTCGGACCACAAGCCATTGCGGCACGCTGCCGTACCAAAGAAGCAGCTATGGGCTGAACTCAGCAGCTGCGTACGTCGACTCCATCAGAGTGTCCACCGAGCCCGTCTACTCCCACAGACACTCTGCGCTGGTGGACCGAGTCATCACCCGGACGCCTTCGATTGAGAGCATCCATAAGGACCCGAGGTATGGATTGTTCCAAGCATGTTGGTGAATTTTCTACATTTTTTGGCTTCAGTGCTATGGCTTTGTTAAACGTAGAGACAATAAAAAAACAAAGAATTTTCCACCTAATGATATTTTGGTGAACCAGAGGAGAAAGCCCCGCCCCCTTTGGAGCTCTATAGCTCAAGACTTCACAGATTATTACAAATACAGTTTAATACTTTAAAACTCCTCCACAAATATTCTAGTCTAAGGTTCAGAAGTAAAAAGAAATCCATCCTCTCCGTTTCTCTTCAGGGAGTTTGCGTGGCGTGACCCTGAGCTGCCAGAGGTCATCCACATGCTGCAGCATCACTTCCCCTCCGTGCAGGCCAACGCTGCCGCCTATCTGCAGCACCTGTGCTACGGAGACAACAGGGTCAAGGTGGAGGTGAGGTGATGAGACACGCTGGGCAGCAGCGAGTGTAAAAATAACTGGACGATGCGTCACAACTCTTTAATCAAGTGGACACAGCTGCTGCAGCTCTCAGATGTTCCTGTGGTTCTCAGGGTGGCATCAGTCCAAAACAGCATTTTCAAACAACAGAGATCAGATTTATTTTAATATCTTGCATCTTTGGTTTTACTCTTTTTTTCTGTCGGCCCCTGCTCTGTGTATTCTCAGCTTACACGCTTTGAAATGAAACTTTTTTAAATTTTTTTTGGGAAACAGTCCGATTGGGAGCCAAAGCACCATCTGCTCCAAGAAAACTTTACCTGACGTTGGTGCCAAATGTGTCGGCGCTCCGACATGCTGAAACGCCGCGCACACGCTCAGCTGCTGCAGCGAACGCCAACACAACGGCTCCATGTGCAATGCTTTAGTGCCTCAAGTTAGTTTTAGTGATGAGCTTTTTATTTGTCTTTGGACACACGCCTGATTGTTTAAACACAAAATAAGAAGAGAAACGGGTCTGCTGCCCTCCTGAGACAAGTTTATTTGTAGAGTCTTCTCTGCCGAGGTGTTTGAGTCCAGATTTTATCACAGTACTGGCGACGAAATGATTGCATCAACTCAGTTTAATCTTTTCTGTGTTTTATGGGTTTTTTTGTTGAGGTGTGTCACCTGGGAGGAATCCAGCACCTGGTGGACCTGCTGGACAACAAGGTGTCTGAGGTCCAGAAGAGCGCCTGCGGAGCCCTGAGGAACCTGGTCTACAGCAAAGCCACTGATAGCAACAAGGTGGCACTGAGGAACTGCGGCGGCGTTCCGGCTCTGCTGCGCCTCCTCAGGAAAACCACTGACAACGAAGTCCGCGAGCTGGTCACTGGTACGTCAGCTGGCTGCTGTTCAATTACATTTAAATGTAAATAAGTGACTGGTTTACTTCTCACAGAGGCCCAACTAATCAGTCGTGATGTTTTAATATTACAGTTTGTCAGATTCAGATTTAACAGTTTCTACCTTCTTTTGCTATTTTAAAGTTTTTTCTCTTTGAAATAAATGAAATAAACGTCCATGTCCTGCTGTTTAATGATGTATACACAAATGTATAAACAGCTGATTATGATCTGCAGGATGAAAAGATGACGGACCCAGCATTAAGTAGCTTGTTTTAAAGCAGAGGTGCTGTTTGATGAGCCTCAAGTTTTGTGAGAGTATTTTAAGTTAACCACACCGTGCATTTAACTGGGGCTCTTATTGTGAAAAGATTAAAGAAAGTTCCAATCTTGGCAGCAAAATCAACGATGGCAGTCAAACTTGAGAAGAAGCCTTGGATTATTATTTAATCAGCTCTCAAATCTTTCAGTGACAACATCAAAACAAGTTAAACTAATAAAACTTTTAATTGTAATTTTCTCCCTGGCCTGCCTCTTTATCATGGTGGAGGAGTTTGAGTGTCCCAGTGATCCTAGGAGATAAGTTATCTGGGGCTTAATGCTTCTGGTAGGGTCACTCGTGGTAAACAGGTCCTAGATGAGGGATCAGACAAAGTGCATCCCACAGACCCCCACTGGAGCCAGGCCTGGAGGTGGGGCACATTGGCGAGCGCCTGTTGGCCGGGCTTTCACCCATGGAGCCCGGTCAGGCACAGCCCGAAGAGGGGATGTGGGTCCCCCTTCCCATGGACTCACCACTCGTGGGAGTTTCAAATGATTTCTAGGCTAGATCAAAAGCTTACGTTACCTGTCAAATGTATAATAGTAGAAGTTAATAGAAATTTACCTTAAGCTGTAATATGAAACATAAAGCAGTCAAACTGTTACTCATTAGAGCAAACCCAAAGAAACAGGAGGAATTTAGTAGAAATTAGGCCTTAAACTAATCTGTTTGTTGGGTTTCTGTGAATTTAACGTAAAGATAAAAATTAGTATTTGATAGAAGATATTTTATTTTCATAAAAAGTGTTAACAACAATGTGATGTTTAGTTATTTTAATTCTAGCGAAGGTTTGGATCTATTTTATTTCATTATAAATTCAGGTAAAAGATAAATGGTAAATGTCCTATATTTGTATAGCGCCTTCTTAGGGTTCTACAACCCCCCAAGGCGCTTCACAACACAATCAGTCATTCACACGCTGGTGGGGATGAGTTACGATGTAGCTACAGCTGCCCTGGGGCGCACTGACAGAGGCGAGGCTGCTGAGCACTGGCGCCACCAGTCCCTCCGACCACCACCAGCAGGCAAGGCGGGTTAAGTGTCTTGCCCAAGGACACACAGCAGCATTCTCTGGCCGGAGCCGGGATCGAACCTGCAACCTTCCAATTGCTGGACAACCCGCTCTACCTCCTGAGCTACTGCTGCCCAGGACAAAAGTCTGTCTGCAAATGACAAACGTGACACTAAATCCGTGTGTGTGTGTGTGTGTGTGTGTGTGTGGTGTGGTCGTCCGGCTGCTAGCGAGGTCTGTGGGCCAGCTGGCCAGCGTTCTGGCAGCGTGGGGATGTGTGTGGCCGTCAGACGAGCCGCCTGGCAGCGTATTAATCTGTGTATCGGCTGTTCTGTGGGAGGTGAGAGTGGCGGAGGCTTAAACACTCGGCGCACACAGTTGACAGAGCAGATCTCGGCACAGTCGTCGGGACAGATGCTAAGATAATGTGCTTTGGAAACAGGATGGCGCCGACAGTTCCACCGTCGCACCGCGCATACTGTCAAACATGGAGGCTGCTAGACTCTGAGTCCTTGAGCTGAAATGTTTCAAAAAGCTTCAATTTTTAAACATCAGCTCAGGATTTTGATGAATATAGAGCCGTTTTGGGCCTGTAGGGTTTATGTGAACATCACCTCCAAACAAATTTTTGGTTGCTTTACCTGTTGATCAACAAATGATTTCTAAAATCTGGTTTTAATGTGAAAAAGGAAAGGATCTACAAGTCATCAGCTAACTGAACTGTGGAGTTTTTCTTACTTGTTAAATTACTTTATTATTGTATTATTGTTTGTTGGATTGATTTGCTAAAATAATATATGATATAAAATACAAAACATTATAAAATTCTATTTGGTTTAGCGATTCTTTTTTATCCTGAACGCATTAGCTAGTCTGAACTGATGACACGGAGGGTCCGTCCAGCATATTATGAAAAACCAGCATCTTCTAATGTTGCCATGTGTCTCTACTGCCTCTATAAATGCTCCAAACTTCAAATAAACCCATCCAACTCTTTTTTTAGTGCTTGGTTTTAGGGATTATGTGCCTAAAATGAGCCATTTCTAAAAGTTACTGTTTGTGATGTCACAAATGGGGAAATAGAACCACCTCTCACGGAGGAGAGAGAGCAGCGGCTCTACCCTGTGCCCCTCCCAGATATCAGAGCTTCTCAGCCTATAGCAGTTTGAGTGAGGGGTGGGTGGGCGTGGTCAACTCCAGCTTGTTTTCTTAAAGCGACAGAGCCCTGTAATGACTCATTCTGGAAGGTACTGAAAATGTAAAGAGTGAAACTGCTGAGATCGCTTTAGGTGAGAGAGGGATTTAGTGCAGAGAATTTCATGAACGTGTTCTTTTTATAGTCCATAGAACTATTATAAAACGTTCTTCTGCAGGTGTCCTGTGGAACCTGTCCTCCTGTGACGCCGTGAAGATGACCATCATCCGAGACGCCCTCTCCACGCTCACGAACACGGTGGTCATCCCCCACTCCAGCTGGAGCAGCGTTTCCCACCGAGACGATCACAAACTCAAGTTCCAGTCCTCGCTGCTGCTGCGCAACACCACCGGCTGTCTGAGGTACGTCTGTGATCCCAGCAGCTTTTGGAAGGTTTGAATCTGAAGGTGTTTACAGTTATCTAGGGATTAGGATTCATTTTACTTTGACAAATTGAAATTTTACACTTTAAAAAGGAGAAAATGAAGGTTCTGAACAAGAATCGCCCTCTTGTTTAAACGTTTAACTGTTGTTTTTAATGAAACAGTTTTAATTTCACCTACTGGAATCTCAGGTTTGCTGCAGAAACTGATTCAAATATTTAAACTCTTGGATGATTTCTGGATCTTTGTCTTGTTCTTGATTCTTTTTTTAAAGCTCCTGTAAAAGCGGAGCTGTAATCCTTCAGTCTGTAGGGAGGTTTTATGTAGTTTTAAAGAAGAAAAAGCAGCAGAGTGAGTCTGAAGGTTTAGATTTAGGCTGACAGAGGAGAAGGTGGATGGATTGACACATGAATTCAGTTTATTTGAAGTTTTGTTTCATCAGATCAGGACCGAAAGTGATGAAAGGAGGAGAATTCTGCAGTTTGCAGGAAAAATACATCAACTTTAAATGCACAAAACGCCTCCAGCAGCCCCCATCACTCATGCTGATGGTATAGAAATGCATTGTGGGAGCTCTGTGCTCTTATTGGAGGATGAGCCCCGTCCTTTTCAGCTGTATCCGGGCAGGTTTTTGAGCCACCGTGTGGGGGAACCCGCTCACTGCACCGCCCATCCGTCTGAACGTGTTTGTGTTTGTGTGGAGGAACCTGAGCTCAGCGGGGGAGGAGGCGAGGAGTCAGCTGCGCTGCTGCGAGGGTCTGGTGGACTCGCTGCTGCATATCCTCAGAGCCTGCGTCAACACGTCCGACTACGACAGCAAGGTGCAGCACAAACACGCTCAACCCCAACGTATCACAGGGTTTTCTGTTACTGATGATTATTATGAAGAGTTTCAACCGTTTATTCAGAAACACACATGTAAGGTGTGTTTTTGTTACCTAAAGGTCAGAGGTCATGACCCTCATGGGCTCAGGGAACAAGCTGCTTCTCAGCTCAGTCTTGTGTCTGAGGGTTAAGAGGGTGACCAGGTGATGACTGGACCCAATAAAATACAGAGAAAAATGTGTGAAACGGTTTATTAGCAACTCATCTCTGAACAGCCTCAGTTTGGGGAAACCTAGATTAGTTCAGCCTAAAAATACCTTCAGTTTAAACTATTTCACAGCAGTTTATTTTGATGCTGTTTTCATTAACCTTTAAATCAACATCAGCTTTTCCCTACTTATTTTATTCTGTTTAAATTAGACTTATTATTTAGTACGGCCAGATAAAAATTAAAAATGTAATTTCTGTCATTTAAGAAAATATTACAACAATTTTATATTTTATATTGAACTAATAAATATTCAAAAGCAGTTCTTGTTTTTTTTATTTTTATGAAATAGTTAAGGGACAGAAAGATTTAACACCAACGAGTGGCCTAAACAGCACAGAACCAATGTGGTTTACAGTAAAACAAGTAAAAAAAAAACAATAATTTAAAGTGCTTAAAGTGTTCCCACAACATAACATATGAATGAAATAAATAAAAAGCATAAAACACAGGCAAAAGCAGCCATTTAAATGAAATAAAGCAACATTAATTGAACTAAAATCATAAAAAGCAAGAAGAAAAGATGATTTTATTGCCACATATTAAATTACATTAGAATTTATGATGATTTCTAAGTATAAAGTATCTGTAGCTTTTCCAGTTTCATCACATTTCTGCTGCTGTCATTATAAAATGTGACATTTAGGGTTGAACTAATATGATCTTTTTAAGTTGACATGGTTTTTTATATAGAAGTCTGTGGGAGTTAGCTTCAGAGCTAACTACGGTACAGTAGAACTCATAGGTAACAGGAAGTGAAAAAAAAGATGAATGTCAACTTTATAAACTAGCTTTGGCACAAACAAAGACTGGATGTTAGTTCGTCTGCTTGATACGAACTAATCTGTGTTTCTCCAAACTGAGGCCGGATCTACAGAAGCCCCCTTCAGAAGATTTTTACGTCAAACAGAAACACAAATTAGACAAAGCACAAGTTTATCATGTATGAATATTTTATTCATGTTATTTGAGACCATACATTTACTGATTTGAAGATTTTCACTGATGTTCCAAAAATATTTGAGTATTAACATTCTTTAAAAATGCAAGTAAACAAACAATTTTTTTGTTTTTATTATGTCAGTTTTTATCTTATTTTGAATCTGGGATCAGGAAATTAGTTTTATAGTTTTATAAAAAGGAATTTTGTTCATAAATGTGTTTGTATCAACATTAAAGTGTGTTATTCAAGTAAAGCCAAGAACTCTTCTAAATGTAATGTTATCTTTAATAAGGGTGACGCCTTCTGTTTGTTGGTGCTGCAGATAATCAACCAAACTTATAACAAACTCAATTTCAAAAGTAATGTTTGCAAATAAAATAACTGACTAATTCATTTTGTTTGCATTAAACTGTTTTCTTTTTCAGTAGCACCCCCTAGTGGTCACACAAAGATCGTTTAGACGTTTTCATCTTTCATCTTTATTCTGCTTACAGGAATATAAATGATTCCCATTTAATGTTGTCGATAGAAAAAAACCACCAGAAACGTTCAGGATAAATTTATGGACACCTGAATGTGAGATGATGGAGTACGCGTCATGCTGTGGAGTCCACAAGTCCAAACTTTGGGCTTTCCTGTTTTAAAAACAATTTGACAAATCAGCCCAAATGATTTAAGTTGGTTTAAAAATAAAAAATTTAGTTTCAAACTTGTCTTTTTTTGAGAATTCCTGTTGGTGTTTTTGTTGCTAAGTGACTGAATATTTCTCTCTCAGATCGTGGAGAACAGCGTCTGCACCCTGAGGAACCTCTCGTACCGGCTGGAGGTGGAGATGCCCTCTTCTCGTCTCCTTGGCAACCAGGAGCTGGACACCCTGCTGGGATTCTCCTCCCCAGCCAAGGAGCTGGACTACCTGTGCTGGGGCAAGAGGAGGCGTGGCAGGAAGAGGAGCGGCTGGCCTGATGGGAAGGTAGGTTTAGGGTTACCACAGAACCAGAGGGTTCTAAGGGTTAGGAACATGGACTCTAACTGTCCTGCTGTGTTTGGTGCAGTGGGACGGTGTGGGACCAGTCCCAGGTTTCTCCCAGTCCCTGAGAGGGGCAGAGCTGCTGTGGCACCCGATGGTGGTGAAGCCGTACCTCAACCTGCTGGCTGAGAGCTCCAACCCCGCCACCCTGGAGGGTGCTGCTGGGTCCCTGCAGAACCTCTCCGCTGGAAACTGGAAGGTAGGAGTTTTAGATGAGATGGATTCAGGAACCAGGGGTTCTCAATTCACCAGAGGGTTCAGACAGAGGTCATCAGGGTTTGTCTTCATTTTTGGAGATGCTTCACTTCCCATTGGGTTTGACATTCATTGAGATGTTTTCCAGATGCTCGACGATCATATTTAACACTTCTCTGGTGTTTGTTTTCAGTTCTCCGCCTACATCCGAGCAGCTGTTCGTAAGGAGAAGGGTTTACCAATCCTGGTGGAGCTGCTGAGGATGGACAACGACCGGGTCGTCTGCTCTGTCGCCACCGCGCTGCGAAACATGGCACTGGATGGCCGCAACAAGGAGCTGATAGGTCCAAACACACACACGCACGCACACACACACGCACACACGCACACACACACACGCACACGCACACGCACGCACACACACACACACACACACACACACACACACACACACACACACACACACACACACACACACACACACACACACACACACACACACACACACACACACACACGTGTATATATATATATATATACACTTATGAGGACACTGACCCAAACTATTTTTGTGTGGACATGCACTTCCTGCATAGCTGAGGACATGGCACAATGTCCTCACAAAGAAAGATTTCTTCACAATAACGGTCGTTTGTCAAGGGTAGATCCTCACAAGTATAGTGATACAAACACACACGCACGCACGCACACACACACACACACACACACATGAGTGCATAGATCCCAGCTCACCTGTGAAACTAACTTCAGGCAGGAGTTGTTTTTAGTTCTATGTTGCCCCCTTGTGGTGAAATAAATAACACTTTTTAAGTTATTTATTTACAAACACTCAACACACAAATGTTCACCCTCAAACCCTAACAGACTCCATATTCCCTCCTCACCACTGGTCACATGCCACTTTTGGTTTTCTAGTTTTGGTATTTAATGTTTTATTGTAATTCTGTTGTTTGTTTTTGTCTGTGAAGCACTTTATGACTTATGTCTGTAAAAAGTGCTATATAAATAAACTTCTTCACAACCAGAGAAGGAGTTAAAACCCTGAATGTATAAAACAAGAGGGTGTCTGAATGCTGCCTCTGCTCCTGCAGGAAAGTACGCCATGCGGGATCTGGTGAACCGTCTGCCAGGCGGGAGTCCCTCCGTTCTCTCCGATGACACGGTAGCATCGGTCTGCTGCACGCTACACGAGGTCACCAGCCGCAACATGGAGAACGCCAAAGCTTTAGCCGACAGCGGAGGCATCGAGAAGCTGGTGGACATCAGCAAAGGACGAGGGAAAGGGTATGAAACCGTTCTCTGGCTTTGACTTTACTTCAGTTTTGTTGCTCCATTTAACTAAAGAATGGGTTTGAGTTGCAGGTACTCGATGAAAGTGGTGAAGGCAGCAGCTCAGGTGTTGAACACGCTGTGGCAGTACAGAGAGCTGAGGAGTCTCTACAAACAGGTCAGAACCAGTTTCACTCCAGAAACCTCCACATGTTTTCACCAGCTTTACTTTATGATGTCTTTCACTGTGTGGACA
The DNA here is from genome assembly GCA_006937985.1 of Aphyosemion australe. Classification (NCBI taxonomy): domain Eukaryota; kingdom Metazoa; phylum Chordata; class Actinopteri; order Cyprinodontiformes; family Nothobranchiidae; genus Aphyosemion; species Aphyosemion australe. The sequence goes on from SSNS01000077.1 coordinate 1,154,729, forward strand.
GGATGGATGGAACTACACTCACTTCGTCACCCCCGTCTCCACTCTGGAGCGAGACCGCTACCGCTCTCAGCCGACCCTACCCACCAGCCCGCTGCAGATGTCCCCCGTCATCCAGTCAGGTGTGAGCTCTGTCCAATTTGTCTCAAATTACAATAAACCGGAAGAATGTCTACATTTAATCAGTTATTTTGTAGAACTCAAAAACCAACAAGAAATTCTCACCGAACACTAATTTCTACAGTTTCTGCCTCTTTTATTTTGGTAAAACTTATTTTGTTTTTCTTAAATTCTCCAGGTGGAAGTGCAACATCTTCACCTGCGATGCTCGGGATCAGAAGACACAGCTCAAACTACCAGAGAGCACAGTCATCTATGCAACTCGACACATATTATGGAGACAGTTTACAGAAAAGGCAGTACACAGGTGTGTAGAGAGGAGTCCCTCAGGGATGTATACTCAGTCCCATCGTGTTTGCCTGACCGCTAACAAAAAAATATTCTTTAATTTGCATTTTCATTGTTAGGGTCTGAGAAGAAAACTCCGTATTTTATTGGGACATACTCCTCCCAGTCAGGAGAGGACTTAAGAAGATCCCATGTAAGAAAATCTAACTGGGATGCATTAAAACGTAGTTTATTTTTGTATTAAAACTGGTTTTATTTTCTCTCAGCATCCAGAGCCATTCTACGACGAACCTGACAGGAAAAACTACAACAGCTACAGAATGTACCTGTCGTCCCCACAAGGTTACGGTGAGGAGCGCTACGAGGACGAACCTGTCCACCTGACCCCGTCCTCACCGGACGGCTATGCCAGCCAGTCGCTCCGATTCAAAGCCAACACCAATTATGTGGATTTCTACTCCACCACGCGGAGGCCTTCAAACAGGGCAAATAAGTTCACCGGCTCCCCCGACTCTTGGGTATAGATACAAAAACTGACACAGTGTGCTTTACAGTGTGTTTCTGTTGGTTTGTGTGTGTGTGTAAGGGGGGGGGTGCACATGTGTGGATGGTTGAGGATGCATGTAGACGTGTGTGCATTCGTGTTGAAACTGGGCTTAAGGACCAGGGTGATTTGCTTTTTGCAGCTTTTGACTAAGTCAGACAAGACATCAAATATTTATAGTTTTGAATTCTATTTTAAACAGAAAAAGGGGGTTGTGTGGAGTAGCTGTAATAAGTCATCATTTCACTGCATTAGACAGCAGTCAGAGTTAAGTAAACTGAATTTATAAGTCATAAAAAAACATATAAAGTATTTGAAAAGAAATCATTCTAACAGCTACTTGACTTATTTTTACATTTTTATAGATACATTTTTTAGATGGACTATTTTGACATTTTCACAATTATTTAACAACATGTAGTGAAACCTTCAGAGTAGGCAGCTGCGGTACATTAGAGTTGTGTAGACATCGACTCTGTAACGTTGAACATCTGACAACCACAGAACCAAGATGTGAACAGATGCAGAATATCAACTAGAAGAAGGATAATCTGACACTTTGACCCAGAAAACTGCTGAAGCCATTGACTAGATTTTTAACTTTTATTTTTACGATACCCAGTCTATTCTTCACCGAATGAAAGTGGTTCTTGTAAACGTCTTCTATACCAGAAACTAGTAAACTCATGTTCTACATGTCGATTAGTTCTGCTCCATGTATCAGTTAGCGTTGCTCCCCATGACTCCAGCTCTCCCTCGGATGCGTGAGCATCGCGTAACACCCGCGAAGTGTTTGTGAAGTGTAATACGCAACTAATAGCCACAATCATAGTCAATGGTTGTTTCCAAATGCAGCGTATCTCGGACATGTCCCAGACGTAAAGTGTCTAAGGGTCTATTTTTTATGTGCTACACTTACAGAATGCTTCAAGCTCAGCAGTTCAGATCGGGCTAGACAGGAAGTAAAACACGAGAGCAGTGTAAAACATCTGGCAACTTTCAAAATAAAAGACACATGCAGATTTCCAGTTGCTTAACAAGTCAAAAATAACATTATTTGTGACATCTCCTTGCCAGAGGTAAAAGAACAGAAAATACATGCTGCCGTCCTTTTCTTCGCTTATCATGTGCAATTATCTGGTGATTCGGTGACCTCGCAGGATCAGCTGCGTGGAACGCTTTCGCTGGCAATTCACGTTTGAAACACTCCCTGTGGGAGTTACGTTACGCACCACTTGCGCATCCAGTGGAAGGCCCGGATGAGTAGTTCTTAGGGCTGGGCGATAAATCGAAAATTTATCGTTATCGAAACTTCTGACTCTTATTGATATCATTTTTCCCATGTCAGTAAATTTGGTAATAAAAAAATGAAAAGATGTGTGTAGGTTGGTGACGTTCATGTCCCTTTAAGAAGCTGTACCACCTCGAGTCACATGAAAACGTGACTCAGCGCAATACACGTGACAGCCCCATCTAGTGGACAACTTTTGTTTTTGCGCATACATGTAGTTATCGTCCATTTATCGTTATTGAGGTGAACTCCTCAATAAACCGTGATATTGATTTTAGGCCATATCGCCCAGCCCTAGTATTTCTCAATGTTGATCATAATCACTCCACACAACCTCACTTAAAAAAAACTAAACTATCAGATAAATCTTTAAAATTCAAAAAACTTTGCTTAATTTCTAGTTATTGGTTTTAGAAATGCAGCGTTAAAGTTGGATGTATTTGCATCATTTTACTTTTACTTTCCATTTAGTCCCTAACAAGCTTAGTCAAAAGGTGCTTTTTGAAAGGTGAAAAGAAGAAAACAGCCCTGACTTCACTGTTTACTGGAGTGTTTGTTCATGTTAACTGACTCCGTTTTCTCAGCAGTAAAAATGTGCAACGTGTTGGCTCAATAACATAGATATCGTCTGCCACCATCACCTTGAATGCGAGGGAGAAAAATTAGTGTTTAGCAGTGAATCGTGTTTTATCCCAAGAGGATAAAAGTTGCTCTGATTAAGTATTAATTTGAGCCAGGTTTGGAGACATGCATCCTCACTCTCAGAAACCTTTAAATACTCAGAACTGCTTCATGTTGGTCAAGGACATCATAAATTATGTGAAATATGTGGAAAAAAAGAGAACATTTATTTGTACAGATAAAATGGATTAAGTGTCTTGTTACATTGTTGTATTCAATATGTAGGACTTTATATGTGATTGTGTGCAGACTTTTTTCTATTATTTGATTGTTTTCTTTTTTATAATTTACATGTGACCTAACCAAAAAAACCTCATCTGTCTGTTCTGTTGGAAAATGATAATGTGCAATGTTACAAAGGAGAAATAAATGTATAGGGATTAAATATAACACTTCACTTTGGGGCTGTCACCATTTATTTATGGCCTAAGTTACTCATGTGGCTAACTTATATTGGCCAATTTACTTTAAGGACAGTTTACTTATATTTTTACTAAGTTACTTGGCCATGTAACTGGCCAACGTATTTAAAGGCCACATAATTAACTCGGCCAGCCAACAGAAGTAAAAGACAAACTTTCCATTATTGGTCAAGTTGCTTATATTGGCCACATGAAAAAATTCCATAAGCACAACCCCCCCAACAATAACCTCTCAGTAACCCACTGAGGTGATCACGCCCCCTTCCAGACTCTGTTCAGAGCAGATTCAATGATCTTAACCAGTTGGTGACCCATGAACGCCAACAATCCCACTACGCCACCAGCACCCTTCACACTTGATGATGCTCTTGTGGAACATGTCAACTCATCATTTTTAGCTCTTGTACTTAAAAACATCAGTCACGATATTTGGCCCTGCATCCATCAAACTATGAGTCAAACATCCAACACACTGAGCTACACAAGCAGAAACTAGTGACTTGTTTATTAGAGCTTTTCATATTCTCAAGAATTCTCATAAAGTCTAAAATAAACGTCTCCTCCTGGGATTGAACCCTGAACCTTCTCCACACCAACCCAGTACTTTACAGACCGTATGTGGGTCCAGACAGCACTAAACAAACAACAGTTTGCAGGTAAAACTTACTCCAATTCTTATAGTACACTGAATTTAAAATGAAGTAAAACATACTTTTTTTCAATTTTTTGGGATTGACATTTGTTTTGTAGTTTTAAACAGTTTCATAATTCAAAACTGGAAATTTCTCGAGGACTTTGAACATAAAGTACTCAAGAGTACCTGTTGCTACTTCACACAAAGTCCCAATAAATAGATTTTTTTAAGTCCACTGCTATTTTTGAAGTTTGTTTTACTTTTGTTAAATTTTAAAAAGATTCTGTTCAGTATAAAGAAGAATAAGTGAAAATTTTAACTGAATATAGCAACTATTTAGTCAGCCTGGATTTTAGGAAAAGTTGTTGGTAAATCCTAGATTAACTGTATAACTAAAAGTGTGAGAACACCTTTAGACATCCTTCTGGTGACCTCCAAATGGCACAAAAACATAAAAAATACATTAAATAATTTGACTCCAGATTCACACAACCACTGTTTGAAGAATGATAAACAACTTAAAAAAATGACAAATTCTATGATGAAAGCATTTTATAATGAAAATACATTTAAATGCTTATTTTCATCTTCCACACATGGTTTAAGTTGTAACATTGGCCATTCAGAAATCAAGAGAAATTCAAGTAAATCAGACATTAATAATAAATTACAGAACACAAACAAAACAAAAAGTGATAAAGTGTAACTTCAAAAGTACAAATGTCCAAATTTTGTATAAAAAGGTCAGTTGTGAAGGAGATTAATGCACAAAGACCCAGACATGAAAATAAATGTGATTAAATGGAATGCATAGTGAATGTAATGTCTATGTGCCAAGAATACAGGTTATGGCAACAATGTAAACAGGAAGTGCTAGTATTTTTGCCTTCTGCTATATTATGTGGTGTATTTAAAGCTGATGAATTTCAAATAATGAAACTAATAGTTCTGACAAAAACGTAAAACTCTGCCACTGAAAAAAAGTAAAAGTGTCGTCTGTAAATTACCTTCTTACGTAGAATCTAATGATATAAGAATGCATCCTACGGGGGACTGATTGTAAACTAATGCATAAACAATTACAGCTTTATTTTGCTACATTTAGGTCCAAAAACAAATAAAATTTGTCACTGTACAAAATTTACAAGTTATATCTACTGTATGTTTATTGTTTAAAAATCTGTATAATCAGATCTAAATAACTATAAAATCGAATCTAATATTTAGAATTAAATGTCAATTTAAAGAGTAACATGAAAACAAACTATTTTAGGGGAAATCTAAAAAAATGAAGATTAAATTTAGATGAAGCTTAATCTAAAAATGTAGAATGGAATTTAGAATCAAATTTATATAAATATAACTGAAGTTTTCGTTGTTGTTTTTTTTGACACGGTAACAAACAAATGTTTTAATCTAAAAGTTCAAAGTCTAATCTAATTATAAAATTTAATCAAATCTAAATATATAAAGTCTAAATTTTTAAAGCTAAATCCAAATTTGTTGAACCAAATCCAAACATAGTTACATCTAAATATTTAAGATTTAATCTAAATATTGTTTCTTCTAAATGTTAGGAATTAAATGTAGTGTATTTTAAACTAAATAACGTGGTATTTCAAATGCCTAGAAAAGGGTGAAAAGGCACTTAGCTCCTCTGCCACCATCGCCCATAAGCGACATAACGCTCTGGATCTTGCGGGGCTGTGTTGGTTGACGCGGCTCTGCAGTATTATGTGGACATTGAGGGCAGTTCCACTGGACTGGCAGACCGGGGTGGTGGTAAATAGGGGGACCACAGGGTATGTTCCAGCTACAGGGGGATCACACTCCTGAGCCTCCCTGGTAAGGTCTATTCAGGGGTTCTGGAGAGGAGGGTCCTTCGGATAGTTGAACCTTGGATTCAGGAGGAGCAATGTGGTTTTCGTCCTGGCCGTGGAACACTGGACCAGCTCTATACCTTTAGGGGGGTTCCTGAAGGGTGCGTGGGAGTTTGCCCAACCAATCTACATTTGTTTTGTGGATTTGGAGAAGGCATTCGACCACGTCCCTCGGGGGACCCTGTGGGGGGTACTTCAGGAGTATTGGGTACCAGGCCCTTTGATACGAGCTGTTAGGTTCCTGTACGACCTATATGCAGGCGAAATGAGTTTTCTCTGCAGGGTGTCAGGCATCTCCCTTAGAATTAGGGTGAGAAGCTCGGTCATCTGGGAGGGGCTCAGAGTAGATCCGCTGCTCCTCCACATCGAGAGGAGCCAGTTAAAATGGCTCGTGCATCTTGTTAGGATGCCTCCTGGACGTCTCCCTGGTGAGGTTTTCCGGACATGTCCAACCAGGAGGAGACCTAAAGGGAGACCCAAGACATGCTGGAGGGACTATGTCTCTCGGCTGGCCGGGGAACGCCTTGGGATTCCCCTGGAGGAGTTGGCACAGGTGGCTGGGGAGAGGGAAGTCTGGGCCTCTCTACTCAGGCTGCTCCCACGATCTGACTCCAGATAAGCGGAAGAGAATGGAATGGATGGACACTTTTTTCAATGTTCTAAATTTGAACATTAGTCAAATATTTTGTTTAAAAACAGACATTTACATTTAGATCTGACAAGTAACTTTACAAAAGTAGATTTGATTCTTTGTTTTTAAATATCTTTTTAATCTTTTTGAACATAATGTGGCAAAATTAAGCTGTTGATTGTTTAATCTTGTACTTTACTAACAGGTAGCCATAACGTACTGACTGAGAGTGTTTTCTGTATTTAGCAGAATTCACTGGCTTGAGTCTTCTTTTCTTTTTTGAATCTGAAAATTGGAATCTTTAACTTACTCTCTTTCAAATGTAGGTAACCCAAAAGTACCAGAGCTGTGTTTTTCTGACACTTCAAAAACCTAAAAAAACTAATCTAAAGCTTTAACCTAGGCCTAAACACACCTTAAGCATAAAGCATCATACAAACTTGATCACATGGAGTACAACAAGTATCCAGAGAAAGTGGAGTGGACATACTGACCAGCATAAAGTCCAGCTGCCTGATCTGAAGGAAGCTGTAGGTAAACAGTGTCTCCTTTTCGTAATGGGAGTACAGCACTCCCCGAAGCCTGATCCAGCAGCCCCTTTTTGTACTCATCATATGTGTACATAACAGGCTCATTGTTCTTCATCAATGCCACCCAAACATTACTTCCTTTGCAGTTAACATGGTAAGCAAAGTAGTAGATTCCTGGGATGCTACAAGTGAAAATACCACTTTGAGGATTGTAGTCCTGATTAGCATTGTGCAGCAGTTTGTCAAAGATGATGGGAGAACCAACCAAAGGGAAAGGATTAGTGAGCTTCGCTGTGAATGAAGGCATCTTCAGGGCACTTCCACTAATTTCACCTCCATTCTTCAATTTATCATAGTTCTGTCCACTGTGAGGGAGGATCTGTCCTAGGTCGGGATATGTAGCAGATATTCCTGGAGGGCCAGGGGGTCCTGGTGGTCCTGGTTGTCCTGGAAGTCCCGGGGGGCCACTGAGACCAGGGCTACCCTGAGGGCCAATTTCACCAGAAGGTCCAGGGCTTCCCTTGCCTGGAAAACCAGGGATACCTGACAGACCTGCTTCGCCTTTTAGTCCTGGAAGACCAGGAGGTCCAATGGGTCCCCCTGGTCCTGTAAGTCCAGGAATACCCTGTGGTCCTGGCTGTCCTTTGTCTCCAGGCTGTCCCCCGTCTCCTTTTGATCCTTGTAATCCTGTAACGCCAGGAGCACCAGGTAAACCTCTACTACCAAATTCCCCTTTAGGGCCAATGGGACCTTGTAAACCTCTTGGCCCAGGCTGTCCAGCCTCTCCCGGAATACCACGCTGTCCTGGAAGACCTGGAGGCCCTATTTCACCCTTTGCTCCAGGATTTCCCCATCGGCCTCCAGCACCATCCTCTCCCTTCAGTCCTGGGAAGCCAAGATCACCAGGAGGCCCCATTGGGCCTGGTGCACCAGGTATTCCATTAAGACCAGTTGAACCAACAATCCCTGGATGACCTACTTGACCTTTATCTCCTCTTGGGCCTGGCGATCCTGGAAGACCAGCATGTCCCTTGTGACCTTTAGGACCTGGGTATCCTGCTTTACCATAACCTGGCAAACCCGGAGGCCCAGTTAAACCAGGAGGACCTGGTTCACCTTTTCCTCCAGGAAGCCCTGGTTGACCTCTAAAACCATCATTCCCTGGTTTCCCAATTCCTGGCATCCCTGTGAGTCCTGGTTGCCCTCTTTCACCTGGTTGTCCTGCCAACCCAGGCTCCCCAGGAAGACCAGGTTTCCCTGGTATTCCTGGTTGTCCAGGTAAACCAATAGAGCCAGGTTTACCATTACCAGGAAGTCCAGCTTGTCCAGGTGGACCAGGGGGTCCACCAGGTCCTTTTAAACCTGGAAAACCAGGTAAACCATTCCCTTTTTCTCCTTTTGGGCCCACAGGACCAGGAAATCCAGGTGGGCCTTTTTGGCCAGGCTCTCCTATTAGGCCTGGAAGACCAGGAAGACCTTGACCTCCTGGTTTGGAAATCCCAGGGAGTCCAGTGGGACCTGGAAGCCCTGGAGGCCCAGGATTTCCAATTGGCCCCTCACCCCCCACTGGACCCATGCCACCCATTGGTCCAGGTAATCCAGGGCCTCCAGGTTTTCCTGGCAATCCTGGCATACCTGGTTTTCCGATTCCCTTGTAGCCTTGGGGACCAGGGGGACCTGGCTTTCCTGGTAAACCTGGCAATCCTTGCCCTGGTGACCCAGGGGAGCCTTGTGGACCTGGTGGCCCTATTGGTCCAGGGGGGCCCTGAATTCCTTGTGGTCCTTCTTGGAAACCTTGTCCATCTGGAAGATGCAGAGGTGGACCTTTATGGCCTCTTGGGAAGATTTGTCCTGTGAACAAGCAAAAACAAACACATTTATGTACCAGATTGTCCTGACGTAACCTGATACAAGTGGTGTCAAACTCTCAGATTGATCTACTTTGTGATTTAATATGTTCTTCAATGCTGGGACACCTACTTCAAACCATAAGAGAACTAAAACCTCACCTTTTCCTTTAGTTGGTGGCATCTGTTTTCCCATTTGCAACGGCAGCTGAGGAAACTCGTTTCCATACTGCGGCAGCGATGCCACTTCTTTACCATAAGACACGTGGGGCATCTCATTCCCCATTTGCTGAGGAAACCCATCGTTATATTGTGGTATGGGCTGCTGTGGTGGCTGTTTCTGTCCATAATATGCACCACCATAAACTATGTGTAACAAGCATAATTGGAAGAGTAAGATGAGATGATTGAAAAACTGGAGGGGGACAGACACCATTTTCCTGTTGAGGTGGAGGAGAAAAAAAGTGTTTCAAAATAAGACATCAACATAAACAATGAAATCATGAACAAATAATAATAATTAAATAAAAGACCTTGTCAATCCACTGCTCAGGTAAAATTTCTCAAAACCCACTTAAATTTTAAATCATCTCAGAAATGTTTGAAAACACTTGGATTTTTTAGGCTCCTTTGGAAGTTTTAGCAACTATTTTGATGCTAGACTTCTGGCATGTACTAATACTTTCTTGATGCATTATCCGCACCATTGTATATAAATGCTTCTCCACGGAAACCATTCATACCACTGTTTCAAACTTTCTACAAACATCCATCAAATAGAACACCTATGTTCTTCATATGGATAGCTGAGTCTGAACAGACAATTTGTTGCTTGACTGGTGCAACGTGCTATTGGGGCAACTATTAGACTTTCTGTCTAATAAGAATTCAACTAAAAGGATACAAGGTAAGTACATTTTACTATTTAAGTTCTTAAGGAAAACATTTAATTGTGTGTCATCTGCATACATGTGGAAAAAAATGCAATTTTTTTTGCAGGGATGCTGCAAAGAAAAGGGCTCAAAGTAGAACCTTGTGGGACTCCACATTACAAGCTAACATTGTCTGACATTCTAATTTTAATAAACACAGAAATGTCTGACTAAAAGCTAATTATTGTCCTTTAAAGAGGACCTAGAATGCAGTTAATCAACAATCTAAAACAGAGCTTTGAGCCTGTAAAAAGCATCAAAAATGTTCTTTTGGCTTTCATCTGTCCCAGGAGCCCTGATACAGGCCATTCTAAACCCCCTAAACCAGCCTTGCTGTGAAAAGAACTGTTGACCCCTCCCACTCGACCAGGACAAGAATATGATAATGAGCTGCTTGCTGATTGGTTGGTTTCCCCAGAAGGCCTCAGATACTGGAGACATGCACGTTTGAGGAGGAGTGGCTCCCCCTTATGACGTGTTAAGGAAGGCTTTCTCAGAACAGGAGGTTTTCTCTCGCCTTTTTCAACTTTCTAATTTACATAAAAAGTAGGTCACACACTGCTTTGACTTTTTGGCATGCTACTGTTGACCACCCAAGCTGCCTTATTCAACAACTACAAAGAAAATGTTGGTTTACATTCTAGGTCCTCTTTAAGTTATAATAGTTCTAGGGCAGGGGTCGGCAACCCAAAATGTTCAAAGAACCATATTGGACCAAAAAAACAAAGAACAAATCTGTCTGGAGCCACAAAAAATGAAAAGCCTTATATAAGCCTTATATGAAGGCAACACAGGTTGTAAGTGTATATTAGCTATATTAGCCTATTATCAAAATGACTACAAATACTTAATGAGTATTCATGATTAAATGTTTATTTCCCTGCAGCATCCTGGAGAGAATGATGCACCACGTGACTCTGCTGTAGATATTTGGTGCTTTAAGTTTAACTTCCATTACAATATTAATCAGTGGGATTAATTTGATCATTTCTTCTTGAGCCCATCACAGCTCATACCTGCATAACAGCGCTGTCTGTTTGATATCGATCACATCACACGACTCATCACAGGTAGTTGAGTACGCTGGAGCTGAATTAATGTCTTTGATTTGCTGATTGGTGACGTCGCCTGTCGTTTTAATGGTCCTTGTCTTTGTGGAGAGAGCAATGTCTTTAATTTTCTGGATTATCTCGGTTTTGTTTTTGAAGTCTGAAATAGGTGCTCTGATATTTTGATGAATGAATCCTTCATGTAATCACCATCCGTGAACAGTTTTCCACGCTTTATTAACAAAAACTAACAGCAGTAGTGGAGTTTGGAGATGTAATCCACTTCTTAAATCTACTTTCATAACCTGACACACGGAAGGCGACATGCGGCAGGGGTGAATAGCGAGTCTTCTGCGGTAGATATGAAGTCTCACAAGGTTTTTCTAGAGTTAAGTGAAGTCTTGTAAAGATCTGGGACATCAGACACGGCAAGTATTAACTTTTCCTCCATGTTTGCCCAGAGATGTACTGAGACGCATCCTGTCCCCTCATTGGTCAGTCAGAAACCTCCGCTGATTGGTCCTTGTTTGAGCGACAGCGATGAAAAGTTTAAGTTTTTCCAGGTAATCCTTCCGCGTCGACAATGAAAGCAAATAATTTGGTCCATTCTTCCTTGAATCCTCTGTTCTCATCAGCTATCTTTCTCTTTGTACCTTTGGGATCCACGGCCCTGACGCACCCACCGGTTTGTTTATATCCATGCGGCGCCGCGCTGAAACGTGTGTCGCAGGCTATGACGCAAATTTTCGTTGACAGAAATGTTGAAATTTAATATTTATTATGTGCATTTTTACAGCATTGGAAAACGTTAAGAATGTTTGTCCTCTTACAGAAACCATATTAAAACAAAAATATATCCCCCATCCATTTTCATACATCTGTGAAGAAGCTCCAGGGAGCCACTAGGGGTCGGTAAAAGAGCCGCATGCGGCTCCAGAGCCGCATGTTGCTGACCCCTGTTCTAGGGTCTATACAGAACATGTTCATGAAGTTCTTTGCACAAAATTAGTCTTACATGAAGCATTTCAGCAGCTTTGTTTTATTCATTCTGTGTTTCTTTTCTGTTCTCATGTATTGTAGCAAAAGTTATCTATCTTGATTTGTTTGCTGACAGTTTTGGCTCCACTGTCGCCTTCATCATAGTGTCACCGGTAGGTTCGTTCTGGATCCAAGGGAGGGCAGGCACTCATAAAACCGCACAGGAGTTCAGAATAACACAATTTATTTAAAAATAGTTAAAACTGTCCCAAAGGCCTCTAAAAGCCTGTTCTAAAACTTGTCCAACGATCGTCGTCAGCCAGGCCACCAGTCCGTCCGTCATTGGCTACACATCCTGGCAGCTCCCTGGCACGGCTGCCCTCCCGGGGCTGGGGCACGCCACCCACCTTGGCCCAAGGCCTCTACCCGGACACAGGTACCATCACCAGCACTGCGCCGCTCCTATGTGCGGAGGGAGGGCCACCCACGCTCCTCCGCACTCGGCCGCCTGTCCCTCTCCCGGGACCGTGCTCCGGGTGCTCCAGGTAACCATCTGCGCTCCGGAGGGATTGGGGCGCACGTGCCCCCTGTGGAGCCACCGCCGTCCAGGGCGCACCTCCTTCCAGTCGTCTATCTCCTTTTGTTCTGTCCTCCTCAGGCTTCCTCCAACTGCTTTTTATGGTGTGCCAATTAGTCAATCAGCCACACCTGCAGGTGTGGCACACCTGTGGGACGGCTGATTGTTCCACTCCCCCTGCTCAGCCAGCCCAGCGTCTCCAGGGAGCTCCACAATGGGAAAAACACAACAAATGCCAAAAACCACCAAAAACATGCACCTAAATTAAATAAAACTAGAAAAGTCACACATGCAAATTAAAACAGTTTTCCCACTGTGTGACAATAGCATCCATTTATAACAAGAAAAATGTAACACAAAAAATTACAATGTGACTCAAAATTATGTTGTCTGAAACTCAGCTTTGATCTGGCTCAATTCTAGTTCCTGACGCAGGGGCATCGGAGCTTTTTTCCCCCAGGGAACAGCTTACAAGGCAAATAATATTTGTCTCAAAATCTGCTGCATCAATTTTTTATGATGGATGCTTTTCAAGAAGGCTTCAGGGCAACTTAGAGTGTCACCAGGACCTCACCAGCTGTGGGGTCACCCAGTTCAGACTTTGCCATTGAAGGATGGAATGCTGTAAAGGACAGCAAAGAAGCCACTTTAAAGGAAAAGTTCGCTTTTTTAGACATTAAGTTTTATGTGTTCCTTCACCCACCCAGTGCTCTGTAAACTTTGACCCATTTCACACACACCCCCCTGCTCAGAGATTTTCAGGGGAGAAGTGATTCATAAAGGTAGTTCTGGCTAGTTTCGGGGGCACTTTATCTGCGCCGTTTAGCCTCACAAAAGGATTAGCCTCTGAAAGCATGGCTAATTTGCATCTCACAAACAAAGAGAAAAAAATTACAACGTCACATTACAACGGGACTATTTTTTGTCATTCGTATCCCTGCGCCGGTCACCGCAGCAGCTAGAACGGGCTCGTGTCTGGCTGCTAATCCTGGCTGTATGAGTGAAACAACAACTTCTAAAGTCACTTAAAAGTAGTTTTTCTTAAATATATCGAGCCATGGTGCGTACCTGCAGGTTCCCGGGTTGTAACAATAAGGATGTTACAGGATCACCTTTTCGGTTTGACACTTTTCCTGCTAAGGACGTTTCTCTAAGGCATCAGTGGCTTTTAGCAATCGGCTACTCCAAGGATACTCGGCTGGAACGAGTCAAAACCTTTCGTTTGTGCAGTGCACACTTCAAAGAGGATGATTACATCAGGAAAAAGTTCGGGAAAAGTGAAAGACTGTTTTTGAAGAGTTCGGCCGTACCAGAAATCTGGGTAAGTTTTGTTTTTAAAAAATTATTTATTCCGCTATGTCTGCCGTATTCATGCAATCATCTTCGCATTTTAGCGCATTATTTATGCAGTCATCTTTACACCGATGGTTGATCATAGACTGCAGTAGCTTTGTCAACAATCTGTGTTGATGTGTGTGTTTTGTGTAGCAAATGCANATCGTCCCCCCCACCTCTCTGCTTCAGTAGGCAGACGGAATGTAACGGTGTGTCCCGTTTGAGCTGTGACAGCTGGTGTTCATGCATGTTTTCAGTCTCTAAAAGCCCATAAAAAGAGGATTAGCATGAAGGAATCGCATCGTCTCAACGTAAACAAATGCGGACCGGAAGTTGCTAGCATCTTTCGCGCAAAGCATCACGGGCCGTGAGAATAACGTGGATACTCCCATGGTTTACGCCAAAATATAGACTATTACAATAGTCTAAACGAGAAGTTAAAAAAGCATGTATAAGCATCTCCAGATCATTTCTGCGTAAAAAAGAGTTGCAACTACTTAAAATCATGCTTTAAGTTTATGTAACATTATTTTTTTGCGTGTTTTCAACAAATTTCTGTTTTTTTGTCAGCAGAACTTAAAAATATTGATCAGTTTAAATAATAAGAATTTGATGTAATGTATATTGTAGATTAGTAATTCAGTTAACACACAGTTTAGCATAATTTCTGGTAATGAAATTCATTTAAAAACCAAAAAATGTAAAGAGCCGTTTGAGAGCCGAAAGAGCTGGTTCATTTTAGTGAACCGATCCATAAGAACCGGTTCTCTTAAAAGAGCCTGAGTTCCCATCACTATTAGCTTCACTGGTTTAACCGGACATAAACTTTATTTTAACACTAACGTGATGGTCCTTCACAAAATCCTCATGCTTCCAAGTGCTGGAAAATAACCATTTCTCTTTCTATCTCTCCATCTTTCTCAGGTTGAAGCAGGCTGAAACTCCTAAGATTCCATTTTTGGTATGTGGATTGCTAAAAATCATAAACACGTGGATAACATTTCTATAGTTACTTTAGTGTAGAACACAAGTTATCAAAAAATCATCAAATGTCCTAAAAGTGAAAACTTTGTGACCTTTACTTAGAAAAAAGATGAAGGTGAAAATTACCAAACACCACCTTTGCCCTGCGAGAAAAAGAGATGATCAGTGATGACCCACCAGTACCTGAGATCCTGGATCGCTGGCCTGCACTGAAAATGGAGTCCCAGGTATGAATGTTTCCTTAAATGAAGTGTGTGACAAGATGGATGTATGTTTCCTGTCTGAATCAATGCAAAATTATGCCTTGGCAGTGTAAAAACTTGGATACATTTTGCAGAGATTTGTTGACTAATTGAAATGTGAATTTATCGTTTATGTCCAGATCTGTGCAGAGTTTCCCAGGATCACAACCCTAAACCTGAATAATCACTTTTATGTTGGACCAACTTGCTCCCCGGCTCCAGAGCTTATGCAGAAACAAAGCTGCACGCACAGGGAACGTGTCTGCTCTTCTGGCTCAGCTCTTCAGAACCTATGATCTCCTGGTTAGTGTTTTTTATTTTTTGTTTTGATTAGATTTTTTATTTTAAGTGCTTTTCTTGACTGGGTAATGAAATAAAAAAAAATTAAAATGTTCTCATGATGCAGGAACAAGCTGATGTCAATGTCCAACTTGCTGTTGTGCTTCAAATACAAATACATTTTTGTCACACACAAATTCTTATCTGCAGATGCACAAAGCTGAAAATCTCGTGCATTTTTTTTGCAAGGTGACAAACTTAATGCACAGCTAGGTAGTTCAGACTTAAAAGTACAACAGTCGACATGATTATTGAGTTCACCAGGAATAATTGGTATCATTATTGCGTAATTTTAATCACTTTTGCACACAAAATGATAGTCTCTACCATTCACTTCCATTGTTTATGCTAAGCTAAAGCAGACGGACTGCTGCCAGATCAGGAGAATTACTGCGCTGGTTACAAAATGCTGTTTTCTCACTTATCTACCTGTGAGGAATACGAAAATAAACTAAATTTCACTTAGGGGCGGAATATCCCTTTAAGGAAATATCCTTTTAAACTATTCATAACTGACTAAGAGGTTTTCTAAAGCCTAATTTATACTTCTCCGTCGGCTCCCCGAGGCAGAGACACGCACGCATTGATAGAACCGCTTAGCTTTCAGACTTCTCCGTCACCTTGGGGGAGTTGCAAAGCAATTCCCCGCCAGGACAACAGAGGGCGTAGCGCTTTTCTGGGGTATGCTGTCATGTATCCGGTCCAATATATTGCATTTACAGTTTATATTGTGTTTTTTGCATTTCAGAAACTTTTTAACATGGACAAACTTGTCCCTCATTCTCCTCCACCTCTTCATGTGCTCGCCACCTCTAAACCCACGTTTTCCATCATTTCCGTCCACAAATAAAACGCTTGCTGCGTATCTTTATACTCTGAATTCTTCAAGCTGCTCCTGGTCTGTCGCTAGATATCTTCGGCTCTCTTTTTATTTTTTGAGACGGCGATGGCAGTGCTGTTGACATATTTAAAGAAGCGTTGTTCTGGCCAATCACAAGCTTGCGCTCTCCGTCTCGTTTGACGGATGTTTAGAAAAGAGCTCGAGTCCTATGGGGTGCCACTTGTAAAGTCAAACTGTCATAATTTAACAGCTGTATTTTGGCTTATTTAGCCTATCATAGGAGAAAAAAATGGGAGTTCGTTTTATCAAAGTCATATTTTCACCATGTTATTCGTGTATTTATAAATGTTAAAGTTCCCAACTAAATATTTAATTAGCAAGCTAAATATTTAATTTAGAGTTAAATATTTATTTTACAAGCTAAATATTTAGGTAAGACCTAAATATTTAGTTTGTAAATTAAATATTTAGCTTCAAATTAAATATTTAGTTTGTAAATTAAATATTTAGCTTCAAATTAAATATTTAATTAGTAAATTAAATATTTATTTTACAAACTAAATATTTAGGTCTTACCTAAATATTTAGCTTGTAAAATAAATATTTAACTCTAAATTAAATATTTAGCTTGCTAATTAAATATTTAGTTGGGAACTTTAACATTTATAAATACACGAATAACATGGTGAAAATATGACTTTGATAAAACGAACTCCCATTTTTTTCTCCTATGATAGGCTAAATAAGCCAAAATACAGCTGTTAAATTATGACAGTTTGACTTTACAAGTGGCACCCCATAGAGTCCGTCTGTCCTTGCAGGCGTACTACGGAACTCTTGCAACAACGGATCATGGCGGTGCATGCGTCCGTAGGTACTGACAAAAATGGAGAAGTATAAATTAGGCCTAAGGCTATGTTTTGTATTTCTAAAGTATTTTTCCGTGTAAAGTTTTGCTTTGTTGACAGCATGGTTGCACTCTACTGAGTTACATATTGGTTACGCAGTAATCCTTTGTTGTTTTTGCAGAACTACAGTATTGGCATTACTAAAACTATTCCCAATAATAATTCACTGTATTTGCTTCTAATTTTTTTTCTTTCAGCTTTCCCATCTGATAATGCAGACTTTTTACATGTCTTTTATTTTAAAATAATTCCAGGCACATTTGTTAATCCAGGTATTTTAAAATAAATGTTTGAATTGTGTTTTTGCTAAGATTGCACTTTACGCTTGTCCTTGAACTGGACACTTATTCTTCCTTCTGACTTTTGTAGATTGATGTCTGAGCTTTTCACAGATTTTTTTGTCTTGTTTATAAATGTATGCACACAAATGCAAGTACATTTAATCCGTTGTTTTATTAGTTATTCATCAAGAGTTGTCAGTAGCGAAAGATTTCAGCAATTTCCACTTTCTAAATATGTTTTTGGTTCTGTGAAACAACACAAATGCTAAGACAAATTGTAAGACAAGTTATATTTTGCAGTTGTGCAATAAATTTTGTAACTTCAATTTATATTGTCTGTCATGGTTTTACAAGTGTAATTGCTTGTTTTTAGCACATTGTTTTTTACAATATTCCAAACTCAGTATATTTAATGTAAATATGTATGTATTTTCTACTTAATTTAGATTTGTACTATTAACTCAGAATGCCAAGTACCGAATACCCCAAAATGTGTATACTTAACTTAAAATGTTTTATTCATATTACTTAAAATATTAATATAAAATAACTTAATAAGGTGTTATTTCAACTTTTAGTTTTGAGTTTTATTTACTTGAAAAATTTGATGTAATCAGTTTCACCAAAATTTTTGAGTACTATCAACTTATCGGGTTTTACAGTGTGGAGAGTCTCACCTGCGGTTGGATCCACCTCTAAGACACCGCTATGATAATGAACAGCCCATAGCAAATCAAAGACATTGTGACGTACATGGGTGTTTCTGTCACGGTTTTCACGACTCCAGTAAAGAACGATCGGGTCCTTTTGAGAAATGTCCTCTTAGATTTAACCTCTGGAAGGTGTGAGGGACTATCTTCCTGCTTCTGGGCTCCAGGTTGATCTTCAGCCGATGCTTGTTTAATATGACTAACATCCCTCTTGTTCTTTTGGGTCCTGCTGGCTGGAGCCTGTAGGGAATTTTTGCTGCTTCCACACTGGCCCAACGTGGAAGCATTTGATCCATTACAGGAATCAGAACTGCTCTTTGATTTAAAACTCCACGATGTTCCTGAGAGAAATTGTACGTTATTTCTCTGCTGGAGTTCTTTGTCAGATGTTTGGTCTTCTGATCCTTCATGTGTCTGGAGGATAGACTCATCTCCATTAAAGAACGATCGGGCCCTTTTGAAAAATTTCCTCTTAGATTTAACCTCTGTAAGGTGTGAGGGACTATCTTCCTGCTTCTGGGCTCCAGGTTGATCTTCAGCCGATGCTTGTTTAATATGACTAACATCCCTCTTGTTCTTTTGGGTCCTGCTGGCTGGAGCCTGTAGGGAATGTATGCTGCTTCCACATTGGCCCAACGTGGAAGCATTTGATCCATTACAGGAATCAGAACTGCTCTTTGATTTAAAACNGTGTTAAAATGAAATTCGTCATCAGATGAGACGGAGTCTGACATGTTTTCGGCATTCGGCAGTGAAACAGCTGACATACGAAGCGCTGTTTAATATCCGCGGGGACCGGCGCAGGGATACGAATGACAAAAACTAGTCCTGTTGTAATGTGACGTTGTAAATTTTTTCTCTTTGTTTGTGAGATGTAAATTAGCCATGCTTTCAGAGGCTAATCCTTTTGTGAGGCTAAACGGCGCAGATAAAGCGCCCCCGAAACTAGCCAGAACTACGTTTATGAATCACTTCTCCCCTGAGAATGTCTGAGCAGGGGGGTGTGTGTGAAATGGGTCAAAGTTTACAGAGCACTGGGTGGGTGAAGGAACACATAAAACTTAATGTCTAAAAAAGCGAACTTTTCCTTTAAACAACACTTGAAAAATGACAACACTACAGATATGAACTCTTTGCATAACGTTAATATAATTGTGAAAAAAACTTCTAAAAATAAAGGGAAATAGTAGTAATTCTACTTTAGTAACAGAAACATCTGATTAAAAGATCCAAAAATAAAAAAAACAACATGGTGGCCCTTCTCTAAACTTTTGGCCACATCTGTAACAACTGTAAGTCCTAAAAGTGCGAGGCCATTCGGGTCACTTAAGGTAATCATTACTTCTCTTTGTCTGTTGTACAGTCATCATTTAACCTCCAAAGCAGGTGTTTTAAAATGTTCTCTGCTGCCAGAATGAGTCAGCTCCCTCTTGTTTATCTCAAACTGAATTACATACATATAATAATTACAAGGCCCCACTGGGAAGCAGTAACATTTGAACTCCATCTCCAATCCATCAAATATCTGGTCCAGCAATCTGTAACATCCTGCCAAGAGAACGTTGGGAAAATAAACAATGGATGAGTGTGTTTCTCCTCAGCTGTGGGATTTATATCTACTAAAGATCAAAGATTTTCAAGGACCTCAGTTATTAAATCTGACCCGCCATCACGTCTACGAACAAGTAAAACAATCATAACAGTAAAAAATGTTCAACATTGAAGTTAGTACTAAATGAATGAGTTACAATGGCAACAGATATTTAGAGATATAAACTAAAAGATAAAAAGCTTTGATCAACTACAGCTTCAGAAATATTCAGTGAGTCTGTCTAAATAATGCACCGCCCAAACGGCCGTTTATGGTAACACTTTACAATAAGGGTCCCTTTATTAACGTTACTTAGTGCATTATTAAGCATTAATAAACTATTAAATAAAGTATTAACAACTGCTTAACCATATTAAGTAATGCATTACCTAGCAGAGAATATGACTTTGCCCCAGTCCTCAGCAGTCCATTCGCAAAGTCATATTCTCCGATGAAGCCCCTTTCCGATTGTTTGGGGCATCTGGAAAAAGGCTTGTCCAGAGAAGAAAAGGTGAGCGCTACCATCAGTCCTGTGTCATGCCAACAGTAAAGCATCCTGAGACCATTCATGTGTGGGGTTGCTTCTCATCCAAGGGAGTGGGTTCACTCACAATTTTGCCCAAAAACACAGCCATGAATAAAGAATGGTACCAAAACACCCTCCAACAGCAACTTCTTCCAACAATCCAACAACAGTTTGGTGAAGAACAATGCATTTTCCAGCACGATGGAGCACCGTGCCATAAGGCTAAAGTGAAAACTCAGTGGCTCGGGGACCAAAAGGTTGAAATTTTGGGCCCATGGCCTGGAAACTCCCCAGATCTTAATCCCATTGAGAACTTGTGGTCAATCCTCAAGAGGCGGGTGGACAAACAAAAACCCACTAATTCTGACAAACTCCAAGAAGTGATGATGAAAGAATGGGTTGCTATCAGTCAGGATTTGGCCCAGAAGTTGATTGAGAGCATGCCTAGTCGAACTGCAGAGGTCCTGAAAAGGAAGGGCCAACACTGCAAATACGGACTCTTTGCATAAATGTCATGTAATTGTTGATAAAAGCCTTTGAAGCATATGAAGTGCTTGTAATTATATTTCAGTCCATCACAGAAACAACTGAAACAAAGATCTAAAAGCAGTTTAGCAGCAAACTTTGTGGAAACTAATATTTGCCACGACTGTACTTCAAATGAAAAGATAGTATCATGATTTCATGATTTGTTTCACCCAGTAAAAGTGTGGGTTTACTTCCTGTGCCACATCAAAGCAAATGTACTATTTACTTCACATTAGCTAACAACTACATATAATGCAGATGCTTTAATTACAGAAGTACCATATAATCAGTCATCATTTGGTTCCAAAACAGAGTAATGAAAAGGCAACCAAGGTGTCTGGACCGCAGCCTAAAACTTTGATTAAGTCCTGAATTATAAGACCATAAAACTCTGATTATCCTTTATGGCAAATAAAGTGACCTCCTGAATCATGATGCTGAGGTTTATTTCTGTTTTCCTGCACACAGCATGTGAATTCTAGAACAATCCCTTTTTTTCACAAGTATTTTAAATGTTTCAGAATTCAGGAATTCTTTGTAGCTTTCTCACAAGCTTGCAAAAAGCTATCAAAGTTCTACTAATCAATTTACATTTAAAATGCTAAAAAGCAACGCTAAAACCACCTACAGCTTTTTTAGGGTTTAAGAAAAAAATGTTGCTAATCAGATGCATCAGTAAATGTGACTACCTTCATAAAACCAAGCATTTTTGCCCTTCTGGAGATACATGAGCATGTTAACCCAATGAAAAGGGTAAACGGCATCAACATTGACCTTAGAGAAGAAGCTGTGGCTTCCCATCAATGTGGGAAGGGTTGCAGGTCACTTCCAAACAATTAGGAGTTTGTTAAGATAATTAACAAGTGGAAAACTTTACAGCATTTAATCTTTTCAGGAGTCCTAAAAAATTGGAAGGCAATGCTCTGAGAAATTACAAAAATCTCAGGAGGTGAATCTGACACAAGGTCAGCAGGTTGAGGTAAACAAGATTAATTCTGAATGAAACCAGGAGAAATCCTCTAAAAAAGAACCATAGATGGAGAAAACCAAACACAAAGTGTCAGCGTGGTGGTGGAGGGCTAATGATTTGGGCTTCTGTGAACTCTTTTGACAGCAACAGCAATGGTTCCTAAACCTTTTGGAAGTCTAGGGATTGGACTGCTGGTGACTGGGATAGAGTAATTTTCTCTGGTTGTTTGGGGCTCCTGGAAAAAGTTTCCCTGGAGAAGATTTTTCTGTGTCCCACTATCAATAAAGCAACTCAAGTGTGGGTTTGTTTCTCCCACACAACACAGTCATAAATGGGGCCGAAGCATCCTCCATGAGGAACTCCAACAATCCAATAACAGTTTGGTGATGATCATGGACAACCACACCACCAGGCTAAAGTCAGAACTACAAGTAGCTCATGGAACAAAATATCTTCATTTTGGTTTCAGAAGTCAGTAATCCCACTCAGGACTTGTGGTAAGTCCTGAAGAAGTGGGTGGAAAATCAAAAATCTACAAATTCTTATGAAATGCTAGTAATTCTACTTCAGTAACCATAGAAGCATCTGACAGAAAGATCATTAACATGGGTGTAGAACCAAATAGGACCTAGTGAGATTCTCATATATGTTTTATGTTTGGACCTCAGTTTATTAAAAATCCTACAGACACCTCCACATCCCTCACTTGATGGCAACCAAGCTAGCCTGGCCCGGAGTGGTTCCTTGTTCCTGTGAAGCTCTTTGCCAGACCGCAGCTGGCTGGGTTCGGTGACGAGCCACAAGTCTTTTATCGCCTCTCACTCGGCTTTGAAAATAATCAAATTTCCATTTCTGCTCCGTGTTCGGCTCCTGACCGATTCCAGATGGGCGACTCCAACGCTCAATAAACAAACGATAAGGAGCGGAGGCATGTCATCGCTTACAGACATGAATGCCCGTCTTAATTACATGTGGTTGGGCCCAGTTTTGGTGTTTTCAGCCGATTGAGGATCTTTTCCTGCGGCTAATGGGAGAATGAGGAGATGTGCTTTGGGATAAGAAGGGTTTTGGGGTCATGAAAATGATGTTCTGTGGCAGCTTATGCATTAAAATCTGCCTTTCCAATAGAGCATGAAAAAGATTTCCCACAGGCACACACACACACACACACACACACACACACACACACACACACACACACACACACACACACACACACACACACACACACACACACACACACACACACACACACACACACAAAGCCAACTATTTCCCCATGCAGTTGCCAGATGAGTCAGTGGAGGGCGCCACAGTCTGTATTTATCAACATGTTGAGTATGCACTCTCTATACTGATTTATTCCTGCTATGTCATCAAAACATTTTTATTTTTTCTTCCATTTCAATCTTATAGAATCAAACGGATGAATTTGAATAATTATAAAGAACTTCCTGTCTATGCTGCTTCCCAGATTGTCACGCCACATTGAGTCAAAAGACTAAATCAAAAGTGCAGAGACAACGAAAACAGACTTTCTTTAGAAATCTTTCACCTCTACCTCAGAGTTTATCCAAACTCTTCACCCGCCTCACCGACACATTTTCCCTCTTCTCCAGTTCTGGGAACCACAAGTCACCAAGTGTCTGGCCGCAGTTTTCATCTCAATCTTTAACAAAAAACAACTAAAAATCTCAACAGGAGGAGAATTATTTTCCTATTAGATCTGGAGTTGTGTCCAAACAGAGTATCTGGTGTCAGTTTTACATACTTTTATAGAAGTTTACAGAGTTTGTTTTGCAAGACATGTTCCACTTTCTCTCACAGCAGGAAGGAAACACTTCTCAGGCTTTTCTGAATTTCCAAAGCTTTTAGATTAAAGTCAGACCGTTCCAGGTTTTAGCCTGAATGCCGTGCGGTTTCACCACTTTTTCATATTTGCACTGGCTCTCAAATGAAAGCCTGCAAGCGAGTGAGTATTTTCATAGGCAATAACGATGTTTGGCCAATAACCAGATCTGATAACTTATACGACGCTAAAAACCACAGACTCCACTGGGGAATTTTTGAAGCTTTCTGTTGCATAAATAAGATTTTGTGAAATGCCTAGCCTACTGAGGCCAAATAATGTCTCTTAAAGTCAGTCTTTCCAGCATAGTATTCATCTACGAAAGGTTCAAATACAT
This sequence comes from Aphyosemion australe, assembly GCA_006937985.1. Taxonomy (NCBI): domain Eukaryota; kingdom Metazoa; phylum Chordata; class Actinopteri; order Cyprinodontiformes; family Nothobranchiidae; genus Aphyosemion; species Aphyosemion australe. Next base: position 1,178,571 of record SSNS01000077.1, read on the forward strand.
GTAAAGGTTAGGATTTTACAGATTTAATTTGCTAATCCCAAACTTTGGATGATTCAAACAATAAAAAGGTAAACAGCAACTTCAAATATTGCAGAAGATTCTAGTGATCCAGCCTGTTTCATGGTTTATTTTAACAAAGGATGAAAATGCTTTATAAACACCACCAAATAGAAAAAAATGTTGAGAAATAAAGGTTAATCTGGGTCAGAAAAGACAAAAATTGGTCTTAAAATACCCTAGTCTTAAATAGTTCATAAAAACATTTGAATTCCACCATCAGTTATAAATTAATCAGTATTAAAATACTTAAAATAAATATTTGCACAACTGGTGCTGTCTGAGGGACTTTCAGTGTGAAGATATTATTTCATGGACCGCTTTGGGATGATAGTCATTGGGAGTGGTGAGAGTTCTGTGTTATGTTTATGTTTAAAAGCTAGCTTGTTTTGCAGATTCTGTAAAGCAGCTTTAATGTGAACCACTAAATTATTCCAGTTTCAATTCAATTCCAGCTTATTTGTATAGTGCCAAATCACAACAAGAGTCGTCTCAAGGCACTTTGCATTCAGTCACTGACTAGTGTCAGTGTTTTTACAGCAATCGTCATACTAAGCAAGCATGTAGCAACAGTGGAGAGGAAAACTCCCTTTTTAACAGGAAGAAACCTCCAGAGGATCCTGGCTAAGTATGAGCAGCCATCCGCTACGACTCACTGGGGATTGAGAAGACAGAGCAGACCCCCCCCCCCCCCACACACACACACACACACAACATACGCACACACACACACACACACACACACACATTCACACGCTGATGGTGATGAGCTACAATATAGCCACTGCTGCCCTGGGGCACAATGACAGAGGTGAGGCTTCTAAGCACTGGCGCCACCGGTCCCTCTGACCACCACCAGCAGGCAAGGTGGGTTAAGCGTCTTGCCCAAGGACACAACAGCAGAATTCTCTGCCGGGAGCCGGAATCGAATCTGCAACCTTCCGATTACTGGACAACCCGCTCTACTGAGCTACTGCTGTATTAGCGTGGACCAAAATGGTATTATCATGGGCCACTATTGTATTAGCGTGGACAACTAGGGTATTAACATGGGCCACTATTGTATTATGACATTAGCACAGACCACTATGGTGTTGGCATGGACTATTTTGGCATTACCTTGGACTGCTATAATTTTAGTGCAAATCACTATGATATTAGCGCCGACCACTATGGAAAAACCAGCTCCGGTGGCCTAGTGGTAGAGTGTCCGCCCCGGGGCTGGGAGATCGGAGTTCAAATCCCGGTCGGGTCATACCAAAGACTTTGAAAAAATGGGACCCAATGCCTCCTCGCTTGACACTCAGCACTAAGGGGTTGGATTGGGGGGTTAAACCACCATATAATTCCCGAGCGCGGCCACAGCTGCAGCTCACCGCTCCCCACCATGGGGATGGGTCAAATGTGGAGGACAATTTTCACCACACACCAGTGTGTGTGACAACTGATGGCTTTAATCTTAATCTTAATTAGCGTGCATCACAATAATATTAGTGTGGAACACTATGGTATTTGCATGGACCACTATGGTATTAATGTGGATTACTGTTAACACAAACGATTATGGTATTAGCACAGACCAATGTTGTATCATTGTGGACCACTATGGTATTAGCACAGACCAATGTTGTATCATTGTCAACCAGCGTGATATATTTATATTTATATCTAAAATATTATAAAATTATCAGTTTTTTCTAGAGCTAATTTGGACTAAAGGAGCTTTCCAGCTCCATATGATTCATGCTTTTTCTATTTAATCTATTTAATCACACAGGACATCAAACATGGGAACATGAAACTTTCCAGATGACCAGTAATTGGTGTAATTTACCCACTGGGAGCAGTCCAACCGTTAAAAAAAGATTATTATGTTTCTCTAAAATTACAGCTGATGATTTCACTTTAAAGGTGGCTGTTTTCTAACTCTGCTTCACAAACGGGTAAAAAGTAAGATGAGTTTTGGACGAGTTTACAGAGATCATAAAGAGGTTTGGGGGTTTGCTCCGAAATGCCATTAGAGTAAAAATACGATCCTCCCTTCTCCTCCAGCTCACATTGGTTTTGCTGTAGAAAATTTACGAGGGATAATAAAGAGCTACAACTCTGTCTACTTAGGAGTTTAGATCAGACGTATTTGTTGTACCTCTAAAATATTTAATGCTTTAATTCTAGTTTGTTTAGTTTGAGGATCTAAAGAAACTTTTCTGTTTGATCACAAAATTGAATGAAAAATGAAAAGTATAAATTAGGACTCCTTTCACCTTCAACAAGCCACAATCGTCTGCTCCAATACCAGATATGTTTTACTGTAATTAAAAAAGCATCAAGTGAGAAATATCTCTAAATCTGCAGGATTATTCTGTAATCTGCTTGAGTTTATATGAACAGCATCTTTAGTAGGAGCTTGGAAAGGTGATGCTGATGATGCCAAAATCATTTCCTGATCCAAAAGGAAACTAATTTAGGGATTAAGTTATAAAAAACTCAATGTTTATTTTTAAAAGTCATTTTTTAATATTTTTTAATCAATTTGCCAATCAATGCAAAACAAAAATCATCTTAAATCTGATGAACTTCCCTCTATGCCAGGTTAATTAGCTGGAAGGAAAAGCAGCAGCAGTAATAAATCCCGCTATCTCGGCTCAGTTTAACGTTTTATTACAAAAAGCTGCTGAGGAGCTTTTAATCAGCGAGTCTGTGAAGCTCGTTAGCTGCAGGCACGTTCCGCTGCTGGACCCAGATCAGATCTGGTTCCTCCTCGCTACTGAAGGAGGAAAAATGTGCAGGAGAAAGGGATGTTTAATCCGTGTGAAGGAAACGCCGGGACTTCCGAGACGACGAATCCCGTCAGAGTTTTAAAACAGGAAAACTGAAGACACAAAAGCTGAAACATTTGCCAGGAATTTTCTGCATTTCTTCCTCACACCCTGAAGGAAAACCATTTTTTCCCCAAGAGCTGCTGACAACTAAAGCAATCCTAAAATGTGGAGGCATTCCGGACTAAATCCTGTCAAGATGCTGCACAGAGCATTTATTTTAACAAGCAAAAGCCGGAGTTATTCATCCCAGGTGGATCTCCTGGGTTTTTCATTTCTTTTCCTCTGTGTTTGAGGAAAACTGTCAGATTTCATCTGCAGAAACTTCCCAGCTGGGATGTCTAATGAAACATATGCTCTTAGTTGACGTTTTCCTTTCCATCTCAGAGGGTTTGTTTTCCACTAGAATCCCAACAAGCGAGAGCAAAAGAAGGGAAACAATTTGGTTTGATGCAGCTAAAAAACTAATCAAACAGATGACCTACCTCTGATTTCTGCTGCAGGGTGGGAGTTTCACGGCGCTTTCAGGAGTTTTGCAGCAGCTCCAGTCAAACTTTGGCTTTTATCTGCAGGTGGGTGGAGCAGAACGAGGTAGAAGCACCAGATCTGTACATGTGAGGGAAGGAAAACAAGATATTTGAGAGAGAGAGAGCTTTCTGTTTGCAGCACTCAGAGGCTACACGGAGAAAAGTGAGAGGAAAGAGGAAACCCAACCAGCTGTGTGACTATATATCATGAGAGGAGGAAGATTCCCGTTTGACTTGGAGCTCTCCGTGCATTCTTCACACGCAGAGAGATTTAAGGGCAGGGTCTTACTTTGGTTAGCCGGCGTTTGCTGAGGTCAAACTGGAGCTGAGAGGGAAGGTTTTTGTGGCAAAGCAAGAAAATTCACAGTTCATAAAACAACCACATACAACAGGAAGCTGCTCTGATTGGTCAAACTTACACAAAAAGACTCGGATTCAAAGTTAAAGTCCCATTAGTCATCATCACACACTGGTGAAATTACATCTCCGCATTTGACCCATCCCCATGGGGAGCGGTGAGCTGCAGCAGTGACTATGTTTGGGAACTATTTGGTGGTTTATTTCAGAGAGCATCCATCCATCCTCCCTCCCTCCCTCTAAAGAAGATACAGGATCCAGCAGGTTCCAGGTCCATCTAGAAGACCTCCTAATCAGATGCCAACTAGCTGACTCCGTTCGACGAGGAAGAGAAGCAGCTCTACTCTGAGCTCCAGATCTCGTGACCCCAGCTGAGAGTTGGAGCATAGATGGACCAGTACATCAGAAGATTTGGCTTTTGGCCCAAAATCAAGAGAACCCTCAACCTGGATGAAGAATTCCATCAATTTGATGAAATTTGATCATGTAACTGGTGGGATGCTGGTTCAAACACGAGCTCAATCAGTGTCAGTCATTGAGTCCTTGGGCAAGACATGTCCCCATCCATGTCTGCTGGTGGTGGTGGGGAGGCCAGTGGTGTCTGTGCACGGCAGCCTCGCCTCTGTGAGTGCCCTATGGCAGCTGTGGCTATGATGTAGCTCATCGTCACCACTGTGTGAGTGTGTGTGAATAACTGATGTGTAAAATGCTTTGGAGTCCTTTGATTCAGATGGTGCTAAGCTAAACAAAGCCTCTTTTATAAAACAATGCTGCCAATTTGCTGCAACGCCGATGCGGCATCAGGGAGTGTTTGGTCATTTATAAGAGCTCAGACCGTGGCGCTAATGTGGCGCAATCGTGTCCTTTTTACAAAAGATTACGCGATGGTGGCATAAAGGGGGTATGGAGGCGGTCTCTGCGCTGCTGCGGACTTCCGTGTATCTTGGACATAACTTGTTTTTATTGCGATCAAAGCCATGCTCCTTAAGTTTTTTTGACAATCCGCTCCTAAAGGCGGATGTCCTCCAGTCCCCATGCAGCCTATGGTGATCTGAGCTCCAGCTCTAATGGAGAGAAGCTCCTGGAGCTCTGCATCGCTCTAGTTTACCAGCTCCAGTGGCCTAGTGGTATGAGTGTCCGGCCTGGGACTGGGAGATCGGGGTTTGATTTCCGGTCGGGTCATACCAAAGACTTAGAAAAAATGGGACCCAATGCCTCCTCGCTTGACACTCAGCACTAAGGGGTTGGATTGGGGGGTTAAACCACCAAATAGTTCCCGAGCGCGGCCACAGCTGCAGCTCACCGCTCCCCACCATGGGGATGGGTCAAATGCGGAGATGTAATTTCACCAGTGTGTGATGATGACTTGGGACTTTAACTTTAGTTTACCATCTCAGCTGGTTCTGTTTACAAAAGCTAAACTTATGCCCGTGTGTACTTTCATTTTGAATGTAGTCTTTGGCCGGAGCTCGACAGTAACTCCCCATGTGATCATGACACCACCCTCTGTTGCACCCAGGCGCAATGTGCATTCACAAGCCAGGCGCCCTGATACAGGCCATTCTAAAACCCCTAAACCAGCCTTGCTGTGAAAAGAGCTGTTGACCCCTCCCACTCGGCCAGGACATGAATATGATAATTAGATGCTTGCTGATTGGTTGGTTTCCCCAGAAGGCCTCAGACACTGGAGACATGCAGGTTTGAGGAGGCGTGGCTCCCCCTTAAGACGTGTTAAGGAAGACTTTCTCAGAACAGGAGGTTTTCTCTCACCTTTATCAACTTTCTAATTTACATAAAAAGTAGGTCACACACGGCTTTGATTTTTTTGGCATGCTGCTGTTGACCACCCAAGCTGTGTTTATTCAACAACAAGGAAAACGTTGGTTTACATTCTAGGTCCTTTTTAATGCTGAGTGTCAAGTGATGAGGCATTGGCTGGTACCAGCCATCAGCACGGTGGTGGAGGCCTAATGGTCTGGGCCATAGTCTACTTTGTTTAAAGGACCTGGAACAAAATTATGTTACATTTTACCATCACTCTACACCATTACAGTGTTCCTTTCTAAACCTTTATTCCCACCTAATACCTACGAGGTATTACTAGGGCAATGGTGGCAGAGGAGCTAAGTGCCTGCCCCACAATCAGGAGGTTGCAGGTTCACGCCCCGCTCATTCTGCCACTGTTGAGTCCTTGGGCAAGACACTTGGCAAGAGGGACCAGTGGCATCAGAGTACAGCAGCCTTGCCTCCGTCAGTGTGGCCCAGGGCAGCTGTGGCTACGATGTAGCTCATCATCACCAGGGTGTGGATGTGTGAATGACTGATTGTGTTGTAAAGCACCTTGGGGGGTTTTAGGACTCTGGAAGGTGCTATATCAAATACAGACCATTTACTAAAGTCAAACTAGAATCCCTTTGGTTCTGAACATTCACCAGTTTCATCTTCGTAAGCCACAATAATTATTGAATTTTCTTTTTTAAAAGATAAAACAGTTTAGTGTGATAAAATTCCATCTTAAACTAGGAAATCAAGACAATGTTTTATTTCGTATTATGTAATCAGAAAGTGTTTCCTCTAATCCAACAGCACAAGGCTCATCAGTTTCTATTAAAACTGCTTATGGTATTAACATGGACCACTAGTGAAAGGGTAGGACATGTCTCCCTAAATGTGGGGTGAATTATTCTCTGCGTTTCGCTGGCTTCAGCTGAACAACCCATTCCTTTCAGCGTTTATTATGGAGCTATTTTGGTTCTTGAACATGTTCTCATGCTGGTTTTGCTTGTAGAGAAAACATTTTTGGTTCCCCGCTGGTGGATTTTAACAGGAAGCATTTAGCTGGTCTTGTTAAAGTCTTCGGCCTCGACTCCAGACAGAAAACACCGCTGTGAATCATTTATTCTCTACCTCTTCAGTATTAAACATTTAAACCCTGAAACAAGCAGTCAGCCTCCTGGAAATGATGATTTCCTTTTGTTTGTAGATTAAAAATGATTCAGCTTTAGCACCAACTGTTTTTTAGCAGCTTGTTTTCCTCTTGAATTGGTGGCAAACATCACAAGTAATAAAAAGTATAATTTAATTTGTTTTGGGCCTCATACTCTGGATGTTTTCTGCTGCGTTTGCTCCTAGTCAAGATTTTTGTAAATTCAGCTTTTTAGAATAAATCTAGCAGCGTCTAAGAGTTAGAGACAAAAATGTTATTTTTCTGGCGTCATCCTGATTCTCTTCCCAATTTACTTTGACTGTGTGTTGAAATTATAACTAGAATAATAAAAAATGAGTTGAAGGAGAATCTTAAATCCCTTAAATCATTCTTTAAGCAAAAAAAAAAAAAAACAACAAAAAAAAATCAATAAGTGTAAAGGACTTGAGTAAAAGAGGCTTCAGACACAACTACCTGTGCCAAATGACATAAAACAATACAAAATAGACAATATAAACATTTGCAATAGTAAGTAATAAGTCTGGGTCATGAATAGAGCAGACAATTAATTTGAGCTACATTTCTATATAGATGACTTATTTAGAAACATTTGTGTGTTTGCTGATGACACCCAGCCATGGCGGCCATCTTTAATTGGACTCCAAGTGTTAATTGGTTGTATAATTTAGTCTAATAGTAGACATAATTAAACTCCTCCCACTGGCTCATGAGATGTTTTGATACCACTGTACAATAAGGATCCCATTATAAATGGCTAATAAACAGTTTATAGATATTTTATTAGTCTGTACCACTTTATATATCATGAATAAGTCTTTATTAGGCATTAATTAAAGTAGCAATCCAGAGTTTTCCCTTTTCAGGAATTATGTATGATTTTTCAGAAATACTAACCAATAGCATTAGACTACCGCTTACATGCTTCAAATTTAAGGAAGTACCTCGGCTGATGCAGAGTTGATGAACTCTTCACGGACAAGTAAGTCTTTAAAATATAAATATATGAAAACACAACATGACATGAGAATAATTGTAAAACAATGTGTTTTAGCTCTGTTTGTCGGCTACAGAAGCACATTCATAAACTAGAAACGTGCAGTCACCATCCTAAATTACAGTCGACCGACTCTTGGTGTGATATGCTTGTCAACCACTAGATGGTGCCATCAGATAAAAGAAATACTCAGGAGAGCTACTTTAAGGGGAAGAAATTGAAAAATGACCAGTTTCTTGCAAAATAGTGAACCAAGCCATGACTAATTATAATAATACACACCTATTAATGATTTATAAACTGTTACTAATTAATAATTTATTATAAATTATATAAAGAATTTATAAGCCATTTATAAGGGAGCCTTTTGTAAAGTGGTACAGATGTTTTTGCACTACTTTACAATAAGGGTCTCTTTATTAATGTTACTTAGTGCATTATTAAGCATTAATAAACTATTAAATAAAGTATTAACAACTGCTTAATATTATTGTTAATATTAAGTAATGCATTACTAAGCAGAAACCCTTAGTTTGTTGGGTCCCTAAGCTAAACTAGGGGTCCCTTAGAAAAGGCCCTTACTTAGTGCTTAATAATGCACTAAATAACGTTATTAAGGGGATCCTTAGGGCCGGAAAATACTTGCTGTTTAACCTCGCGTTGGCGCAGGCGGCGTCTTTGTTCATATACTTGCTGCTACACAGCGCTGGTTGTAGTACCGGAGTGTTCCACTAGGAAAAAAGGAAAAAATTCAATGTTGTATTTTAGTCTTTTCATACTTCATATTTCTCACTTTAAAACAAATTTTTTTCTCATCAAGAAGCTAATTTTATACCAATAATTGTTCTAATTTGTGCAAATGATAATGATAAATGACCCGCACTTGTATAGCGCCTTTTAGAGTCAGAGGACTCCAAAGCACTTTACACTACCGTGTATCATTCATCAATTCACACACAGGTGATGATGAGCTACAGCATGTTTTAGCTGTTTCCCAGTTCCAACCCACCTGATTTTAATCAGCAGGTAATTAACAGGCTTCTGCAGAGCTCGATGGCCTGCTGAACAGGTGATTCAACCACTGAATCAGGAGTGTTGCAATGAAAATATGCTGGATGGCAGCACTCAAGGACCAGGATTGCCTACCCCTGAGCTACAGTGTAGCCACAGCTGCCCTGGGGTGCACTGACGGGGGCGAGGCTGCCGAGCACAGTCCCAGATTACATTCCACTTGCTGAATTTCTCTGTGCTCTTCCTTTTAGGAGCGATCTTGGAAGGTTTTTGGCTCGGTGCTCCACAGACGCTGCCGCTGCCTGTAGTTACATGATGTCATTACATGAAAACCCAGTATCACTAACAGCTGTGGGGCATGGAGCCTAATGGTCTTAATGCCACGAGGTTATGTTCCCAGTCAAAACACACACGCACACACACACACATGCACGCACGCACACGCACGCACACACGGTGCTACATCAGTCCTCGCTGTCTGCAGGACGTCTTCACGCTGAAACAAGCACACTGAATCCTCGCTGCAGTGATGAGAGGTTTTCTCTTCTGAATTTTTCTGTCTGGTGTTTAATCCGGCCGTCTCGGAGCCCGCTGTGGGCTCGGGGGTTGCAACACGAACAAATTTAAAGGCCAGTTTGGGATTTTGGCAGCGCAGTGGCGAGGGAAGCGAGCAACCGGATACAAGAGGTTCTGGGGTGGACAGATTGTCTTCATCCCTTCATTAAAGCCAGCAGACTGTGTGAAAGGTAGCAGATGTGGATCCCGTTCAGCCCTGTGGAGCTCTGCGTGTTCGCCAACTGGAACAGATTATTGACAGATATGTGGGTCTTTGGAAATGGTTTTCCACATTTGTTTTTAAAGTAATCAACTCAACTAAAAGCAGATCAAACGTATCCTGCTAGAACTGGTCCTCTTATGCAGAACTATTCAGGAAAAAGATCCAATCTCGTGTTTTTCAGGGGAGCAAAAGTCCAAAAGTTTACAACTGCTTCAAATTTTCAAACTTTGTTCATTCAAGAAGTTAGAATATCTTGCAATACTATAAAGTAGTCTTTTCTTCATTATCTTAAGAGTATTTCTTTTGACTTCGGCAGCTTTTTCACTCATTTGCGGCTCGTGTTTCTGACTATGAGTGCAAAAATGAGGAAAGAGAATAAAAAAGACATTTCAGGCCTGAAAACCTCCTGCAGCACATAAACACTCTGAAGGTCACGTCTTTGATCAAAAAACCGAACACGGTAGATCTGATATCATGTTTTCTTTGGGAATCACCTTGTTTGCTTTCATTTCTGCAAACAGAAGTCTGAGGATCACTTGCTTGTTTTATAAACAGTTTTAAACAACAGTTATTCCTTTGGAACATCTTGTCTGCACTGGCTCCCGGTGCTGTACCGGACAAAATTTAAGATCCAGCTCCATGTGTACAGGGCTTTGCAGGACAGTGCTCCTCCATATCTTTCTGCATTATTGCTCATACACGTCCTCTCTCGGTCTCTTCGCTCAGCTGAGTAGGAGTTGGTAGTCCCCCCCACCAAACACAGATCAAGGTGGGATCGTGAATTCTCGTTTTTGGCTGCAACCCTGTGGAACGAGTTACTTTAAGCGTTAAGCAGGCACCGTCTCTTCAAGTGTTTAGGTCTCGCTTTCATTCATTTGCTTTTCCACAATAGTGTCCATGACACTGGCTTGATCTGTTACTGCTATATTTATATATATATTTTTTATTCAATAGGCTCTTATCCTGGTCTCTTTGTGCTATTATGATTGCTTTTATCTATTGTTTCTGTTTTACTGGTTTATGATGGCTTTATGATAGCTGTTTTGTTGTTATGTCTTTTGTGACAGTAGCTACGTTTACATGGGCACAGATCGGAATGAACGCCCTATCAGATCAAAAATTCATCATCTAAACATGTCAATCGGAATATTCTGATCCAAAACGGTCCGATCGGATTGAAATTTCATTTCGATTGAGAAAGGTGGTTTTGTCTGATCGTCAATCTGATTGGCGTCCATGTACACACCCATTCGGATTGTTGGAGTAAAATAATGCCCACTGCACGTGTGCAACTTCAGCATGACGTCTTTCCGTCTTTGCAGACGCTCAGGACAAGTCGAAAACATGGCGGGACATAAACAGAAGTGGTCCATAATGGGGTAAGTCAACGGACAAAGCTAGAGAATAAAAAAATAAAAATAGAGGGAAATGACCTGTGGACAAGATGGCGTTTGTTTACAATTTTTGTTCCGGGAAAGACAACTCTGCGCATGCTCAACCTATTTAATCTGATTGAATGCTTGGTGCTTGTATACTCACGACATGATCGGATCATTTCAGTTAGTGTCCAAACAGAGATTTGGGATTTCTGATCAACTAAGATTTGAATCAGATTGGGGAAATTTGGCGAATGCAAATGTAGCTAGTGTTCAGCACCTTGGCTTATGAGAAGGTTGTGGAAGGTTCTATGTAAATAAAAACTGATTGATTTATAAATAACGATTCAAAATGTGTTTTTATCAATTAAAGTGAAAGCAGTGACTTCAGAGGCATCTCTATGCAGTGTTCTAACCCACCTTGACTACATTAACACACTAACTGGGCTTTTCCACTGGACATGTAAGTGTCATGTAACGTGAACTAGCGTAGTATGTAGCATTTAGCCGTCGTTAGTGGATGGGTACATTTCCACCGGTCTATTTTTTTGTGTTACACTTCCAGAACTCATCAAACTCTGTTGTTCAGATCAGGCCAGACAGGAAGTTAAACACAACAGCAGTGTAAAACATCCCAAAATTTTCAAAATAAAAGTCATGTGCAGACTTCCAGTTGCTTAACTAGTAAATAAACTTCATCATTCCCTGTGAAACCTACGTAGCAGAAAATAAACCACAGACCTTTTTGGATACATGCTGTCGTCTTTCTCATTGCTTGTTATCGTGTGAACTCCTGAAATCACGCGTGTTTCAAATTCTCCCGTGACCTCACAGGACCAGCTGCATGGAAGGCTTTCGATGCCGTTTTGCATCTCAAATGCTCTCGGTGGAAAGGGAGCTTGCGGGTAAAACGTGTCTATGTTACATACAGCTCACACATCCAGTGGAAAGGTGTAACCCATGTTTATTCCTAATGACTTGGCTTTATATTCATGTAGAACAATTTGTCTTTAATCATTCAGAGCAAAAGTGAAACAAACTCAGAGATTTTAAAGATTTCGTTCACAATTTTTAAAATAAATTTGCTGTGGTCTCTATGATGAATGAATGCCAGTCGTTTTCTGTAGAAAAAGCTCTGGTGCTTTAAATATTTTTATTGGTTGTTGATCTCCTGGAGCTCTCTGCGGTCCAGTAAAGAGAGAGTTAGCATTGTATAATAATTAATAAAAAAATGAATAGTTACATTTTGAATTTTGACAGAAAAAAATCAGGTATTTAAAGGTCAACAGCAGATCTGAAGGAAATAAAAGCAGAACTATCAGATTCAGAACCTAAGATGTAGGAATATCTGTTTTACCTGTTTTTTTTTGGCTTTCTGAACTAAAAACTTCATTATAGTTCTTGTTCGAGTAGAAGAAAGAGCTCTCACAAACACCTGGGCTGTGCTTCCAAAAATGTGAATTAGTCAGAAAGTAAATATTATCATTAAATCTCAGAGCGAGTCGGCGCGGCGTGCAGAGAGAGATGGCTTGAGAAAACATGACGGTGGTTTGGTTGAAGCAAAAGTTTATTCATGTAGTCATCGTGTGTTTTTCTTTGGTGATGTCAGACCAATTACAAAGCAAACTGGTTCCACGTAATATCACAGGAAATGAATCGTTAGCTGCTAACCGCGGTTACCGACGCTTCCTGGAGACTTCACACAAGACAGAAAAAAGGAGCCCTTTTCCTGCTTTTTGCTCGAGCCGCTGCGCTGTTAATATGTCAACATGTGGAATGTGGATGGATAAAGGCGAGGACATCCTGGAGGTCCTTTCCTGTTTCTGTGTTTTTACAAGCATGATGTCGTCGTCTGGTTTCAGCAGACCAAAGATTCAACTTTATGTTTCTGATGGGGGGATCCATTGTTATTCAGGGAACTTTGATGGCTAATTTTACGTTAAGTTGGTTGAAGTTTGATTTTAATCCATGCAAAGACGTTTTCATATAACTTAATGTATTTTTTTAGCTTTAGCGAAACAGGTTCTTTAAATATTCCCTAAAATATTATTTCCAGGGATCTCGAACTTTAGACTTTGAAGGCTGCAATCCAGCATGTTTTAGTTGTTTCCCTACTCCAACACATGCCATCGAGGACCAGAGTTTGAGATCCCTGATCTGGAGGATGTGGTGCCAGCATTCAAAATAAAGGACGAGTTGATAATCATAATGTTTAGAGTCTGATCCAGCAGACTATGATGTGTGGAAAAGGGAGGAAATCTATGAAAGCAGAAAATAACTAAGCAAAACAGGGTTCAGCTAGGTCATGGAGAAAATGGCCAAATGAGTCCAATCAGGTAAGAAAAAAATCCAAAAAGACATTTTTTAGAGATTCAAATGAAAATTTGATCCCATGCGAAAGTAATTAAAGAGGGCATTCACTCATTTTTTCAATATATTTGCAGTGGTGAGTTGATCTCTGTGGATAAAAGCTCTCTTCCTGTTTCAGGAACTAGAAGTTAGCTGGAGGAGTGGCACAGAAAATGGCGGGTGTTTATTTCCTGATATTCAGACATCTCGCCTCTGATTGGATAACAGCAACGTGACTCTACCACTGACTCCGTTTGCTTTGCAACGTTGATGTTTTATCTCCACAAGTCTGAAGGAGTTCTGCTGTGTGGTGGAGTTGATAATGCTAACAGTTAGCTTCTAAATGATAAATGACCAGCACCTGTACAGTGCCTTTCTAAGATAGAGCCCTTCACACCACAGTGGATCATTCACCCATGCACACACACATTCACACACTGATGGTGGCATTCTACCCTTTTCCGACTCAAGACCATGGTCTCGGATTTAGAGGAGCTGATTCTCATCCCAGCTGCTTCACACCCGGCTGCAAACTGCTCCAGCGAAAGCCGGAGATAACGTTCTGACGAAGCCAACAGGACCACATCATCTGCAAAAAGCAGAGACCTGATCCTTAGACCACCAAAATGGATCCCCTCACCACCTTGGCTGCACCTAGAAATCCTGTCCATAAAAGTTATGAACAGAATCGGTGACAAAGGGCAGCCTTGGCGGAGTTCAACTCTCACCGGAAACGAGCCCGACTTACTGCCGGCAATGCGGACCAAGCTCTGACACTGGTCATACAGGGACCTAACAGCCCGTATCAAGGGGCCTGGTACCCCATACTCCCAGAGTACCCCCCACAGGGCCCCCCAAGGGACGCGGTCGAACACCTTCTCCAAATCCACAAAACAGATAGATTGGTTTGGGGCGAACTCCCAGGACCCCCCCAAGGGTATAGAGCTGGTCCAGTGTTCCACGGCCAGGACGAAAACCGCATTACTCCTCCTGGATCCGAGGTTCGACTATCCGAGGGACCCTCCTCTCCAGAACCCCTGAATAGACTTTACCAGGGAGGCTCAGGAGTGTGATCCCCCCTGTAGTTAGAACACACCCTGCGGTCCCCCTTTTTAAATATTATTATTTAAATATAATCATATTTCCCGCGTCAACCAACACAGCCCCACAACATCCAGAGCCTTAAGGAAATACGGGTGGATCTCATCCACCCCCGGAGCCTTGCCACCGAGGAGTTTTTTGACCACCTCAGTAACCTCTGCTCCAGAGATTGGAGAGCCCAACCCAAAGTCCCCAGACTCTGCTTCCACCCTGAAAGACGTACCGGTGGGATTGAGGAGGTCTTCGAAGTACTCAGCCCACTGATTCACATCGTCCCGAGTCGAGGTCAGCAGTACACCCTCCCCACTGTAAACAGTGTTGGTAGTGCACTGCTTTCCCCTCCTGAGACGCCAGCAATGCAGCGGTATTTGTGCTATTTCTGAAAATGAAATGCTCATAAGTTTAAAAGGTTGACACCTGTTAGAGGAGGAATCTGGTCATGACTCAGCATAAACTAACAGTTTATTTTCACAGCTACTCAGGCATTAGATGCATGTTTTTAGTCGAACTCCACCAACACATTCAAAGAAACCTCTATAACATGTAAAATAACAAAATGCCTGTAAAAGGTCATTAAATGTTCTCGTATAAGGATATTTTTATCTAAGAAAATGTTTTTATTCCACCACCATCACACTTAGATGAATGTTTTTCTGCACATAGCCTCTAAAGTTGAGTTTTGGACTTTTCAGATGAAATGATCAGGGTTATTTCTGCAGACACGACAGAGCTAACAGTCTGTAAGAGTTTCCATCAATAGAGTTATTGTGTGCAGTTTTTCTGTCCATGTGTTTCTGGCCGGCAGCGTAACGGCTCCTTACAGCAGCATTACACTCGTTACATTTATGGGAATATGATCCAGAGCTGTTTACTCTTTCTGCCACTCTGCAGTCTGTCAGTCAGCAGCTCGTTGCTGCCTGTAGCTCACACTCACACAAACCTGAACACAGCTGGCTGCCAGAAACCCATTTATTTAAAAAAAATCTACTGAAATAGATGTCAATTAGATTAGCAGAACCAGAAAATATGCCACTCACAAGGAACTCTGTCCTAAAGTCAGTTATGATTAAACTTTATATATATTTTAAAACAGAGAATACTACACCATACAGACCTGATCTTACACATCCCTGTGATCAAGGCTGGATTATCCAATGGGCTTTAGGGTACAGGCCCAGGGGCCCACGCCCAGTAGGGGTCCATGTGTTCATATTTCAGGGGTGCTCAATACGTTGATTTACCAGAACTATAATAGCAAGACATAAATTATATTTTAACATTCCTGCTCCACCAAAAGAAAAAAATAAACATGCAATCATTCAAGTCCACTGATATTCTCTGGAACTGCATTTTAACCTTTTGATTCAATCACTGCAATGAAATGATTCCTGTAACTGTCAATGAGACTTCTGCACCTCTCAGCAGGTACTTTGGCCCACTGCTCATGAGCAAACTGCTCCAATTGTCTCAGGTTTGAAGGTTGCCTTTTCCAGACGGCATGTTTCAGCTCCTTCCAAAGATGCTCAATAGGATTGAGGTCAGGGTTCATAGAAGGCAGCTTTAGAATAGTTCAATGTTTTCCTCTTAGCCATTCTTAAGTGTTTTTAGCTGTGTGTTTTGGGTCATTGTCCTGTTGCAAGACCCATGACCTGCGACTGAGACCAAGCTTTCTGACACTGGCCAGCACATTTCTCTCTAGAATCCCTTGATAGTCTTGAGATTTCATTGAACCCTGCACAGATTCAACACCCTGTACCAGATGCAGCAAAGCAGCCCCAGAACATAACAGAGCCTCCTCCATGTTTCACAGTAGAGACAGTGTTTTTTTCTTGATATGCTTCATTTTTCCATCTGTGAACATAGAGCTGATGTGTCTTGGTAAAAACTTCCATTTGTGTCTCATCTGTCCATGGGCCCTTCTCCCAGAAGCTTTGTGGCTTGTCAACATGTAGTCTGGCTTTTTTATGATTTGTTTTCAACAATGGTGTCCTCCTTGGTCGTCTCCCATGTGGTCCACTTTGGCTCAAACAACAACGGATGGTGCGATCTGACACTGATGTTCCTTGAACTTGAAGTTCATCTTGGATCTCTTTAGACGTTTTTCTGGGCTCTTTTGTTACCATTCAGATTATCCGTCTCTTTGATTTGTCACCAATTTTCCTCCTGAGGTCACGTCCAGGGAGGTTGGCTACAGTCCCATGGATCTTACATTTCTGAATAATATGTGCAACTGTAGTCACAGGAACATCTAGCTGCTTGGAGATGGTCTTCTAGCCTTTACCTTTAACATGCTTGTCTATCATTTTCTTTCTAATCTCCTGAGACAACTCTTCGCTTCCTCTGGTCCGTGTTGAGCGTGGTACACACCATGTCACCAAACAACACAGTGACTACCTGGAGCCCTATCTATGGGCCCACTGACTGATGACAAGATCGTAGACACCTCTGATGCTAATTAGTGGACACACCTTGAATTAACTAATTAACGTCCCTTTGGTCACATTATTTTCAGTCTTTTCTAGGATCATTTTTGTCCAGGCCTGTTCCATGAGTTTACTTTTTTGAATAATTCTATTGAAGCATGGTTGAAAAGCAATGTCTGACTTTCATTGGTTACATTTCATAGAAATTAAATTTATTATTACTTTTGTCAGATTCAAGTCATTTCTGTGATCATTGTGGGTTTTTCATACCTTGACCGAAGGGTACCAGCAATTTTGTCCAAAGTGAAACTCTAAATGTTCCCCCCTGTGCCCATCTCTGACTCTTCTTGATAAAATCTTGGACTGTCGGACATCTACCAAGAAAGCTCTGATTAATATTTACACCCGTCTCAGCTCACACCATCGGACCAGTTTGGATGTCCTAAAACAGAAATGGGAGTTGGATTATCGGAGGAGGTCTGGCACAAGGCTCTAAAGAACATTCACAAATCTTTGATTTGTGTAAGACAGTGTTGTCCAGTTCAAGGTGGTGCACCGTGTGCATTGGTCCAGAGTGTCTAGAATTAAACCAGACTTGAACCCGACATGTGATTGATGTGGACAATTACCCCCCACACTTCTTTACATGTTCTGGATGTGCCCGAAGCTACAGAGATACTGGGAACCTATTTTTGACGCACTCTTCAGGATTTGTGGGACTACTGTGCACCCAGACCCTTTAACTGCATTGTTTGTTTGTTTGTTTTTTTTCAGAAAAGTAAAACATTAAATAAAAATACTGTTAAAAAAATCTAACTAATGTAATGTTTCTTTTGCACTAACGGTGACACTGATCTGGTCTTTTTAATAATTTTTCACCAATATGCTGATAATTATAACAGACCCAATGGCTGACATTGAAGCCCATAAACCCATGACGTGTGGTCTTCTTTTGTAGTCTGTTCCTTTAAAGTCGGCAACAGCAGCTCTGCTATGAAACGTATAGGTTTAAAAACAAGAGTCAGAGCCAAACTCTTGTCCTTCTCCTATGAAACACGACCGCCAGGCGTCCAAGCAAATTAAAGGATTATTACAAGATGATTGATGATTTATTTTCTTCCAACGACTCACAAGGGTCACTCAGAATTCACACCCACCTTCTCTGTGAGGAACTTACAGCAACACGTTCAACCCTCAAGCGCACCGAACCAAAAGCATTTTGGCGCTGTCTGTTGACGACATGGGTTTTCACCCACATTTGTCAGCGAACGAGAGTAAAACAGAACAGAAATACTCATTTTCACATGTGATCACGGCAAAAAGCTGAATTCCTTCCCACATAATGTGTCAGATGAAGCCACAAAGCCCTGTTTTACATCTGTGCTTGGCTAAACATTTGCATAAATACCTTCAAAACAAGCTCATTTTGACGCCTTTCCATTCTGCTGATTATGGGTTTAAGAAACCCAAACAGGATGCAGAGACATTTAGCCAGGACAGCTACAACCCTAGCCAGCTTTAAGCACGAAGAGAAATGAGTTCATTACTGTCTATTTAGGCATTAGCATCCAGAAACAGCAGCCTTTAGACACTGGAGCAGACAGTGCAAACATTTCCCAGCATTCCTCCGAGGAGCAGAATAAACTAACACTGGGGCTTGTTTGGATCTAAAGGGTGAATGCAGATGAGCGCCGTGTGAAAATGGACCAACAGAGAACTTCAAACCAAACTTTAGGTAGTTGTCGATTAAATTATCACTCAAATATTAATGAAGATGTTGAAGTTTGACACTAAAGTAATTTCAAACCAGTCACAACAGAATAGAAATGAGACCAAGACCAGACCAGGAAAAGAAAGACAAATAATGCTACTGTTGGTCTTCACCTCCTAAGCAGCATGGGTTTGTCTGGACTCTGTTTGTCCAACTTTGATGGATTTTCCTCTCAGCTGCCAGAAAAACCCAGTAACTTGGGTCAGGAGCATGAAGATGACAGAATAAAGTTTTGCCATAGGCTTTTTTATTTTTATTGTGGCTAAATTGGAAACAAAAGAATGATGGAGATAACATTACCTGTGAGTTTAGTTCAATAAGAATATTTGCTGCTGTTTGTTGTAAAAGTTGTTGAATTGATCAGTTTGATTTAATTATCTACAAATAAATGCAATAAAAACATGTTTCAGCCTTTTTTATACTGTCAGGTTGGATGGTTTATTGGTTGTAATCTGACAATTTGCCACTAGGTGTCACTATAAATGATGGAGACACAAGCAAAACTGAGATGTTGTGAATAAAGAGTCTCCCATTGTTTTTCTGAGTACAGTAATATAAAAAAGGTGAAAGGGAGTGATATTACCAGGAAGTTATCATTGGATTTAAGGATACATACACACATAGCATTAAACAGAACACCACTGGTGTGAGAGGTTCTCTGCTCAATAATATCAGAGAAGGAGAAACAGCCGGCTGCTACCACTTCAACTTTAGGACAAACTACCAGAGTCCCAAAAAGAAAAACACCATTTGAAGTCACGGACAACAAATTACGTTTGGACCTAGAAAACAGTGACTGGTGTTTAGTGCAGAAGCGTCTCAAGTATACCTGAGTGGAGGGGTGAGTGTTCCGTGACCGTATTTGTGTTCCAAACCTAGCTTGTTCTGTAAATTTGCCACAACAGCTTTAAGCTAACATGTGGGGATGCAGAGCTAAAAGAATCCCAAATACATCCAAGTGATAAAAGATCAAACAAGATTCTTGTCTGTTAGAAAAATATCTCATGGATGACTTTAGTAAAACGTTCATCTAGTAATAATTACATACATAAACTAGACAATATAAAAAGTATGTTAAAAAAAACAATTATAAGTTCAGTTCATTTATAATACAGTAAATCACAAGAGTCGTCTCAAGACACATCACAAAGTAAACATTCCAACTGAGTTCAGTTCATTATGCCAATTAGTTAAAAGTTTCCTAAGGACACCCAGTAGATTGCATCAAGTCACTGACTTGTGTCAGTGACTTGCATTAGTCTTGGTATTTTACTGTATTTTATCATGTTTTATCTTGTGAAGTGACCCTGGGTGTTTTGAAAGGTGCTTTTTAAATAAAATGTATTATTATTATTATTATTTACAGCGATCCTCATACTATGCAAGCATGTAGCGACAGTGGAGAGGAAAACTCCCTTTTAACAGGAAGGAACCTCCAACAGAACCTGGCTCAGTTTGAGCAGCCATCTTCCATGGCTGACAGGGTTTTGAGAAGACAGAGAAGACTACAAAGATTACTCAGGATAGCCTAGCCTTTTAGGAGGCATGTAGGAGGCACTGTCACTTAAAATTCATGGACTCACCATTCTTGAGTCGCGACGGGGAAGGCTGTTGTTGGTTTAGCATCCAGGAAACAGCAGAGAACGTCTCAACTATCAGAAACTAACCGTTAACATTAGCAACTCTCCCACACAGCAAAACTCCTCCAGGCTTGTGTTATTTGTGGAGATAAAACATCAACATTGCAGAGAAAACGGAGTCAGTGGTAGAGTCGTGTTGCTGTTATCCAATCCGAGGCGAGACGTAAAAATATTAGGAAATATGTCTCCAAATCCTGTTGTCTGAAGCTACTTTCTCTTCCAGCTGACTTCCCTGGGCTGATACAAGCACGTCTGGACTTCTGCCCCTCCCCCCTGAGTATGTCATACAAGGCATTCACTCTTACTAGAGGCCACTGCAAATGTATTGATTAAACGAGTGTTCAACACCTTTAACCATAAGCTCTATCAAATAAAACAAGTTTTGAGCCTAGTCTTAAAAGTAGACAAGGTGTCTGCCTCACGGACTAAAGCTGGGAGCTGGTTCCACAGGAGAGGAGCCTAATGACTAAAAGATCTGCCTCCCATCCTACTTTTAGATATTCTAGGAACCACCTGTAAACATGCAGTCAGAGCGAAGTGCTCTGTTAGGAACATATGGAACAATCAGATCACTATGATGGAGCCTGATTATTAAGAGCTTTTGGAGTGAAGGAGACACTTCTGAAGACCTTCTATGACTGTGTGGTGGCACCAGCCATCCTGTACGGTGTGGTCTGTTGGAGCATCACACACAGAGAGAGAGAGGAAGAACCAGGAAGAAAATCCCATTTGTGAGAAAACCACAAGTGCTACAGCCAGTGCAGCAATGTTGTGTAAAATAACATGAAAATACTTTATAATCTGTATTTGTACCAAAACTAGTGAGTGAGTAAAAGGTTTTTAGATGTAGGTCACCTACAAAGTATCATTTATTTAAATTTGAAGGATCCTAAAAGCTCTTTTCAACCTTTGACCTCTAAGAACTAATAGATCTTTTCATTCCCACTCACAGGCCACTTTATCATTATGCTCATTAACACCTATCAGCCAATCAGATTGCAGCAACTGGATGCATTTACTCATCCAGACCCTTCAGGGTGCGGCGGTGGAACAGAAGATTCATATCTTGTATGTAGCTGTGTGATGCCATCATGTCAACATGGACCAGAACCTCTGAAAAGATGAAATTACCCTGAAACACCAAATATCTCATTTATCTTGTCTACTTTAGCCATGGTGAGTGGCTCAGGTCCCAGCATGCATCAGAAGTCCAAACCCGTCTGTTTCAGGTCACCTAAAACAATAAAACTAGTTTATCTAAGAGTTGGTTAACGTTTGCAACACTGCCCTCTTCTGGTCACTAACAGCAAATACATCTTTGTTCTACATTTTTAATGTTAACAAGTTTCTTTCCATATAGTTTAAAATTAAAGATGTTTAACATGTACTCATTTAAAGTGAAATCACAGGAGTGAAGTGTCCTGAGCCAATAGGAGAGTCATTTCTAAGTAATGCATGACTAGCAGTTTTTCAGGCCAGTATCCCGGCCGTCTGCTTGGACCGTGTCCGTAAACAAGATCTAATTTCTGAAATTGACGTGTTTGAGGTAACGTTCCCATGCCTCACTTCTCCAAAAGCAGCTCAGTGTTCCAGGCTTGGCAAAGGCCAGCAGAGAAACTTGGAGAAGAAGTAGAAACAGAAATAATGTAGTGTCTAGAAAGTTGATTTAGTCAACATTAGATCATTGAACTGAAATTCTGTCCTGTCGGGGAAAGTTTCCATGAGAGGAAAAGAACAGGTTACGGTCAGATTGAGCCTTTCCCTGTTGGAAGAAAATAAATAATCAAGAAAATGTGACAAAACTTGTCAAAGTGTGGAGATCTGTTGGGTCTTAGTCAGGAATCCAAAGAGCCCAGGATGGAGCACCTCCTGCTGCAGGGTGACCCAGTCTCAGAGCCTCCACTGGGTATTCATCAGGAAAAGGTGGAATGTGTATTAATACTGCTTAAGTGTTTTGGTAGGATGGAGGAAAGATGGACCAATGGATCAGGAGTTTAACCATCCATCATCTTCCACTTTTCCGGGGTCAGGTCGCGGGGGCAGCAGAGAGGCCCAGACTTCCCTCTCCCCAGCCACTTGGGCCAGCTCCTCCGGGGGATTCCCAAGGTGTTCCCTGGCCAGATAAGAAACATAGCCCCTCCAGCGTGTCCTGGGTCTTCCCCCGGTTAGACGTGCTTGGAAAACCTCACCAGGGAGGCGTCCAGGAGGTGTCCTAAGATGCCCCTGAGCCACCTCAACTGGGTGGAGTTCGTCTTTGTCAGTAATGAGAACGCTCTGGATTTATTGGTCCATTGAAACCCTCATCTAAATTTCTTCACAATCTCAACATCCAAAGGCCTCCTGAGCTCCTCCCTCTAGGACAAAATCCACAACCTGCTGGAGGGTCTCTAAGCTCCGTGGCGTGGGAACGCTTTGGGCAGAACTGGAATGATTTCATAAACCCTCAGGCTGAATCAGGCCTCAACTTAAACTTCAGTTCAGATAATTTGCATGAAAATCTGAATTTAAATGATTTACAAGTACGGGGTAGATACATTTTTACCATCTTACAAACAAAATAAAAGCTGCAAACCAAATCAACTAGACCCTTTAAAAAAATCTGATTTAAAGATGTCCTAGAATGCAATTAATCAACAGTCTAAAACAGAGCTTTGAGCCTCCAAAAAGCATAAGAAAAGGTTTTTTATGGCTTTCATCTGTCCCAGGAGCCCTGATACAGGCCATTCTAAACCCCCTTACTCAGGCCTTCAGTGAAAAGAGCTGTTGACCCCTCCCACTCGGCCAGGACATGTTGATTGGTTGGTTTCCCCAGAAGGCCTCAGACACATGCAGGTTTGAGGAGGCGTGGCTCCCCCTTATGACGTGTTAAGGAAGGCTTTCTCAGAACAGGAGGTTTTCTCTCGCCTTTTTCAACTTTCTAATTTACATAAAAAGTAGGTCAAACATGGCTTTGACTTTTTGGCATGCTGCTGTTGACCACTCAAGCTGTCTTTATTCAACAACAACAAGGAAAATGTTGGTTTAGATTCTAGGTTCCCTTTAAATATTTTTGTTTAATCTATGTGGGGAAAAAAACACGAGACACTAATTCAAAGTATTAAAGCTGCACCTTAAAAATGCACCAAGGAGTTGTTTAAGACCAAGAATATTGCTTACGGTATAGAGATGTCATCATACTACGTTTATGTGCATAACTACAAACTTTTGCAGTAATCCTCCAGGTGTAAAAATGTTAGTTTTCGGTTGGATTTTGAGTCAAACGTTTTCCAGGACGCTGCATTAGGAAAGTTTCACGCTCGTTTGATTCTGAACTAAAAAGTGACTCATTTATTTTAGTCTGATGATGAAACTTTATGCATTTATTGCAAACATTTAGAAAACTGGTAAAACTACTTTTTAAAAAAACTCAGTCTGTCATTTTTGGTTAAACAGGGAGCTGCTTTAGTGGCATAGGGGCCACATGTGGGCCCCAGAGCCACAGGTTGGACACCTGTGATCAAAAACAGCAGATAAGAATCCTCACAGGAAGTGTGTATTATTGTTCTGCATCAACCCACGAAGAATAAAACGACTACAGTATCTCTACTTCCTGTTGGCGATCCTCTTGGAACGTCTCGGACCGAGACTCTGTGTTTCTTCCTCTGCCTGTTTGCAGCGAGACCCTTGATGTGATTCTTTTGGATTATTCTCCAAGGTCACCTTCCTCCGGCTGTCTGCAGGTTTTCGCCGCCCTCTCTCGGCCCGTTCAGGCACCTCTTCCTTCTCCTCCCTCTGAGGTTTATTTTTGGAGGCTTTTAATGGCTTTGATTCCAACGATGCTCCGGGTTTCTGGTGCCGATTTTCTTCAGGAATCGTCCTCAAAACGTTCGTCTTATCTACACGCCCAAGTCTTGTTGATTTACCAGTAACAGGCTTTTGTTGACTTTCAGCCACTTTTCTTTGCCTTTGTTGTTGCTTCGCTTTGCTTTTAGCAGCTCGTGGTTCTGCAGAATCCTCTTCCACCTTCTGAGTTTCCTGTAAATAAAAACCCATTTATTAGTGGGAACTGCTTCTTTCACATTTACAAATCCAATCACCTGTTCTGAGAGTCTCGACTTCAGGTCAGCTAACTCCCTCATCAGCTTCTGGATCTTCAGCTGGAAACCAGAATACAATCAATAACTGAACAAAACCGAAGAGGTAAAGCTGAAGCCTCTCTCACCTCCTCAGTCACAACTAGTTTCTCAAGTCGGCCTCTTTCCAGGTCGTCCCTCTTCTTCCTTAAAGAACAAGTTCACTCATTTTTTTCTCTCAACACATGTGCAGTGGTCTTTAGTATAAATGAATGCCTTGTGAGTCGATTTCTGTGGAATAAAAGCTCTTGTGCTCCTGTTTGAGGAAGTAGAAATGAGTCACAGCTAAGTTGAGCTGAACACGGTAGGATCTGGAGCCGATATTCATACATCTCTTCTCTGATTGGCTAACAGCAACACGACTACCACTGACTGTTTGCTCTGCAACGTTGATGTTTTATCTCCACCAATAACACAAACCTGGAGGAGTTCTGCTGTGTGGTGGAGTTGCTAACGCTAAGCTTCTGCTAGCCAAGGCACTCTCTGCTGTTTCCTGGATGCTAAATAAACTGTTAGGCTCGCTGAACTGTGAGTCAAGATGGGTGAGTCCATGAAAGTTAAGGGAGAGTGTGACGTAGATCTGTCAGGCTCTCCTAATCCGAGCGTTTCTCATCTATTTTCTATCAGAAACTAATGCAGGAAATAGGGGTAAAAGACAAATTAAGTTTAGCCTGCATGTTAAACGTAGAGTGAGCTATCATTTCAATAACGAGTAAAAAACTGTTTTTCAGCAAACTTGTTCTTAACAAAACACACATCAAGCTGCTCAGACTAATGCCACCATCAGGAGTTGAGGCTTTCAGAGCCAACTCAAGCACAGAGGTGGTAGCCCCATGTGCTGCTCCACGTTGATGGAGTACCTCAGCTAGATCAAAGGTGCTGCATCCTGGGAAGTTTTCCTGCTCCAACACATCTGATCTAAAGGTGCATCATGTCCTCAGGTTAGAAGACCAGTACCCAAATGCTGAGTCAGAGAAAACCAAACAAGATCACACCTAAATCTCTGATCCACATTAACTCAAGTACATTTTAGTGAATCCTACTTTTCTGCTGCCGTCCTCTTCATCTCATCCATCCCTCTCTTCTTCTCATCCATGAAGATCTGAATGTTTTCCATCGTCAACATGGCTAGAAGAGACTTTACATCCAAATCATCCAACTCCACTGAAGGGGAGATCTTCCTGAGCACCAGTTTGGACCAGGTAGTGAGGTCTTCACAGGATGGGAACTGATGGGAGAAAGGATTGTCTGCTGAAACTATTTTGGTCTGAGGTTTGGCCCAAGATCCTGAAGGATCTAAACTTTTAAAAACTCACCTTGTCAAGCTCATCCAACACCTTCTTCCACGAGGCGTATGCAAGATCCAAGGCAAACATTTCCTTCTTCAGCTGCTTCTGCACCTCCTGCAGATCTCCCTAAAAACCCAACATCTCCCTGGATCAGAAACTCAGTGAAACTTTAGACCAAAAGTCAAAACACTACCTGAAGCTTTTTAAAAACTTGTTGTTCTTTAGTCTTTCTGATGAATTCCAGGTCACTTTCCGTCAGCTGATAGCCCATCATCCCCTTCAGCATGGATTCAGGGGCATCTAGGTAGGAAATCAGAAAAACGTCTGCTCACCTTCAGTCACAACTCCAACATTCATAAGGAACAGATCAGAGTACCTGGTTCCAGATCCAAGCAGACAGGAGTTTTCTGGAGCTCATCTCGATCTCTGCTCACCACCTGGGAACGAGACATTCAGCTCCTGTCAGTAAAATCCACTATGATACTAAACAGAGCCACAAATCTACCTTCTTATGCTGATCTGGACTTGGACGGTCCTCATCTGGATCCAAAAACATCAAATTCCTCTTCACACAGGCCATTGGAGGGGTCCGAGGGAGCTGCCGACCCGATGGGATGTAGTTCCAGGCTTGACTGCATCTCAGAGCTTTGTGCTCTTCTTTCGACATGTTTTCCTCACAAGAATAACTTTACTTTTCACCAGATGTTGTCACAAAAACTACAAAATCTCAGAATCTACTAATTAAGTTACATAAGGAGTCAGCCTCCCAAGATGAGTTCACTCATCTCTCAAGCCTGCTTTAATCATGACTAATCACATAAATGCTGTCAGCTGTGGCTTCAAACTAGCTCTCAATGACCACTAGATGGCGACAGAGCACAGGCTCAGATATTTTTTAAATATTTATTAGTATATTTTAAAGCATCATTATTGCTTAAAAATGAAGAATATAAATGTTTTACCAACATGTTTTCACCAAAAATTATTTTTCTTAGGAAATGTTTAATTTAGGTCAGAAAAAGATGCAATTAACATTTTGGACATATTATCAGTCATCCAGTGCGTTTAAAAACTAATAAACAAGACAAAACAAAAATAAAACACAACTAAACAGCCCCGGAACCTCAGAGTCACAACAACAAACCAGAATAAGGAGGAAAAATAACTTTAGAACCGATCTATATTCTCCCTTAAAACTTACAGAGTAGACCATGACCTACAATAGTTTAAAGAAAGTTTAAATGAAGCCAAAGCAGCGACAGCACAAAATTCCAACATCACCTTTACCATTTACCATGCTGAGAGACTAAATGATTTGATGTGTAAAAAGATTAACAGAAATGTTAAAGTTGCTGCCTGAGGCTCATTGAGGTTGCTATGGCAACGGCACACCTGTGTCTACAAGCTAAATGTTGTTTTGAAAGAATTGTTGAACTGTGAGCAGCAGAAGTTGCTCTGATGATAACAAACCTGATTTGGTTTGTAGTGAAAAGTTAAAAAAAAGACCCATCACTTCCTGTTTTGGGGTAAACTATGACCCAATCCCAATACTCGCACTTCCACCCTTCAATTGCACATTTCCGACCAGGGGTGCAAGTGTGAAGGGTGTCCCGCTTCTCAAGTGTGGAAGGTGACCACGCCCCTTTTGCACCCTTGATTCGCACTTCGCCCGAGTCCGCATTGATGTTGACTTCGGGCAAAGATATTACCCACAATCCATTGCTGTGTGGGAAGTTCAAGAAGAGCAATGGAGTACTGGGATTGGGCCTATAACAATTCTAACGTCAGTGGACGTTTGGGTGTTCACTCTGTGCACTCGGAGGGGATTTAAAGAGAAAACCATCAGTCCTACAGCAGTAAGATGGAAGAAGACTAAAATATCTACGTTTTGAGGTATACTTTTTACTTAAACTATCGACAAAAGCCTTGGGAGAAAAAAAAATTGTAAAAGATTTGAAAATTTTAGACCTTTCAAAACTATAAGATGAAAAATCCATGAAAAAATCTCCAAATATGGTGAAAATTCATAATTGATACTTTAAAAAGACCGAAATCCAAAAACCTGAACTCTGGCACACCAAAGGGGGTGGGACTTACTCACCTGTCAATCATTGCTTATAAGGAAATTTCTCAAAATGGCGAACTCTGTCTACATCCTGCAACCAAAATTCATTGCATACTATTCCATTGTAACGTATAATTCCCCAAATCCGAGACAAAATTCCAAACTATAAACCAACATCCTTTAAAACCTCTTTCACCAAATACTTGAGCTTTACTAGAAAATGTCCTTTCTTTTATTATGAGAAGTGATTATATAACATCCTGCCATGTTTTAGCTGCTAAAGACAGACAGAAAAACAGGTGTTCAGACTCGCCGACACAAATAGTCTGAACCGAAGGCCCGTCTATCTTTAAATGGGGCTGATGGTGTCACACCGCCCGTCCCACATGTTCAGGAGCTCCAGGAACTCTAGGGGAGAGTGCTGAGTCGTAAATACCTCTGCTTTTAAACTGCGCGCTCCCCTAATGCTGAGGAGGGGGGTCAGAGAGTGTGTGTGTGTGAGATAAACTTTACGACTCCTCCTTGGCAAAGTGGAGTGGAAAACATTTGCATGGGTTTACATGACGGCCAACAAATCACACCTGCAATAAAAATCAAATTAAAAGTAAATTTTTCATTTTCGTCGTGCCGATGATTCCTCTCGGGTGTTTCTGAGTTAAGTTTCGGCTGTTTTACAGGCAGGAAATGTTTATGCTCATGTCTGAAATAACAACCATTGGATAATATTCCAAATGATTTTCAAATAAAACCCAAAGTGAGTCCAAACACAAACAGACGGAAGGATTTCGCCTCTGGGATGCCAGTCGTGTTTTTGCTCTTTATTGACTGGGCTGAGCTGACGGGTCATAAAGGGACAGAAAAACCAGCAGGAACTCCCTGAAACACTAATGAAAAATGGATTTTTTCCACTGCTGTGAGGAAGGTGAGGAGGTTTTAGCTTTTAAAGGAACTACAAAAACCCACAGAAGGTGTTTATGTGCATAATGAATGTTTTCCTCTAAAGCTAGTGTTTGCAAATCTTCCATAGAGTGATTTAGGCATAGAGCTAGTCCAAACTCGGCTAAACCCAACGGTTGTTGCTGCCATCCAATCTCCATCCATCCATTTTTCACCACTTATCCAAGGGCAGGTCCAGGAGAGACCCTGTCCAGCTCCTCCTAGCAATCCCAGGACAGAAAGGATTAGTAATCCCTCCAAGTTTCCTGGGGTGTCCTCCCAGTGCCTGGAAAACCTTCAGAGCAAAGCTCCCTGAACATCTCCCATTATCCCAGCCACCCTATGGAGCTCATATTCAGAATTTCCTTCATGGCCATGGAGAGCATAGGTGATGGATGGTAGATGATGTTAGACTCCTTCACAATGACAGACCTAAGTGATGACCTCATTGCTGCAGGTGAATTCCTGATGCATTGGTCCTTCTTACCAACAACAAAACCCCAAGATACTTGAACTCCTTGTTTTAAGGCAGACATGGAGAAACCTTCTCCAGGTCTTCCTAGTGGCACCTGTGGAGAAAGAAAATCTGGGGTTATTTATGAGCCTAAATGCCACCATCATCTACAAAATCTGTCACAACTGTGCAGTTAATTAATGATGATGTCAATGTTTATAACATAAGGCTTACAGGAACCCATGTGAAATTAAGAAGGTTAAAATTATGGTAACACTTTACAATAAGTGTCCCTTTATTAGCGTTACTACAATGTGGTTGAATGAATCGCAGCTGTGTCAGGCTTTCTGACAGCCACATCAGTGATGTGTCTGACGCTGCCGCACCGCACACACATACCTCCGATCGCTGGAAAAGCAGGGAGGGGGAGGCGTGTGCAAAATGCCTGGGACAATTATTTCATTAACGTGATGGAACCTGTAAATATTGGTGGGGACAAATCTGTGAAAGAGGAGGAAAGAAAAACAAACAGAGCTTCAGAAAGGTGAGGAAATGAGTGAAAGGAGGACACACAGGAGAGAGCAGGCACTATGGAAAGCTGTTTTAACATTTAATCAACAATCGGACCTCTCTGCAATTCCTTTGTTATATAGCAATAATTTTATTTATCCTAGGACTAATTGTAATCTTACTAGTCAAACTTGCAAATGAAAACATCAACAGCTATGTTGTTCCTAGTAGAAATTATAATGAAGGATGTCCAGAATAGCAACGGCACTAGTAGGAATTAAGTTTGAGATATCTCAGAATCCCTAAAAACCTAGGGTGGCCTTTTTAACATTTATTAGGCAGAATGGATATGTATCCAGATATCTATAATTCTATTGTTCCTAGTAGAAATTAACATTCCACATATCCATGAGAAAAGGCTTACTGAATGAAAGTTTTAGAAAGTTCATTCTAGATAGAAACATTCAGTTATAGAAATCTTTGATGTTATAGATATTATGGTAACACTTTAGTTTAGGGAACACAAATTAACCATTAATTAGCTGCCAATTAATATACATATTAGTGACTACTAAGTCTTAATTAGTCAGTATTAAGTACTTATTAACTTCTTATTACTAATGCCCTAATTATAATATTAACAGGCCATAAATTAAGAGTTTTATCATAGTAGGCCATTAATAATGGTTTGTTATTAGTTATTAGCAGTTAATAAGTACTTAATAATGACTGATTAAAACGTTATAATCCACAAATATTTATATTATTTGGCAGCTAATTAATGGTTAATTTGTGTTCCCTAAACTAAAGTGTTTCCGATATGATAGACAATAAAAGAACATAAAAGTAACGTCACAGTTACTTTGTTAGGTAACTAATTACTTTTACAATGTGGTAACTGAGTTACTAAGTCAATTACTTTTTGGAAAAAGTAATTTGTAACTATAACTAATTACTTTTTTAGGTAAGATGCCCAACACTGCAGACAAGCTATGTCAAAAAGGTGTGAAGGAACCCACATTCAAAGGGTATTATCCAAACATTTTCCATGTTTTTTCCAGTATTATTATATAAACTTTTACACCACCATAAACTTCACAATACATGTTTTTGGTGGAAGCTTTAAGACATTCCAAAAGTATTTACCAAACATGCTCTATTGTGCTTATGTTTGTAATATTTACAACTGTAAAAAATGTTCACATAAATCACTGAAATGTGAAACTGATGTCCACGTAAATGTTTATGAAATAATATTACGTAGAATACTATGAAATTTAGTACACTGGAACTTTTTTAAGATGGCAGCAATGCACTTTAGTTTTGCTAATCTTGAACACCAAAAGCTCATCAGTCCTGTAGGACGTAGTCCATTTAATTGCGTCTACCGACACATAAGCTGGGACTTGGTCTAAGTAGTGATAAAATTATAATTTCTTGATTTACAGTCACACTATATATAATTTAAAACATGCAGTTTTACATAACTGCAAACTTTATGAATACAAGTTAATAGATGATGCATTATTTAAAAATGATGTTGCAGAAAACAAAACATTTTAAAGCGATAGAAGACGTGCACACGTGAATCCCTAAACTCACACCCAGTTGGGTCTGAAGTCAACTGACACCAGATCAATAATCAATGCCACTCCATTACCGTAGGATTTAGATTCAAAGCCAGAAAATTGACACCAAAGCAGAACTCAAGTCCATCATTGGTGATCAATAGCAATAATGAATGTATAATCAATGAGTGACACAGGCCTCTAAGTCCTCTGTCTGGAAAGTCCATCGCTGTGTACGTTTGTATAAGGAGCTCAGTTCTAAATTTGCTGAGTCACAATCTGTTACGACAATTCTTATGAGAGCTGAGCCGCAGCATTAAAGAGCAAGTTACCACTGAATCAACATTTTTTTGTTGATAACCTATATAAATCAGAATCACCTTTATTGTCGTTGTGTTTCAACAACGAGATTTGAGCAACTACTGCTTGACCGGTGCCTTAGAAAAGAAAGAATCACTTACACAACTGAAGACAAGTGAGGACAAAAGGACATACAGTAATAAACAATATCAAGCTTATATACAATCTAATATCTATGTAGAAAAGTGATAATAATAATATTAATAGTCAGAGATGATGAGCAGTGCAAATAAGCAGGAATGAGTGTCTAAAGCCTACTGCACACTGGAAGCATCAGCGGTTTACTCGTAATTTTCGCCGCTTGCCAGTGCACACTGGGTGAATCTCACCCACGAAACAGCTTCACCACCGCACTCCTCGCTGGACTTGCGAGATCACAAAATCCCTCGAGACTTCAAAGGTCACGTTTTGTTTATTCCATCCACCGTTAAACCACAAAGAAGGAAATCACATTTGATATCGCTGTTTGATGTCACATATTTTATTTTATTTATTCTTTATTTAACCAGGAAGGTCCCATTGAGATTAAAAACCTCATTTTCAAGGGAGTCCTGGCCAAGAGGCAGCAAAAGTTACAGTTACATTTTTTCCAGTTACACAGACATGCTATGTACAGAATTACAGAAGGCAATTACAACACTGGGAATCTGTCTCAAAGGCTCTCAGTCTGGTTTTAAAAGTATTCAAGGAGATGAACTCGGTTAGTTTCCAGTTTTCCTGCAGCCTGTTCCATGCAGAAGGAGCAGAGTGAACGAAAGCTCTTTTACCCAGTTCAGTGTGAGCAAACGGAACACAGAGTAACAACTGATCGTTTGCACGCAGACTGTGAGAAGTTACACTTCTCCGTGAGATTTAGTTACAGATGTAGTTGGGTAGTAATCCAAGCATGGCCTTGTAAATGAAAGTGTACCAATGTGCCAACCTCCTGGTGGACAAAGAAGGCCATCCCACTCGAGAATACAATTCACAATGATGGGTCAGTGGTCTACAGTTAGTAATAAACCTCAGCGAGGCATGATAAACCACATCAATCTTACCAAGACACTGTGCTGAGGCATTCATATACAAAAGGTCTCCATAATCCAGAATAGACAGAAATGTTGCAGTAACTAATCGTTTTTTTCCCTCAAAAGAAGCAAAGAAACCCAGTCTGAGTTTGAGTTTCTTCACAAGATTATCTATATGGGGCTTGAAGGAGAGGGAGTCATCGAGCCAGACACCAAGGTATTTGTATGTGTGGACCACCTCTATGATATTTCCCTCCAGAGTGGTCACTGAGGGCATACTTACAGGTCTTTTTTTTAGAGTTTGAAAACAACATTAGTTTAGTTTTGTCAGCATTGAGGACCAATTTTAACTGTAGAAGTGTTTGTTGGACCTCATTAAAAGCTTTCTGTAAGAATTCAACAGCTTTAGTGGGAGATGTTCCAAAACAGTAAATGATTGTGTCATCAGCGTAAAGTGCATATTAGCATCCGACACATTTTGTCCTATGTCATTAATATACATAATGAACAAGAGGGGTCCCAAAACTGAACCCTGTGGTACCCCAATGTGGACACTCAAAAATTCAGGGGACAACCCATCACATTTAACACATTGAGTTCTGTCCTTCAAGTAGTCTGTGAACCATGAGATTGCATGTTCCGACAATCCCAAACAAGGAAGCTTTTGTTTTAAAACAGCGTGGTCTACAGTGTCAAAGGCTTTTCACAGATCAATAAAAAGTGAGGCACAGTACTGCTTTTTATCAAGAGCAACAAGTATGTCATTGATCACCTTTGTGGCTGCAGTGATGGTGCTGTGCTTTTTTCTGAAACCTGATTGCAGACTTGAGAGAAGGCCATTTGAATATAAAAAGTCTTTCAATTGTTCACTTACTAGGGTCTCTAGATCTCTCTAGATATTGGTCTGTAATTTGTTAATAGAGCTGGGTCACCACCTTTTAGCAAAGGAGTCACAAAAGCAAACTTCCAAACTGATGGTATTTGTTTGTTTTTGATAGAAAGATTAAAAAGAACTGTAAGAGGTTCTGCAATGAAATCAGCAGCCATTTTCAAAAAATAGGGTTCAATCATGTCTGGGCCAGAGGGTTTTCTGGGATCCAGAGTTCTAATAATTTTATGCACTTGCTCTACAGTCAACGGAACAAAGTTAAAAGAGGCACCAGGAGTCATTTGGGAGTCTGTGCAGGGGGACACAGAGGGTGTTCCAGTAGAAGTAGACACTGAACCAGATGAGATAAAATGCTTGTTAAAACAGTTTAAGACCTCAGTTTTATCATGCACTGGGACAGTGTCATTTAGGACAAACTTTGAAAGAGCATGAGAAGTTAAGTTGACAGATAAAGACTTAATGACTTTCCAAAATTTATGTGGATTATTTAGGTTCTCAGTTGTGATTGATAAGTAATAGTCTGATTTGGCCTTTTTGATGAGAGTAGTACATTTATTTCTTAGTTGTTTAAAGATAGCCCAATCAGAGGGGAGATTTCCTTTTCTGGCTGTGGCCCATGCCACATTACGCTGATGGATAATATTTGACAGCTCGGGGGTGAACCAGGGGTTTTCTCGTCCTTTGATTCTGAGTTTCCTGAAGGGGGCGTGCTTATTTACAATTTCCATGAAAGTCTCTTTGAAGAATGCCCATGCTAGCTCGACATCTGGTAACAAATCTATTTGCCTCCAATTAACCAAGGACAAATCCTTATGAAAAGCTTGTTCACTGAATTGTTTAAAATTTCTCTTGCAGATGATGCGTGATTTGGATTTAGGCATTTTAGTGCTCCTGCAAGTGGCAACAACACAATGATCACTCAAGTCATTGCAGAAAACGCCTAATGATGAGAATTTATGAGGGCCATTTGTTAAAATTAAATCAATCAAGGTGGACTTATATATAATGTTGTTCCTCTCCACTGCCAGGATTAAAGCCATGAAAAACACACCGCTGCACTTCTCGAACGATGCGGTAAGTAAATAAGCCGTGAAGTCACATGTATAAATGTAATCTACATAGATATGAAATCGCATCACTGCAATAGATTTTTATTTAGAAAATTACCGGGCAATTTACACTGAAACCGAGTGTGATTTCCTGTCTAGCCCTATGTAAACTGCAGAAATTGACGCATTGCAAAAGCGGCACATGGCAACAATAGAACCCGATCCTATCTTTAGCGGTGCGGTGCAGTGCGGCATGCCGCGCCATGCCGCTTCTGGGATGCGTCTGAAAATTGCCGTGTCGCGGCTGGTTTGATTCAACCCCATAGACTATAATGGATTCTATTTGAACCAGCGACGTTCTGCGCCGCTGATGCTTCCAGTGTGCAGTAGGGGTAATAGTGCTGTCTCTCACCTATGGTCACAAGCTTTGGGTAGTGACCGAAAAAATGAGACCGCAGATACAAGCAGCTGAAATTAGTTTTCTCCGCAGGGTGGCTGGGCTCTCCCTTAGAGATAGGGTGAGAAGCTCAGTCATCTGGGAGCGACTCGGAGTAGACCTGCTGCTCCTCCACATCGAGAGGAGCCAGTTGAGGTGGCTTGGGCATCTGGTTAGGATGCCTCCTGGACGTCTCCCTGGTGAGGTTTTTCTGGGCTTGTCCAACTGGGAGGAGACCTAAAGGAAGACCCAGGACACGCTGTAGGGACTATGTCTCTCGGCTGGCCAGGGAATGCCTTGGGATTTCCCCGGAGGAGCTGGCCCAAATGGCTGGGGAGAGGGACCCAATGCCTCCTCGCTTGACACTCAGCACTAAGGGGTTGGATTGGGGGGTTAAACCACCAAATAAGTTCCCGAGCGCGGCCATGTCTGCAGCTCACCGCTCCCCACGGGGATGGGTCAAAATGCGGAGGACAATTTTCACCACACACCATTGTGTGTGACAAACTGATGGCTTTAATTAATCTTAATCTTCATTAGAAACCTGCTGTATCCAGTCCTGTACATGACTACTGCCCTCTGGTGGAGGATCTACAAGTGGCAAGGACCATTTGTTTTATTGCTTTATTACTATTATGTCATTACATAATAAATGAAACAGATTATTATGGACTTGTTATAATAACAATATTACTTCATAATTCAAGCTTTAAAAGCTTAAAGAAAAAACTGCTGAATCCATTTTCTTTTACTGTAGGTTGAAAAATATTTGTTTTCCTGTCATGAAACCCTTTCCACCCTCATCTACAGCTTCACCTCTGAGCCTCCAGTGTAAACTCTTGAGCTGTGAGACGCCTCACTGCAAGCCACCGGAACGTTAAAAGCATTTGTTCCACTTCTTTTAAACAAAAGAAGTCAAAGTGTTGAAGTCAGAAACCAGAAAACATCGTTTTCGCTCTTTGGAAAGCTCTTGGGGGTTTTGTGTGGAGGAGAATAATAACTTGAAGCGGTCGTGACGCAGGCGGAGACACCTGGGTAAATAAACACAAAGAAAAGACAGTTGACGAAAAGATGTATGGCAGTGCGTCAGACATCAGACAGCTGAAGGATTCAGACTGGATTTTGACAGATTGAAGGTCAGAAACCTAAGAAGAGCGATTCATTTGTACGCGTCCACAGCTCAGTATTTGTTTGACATCTTTGTTGTTCAATAATAAAGAACTGATTCATGTCAAGGCTGCTCGTTCAGCCCTAAAATTCCATCCAGAGCTCAATAATGCCCACGTGTGTGGAAGAAAGAAGCTGGCTGTGACTCAAACTCTGCACCAGAAACTAAGAACAGCTGTTTTATAAAAGTAAAGTGTCTATGTTTAGTTCAACCCTTTAAAAAGTTATTTTAGGATTAGAATGGGACTCAAAACTAAAGCAACAATGGTGCAAAAACCTATGATACCCATCGTGCCTTGCGTAAATTAGTAATTTAGTAATTTGAGTTTTACTGGAGAACATTTTTAACAAAATGTGTTTCTTACCAGGTCTTTCCTCTCAGGGTGATGGTGGCAGAGGTGTTAAGTGGCCGCCCTTCAATCAGAAGGTTGCAGGTTAACAACCCGCTCAGTCTGTCTCTGTCGTTGTGTCCTTGGGCAAGACACTTAACTGACATTGCCTCCTGGTGGTGCCGCCAGTGTACTGCAGCCTCGCGTATGTCAGTGCACCCCAGGGCAACTGTAGCTACGGTGTAGCTCAACACCACCAGGGTGTGAATGGGTGAATGACTGATTGTGTTGTAAAGCGCCTTGGGGGGTTCAAGGACTCTGGAAGGCGCTACATCAAATACAGACCATTTACCATTTCCACTGGACGCATAAGCATCGCGTAATGTCTGCAAAATGTAAAACATTCTAGTGGATGGGTGCGTTACCAGTTAGTGTCTTGTTTTGGAAGCGTCCCAAAAAGGGTTAATAGCCTGTATTTGATATAGCACCTTCTAGAGTCCTTGAACCCCCAAAGGTGCTTTACAACACAAACAGTCATTCATCCAGTCACACACACATTCACACCCTGGTGGTGATGAGCTACAATGTAGCCACAGCTGCCCTGGGACACACTGACAGAGGTGAGGCTACCGAGCACAGGCGCTACCGGTCCCTCCGACCACCACCAGCAGGCAAGGAGGGTTACGTGTCTTGCCCAAGGACACTACAGCAGCATTCTGCCCGGAGCCGGGATCGACCCTCTGAATCAACCGAATCAATCGACAACCAGCTCTACCTCCTGAGCTACTGCTGCACGACAGAAGCGTAGGGACGTGTTGCTTGCATTTTGAGTCTATTTTTTTTCGTGCTACGATTCCAGAATGCGTCAAACTTCAAACAGCAGATAAAAGTGGGGCCCTGAAGGGATACACGCCACCTACCAACTTTCATGCTGGGGTTTCAATCTTAAACCATCTCAGGTTGAGAAATGATGGAGTTAACACCATATGGGTCAAATACTGATCTGTGCATGCTTGGTGTGCTTTAATGACCCTCAGCTACTAGCATGTCCAAGATCTGTAAAAGTGACAGAGTTTGAACCATTTTGTGTTAATTAGCATCTTGAATTGGCTTGATTCCAACTGTTGGTCAGTTATTGGTGAACATTCAATGATTGTTTTCTTAGTTTTAATGAAAATTCATCCAGTGAGATAATAGAAATTAATTATTTTATAATAGACATTTCATCAATTCACCAGATTTGTGACTTTTTACTCCATTTTTTTATTTAAATTTCTCAAAAGCAACAGCATAGAGTATCAACCCCCCACCACCACCACCCTCAGAGACTGTCCCCTCCCCAGGGATCTGGACCATATGGTAGCTCCGAGTGAGCTGGAGAGGGAGGGAGGACGTGTCTCAAGGTGTCAGAGGGGAGGGTGGTTTAAATTTAACTGCAACAGGGCTGATATCTGCATGGCAGGTCCCGTCTCCCCTCCCAACCCCTCTCTGTGTCTCTGCTCACCCTCCTCCTCACACTAACACTGTCTCCTCAGTCACAAACAGCAGCAGCAGCAGCAGCTCGGCCAAACGGAGACGCGTCATCCCTTTCACCTGGACTGTAGCGAGGCCGGCTGAGGACGTGACGGAGGACAGGGAAGGTGCTGGGATAACGGTCGGTGTGAGCTGGAAGGCTGAAGGAAGCCACTGCAGAGGCACAGCAGCACAGTGAGCCGAGGATTCGCTGTGAGAGGTAAGGCTAGGGAGGCTGTGTGTGTGTGTGTATGTGTGCTCTCACACATCCTTCTCTTTCCTTTAGAGGCAAAAAGCTATGCAGAAGGCTGTGTGACTGGGTGGAGTTCCTACATCAGCTGATTGGTCCAATTTATTTGGATCTCTTTATCCCCATCACTGCTTTTATACAGTTATTAATCCTCTATTGTAATATTTTGTTAGTCTGCAGGGATTAATGTGGATGCTTTGAACTTCAGAGGGTTATCTGAGGATTATGATGAGCATTACCACAGCTTCAGTGAAGAAATGTTGCTAATTGGACACTACAGAGATCAGAGAGTTGAAGAATTTTGCCCGAATGAGGCTGAGATAACAGATCTGAACCTTCTGATTTTATTTTGAAAATCTAGAACTTTTTCTGTCTCAGGTTTGGAGTAAATCACCTGTAGTTTCTCTGCTAGATTTGCCAAGTCAAAATTATGCGTTGACATTTGCACAGCTTTTGGTCAGTTTGCTCATCGCATCAAAGCTGATGATTATTCATCAGTATTTTTTGCACCACATGGCGAGCCGTTTGGTTTCAGCTGGGGGGATTTTCCAAAAGGGCAGCGTGTCCACGAGAACCCTGCAGCATACAGTAAGTGAGTGCACTGAGGACGGCCGAGGGAGGGAGGAGGTCAGGTTACGGGGCCTGCACTCGGAGCTCAGTTTGGAAACACACCGAGGGCAGCGGGAGTGATAGACAAAAGTCAAATGTCAGGCCAAGTGTGTATTTTCACCACAGCCAAGTTTGATTATTGGTGTCAATGCATTTGTTCCTCTTCTCGCCCTGCAGCTTAAAAAAACGTTCAAATTCTACATTAAAACATTTATTTTCGTTTAGGAGTAACAGTAAATTGTACAATGAAGACAAGGCTAGCAACAAAACAGCTAGAAGTGGTTTTTGTGAACCAGAAAAGAAAGCCCCGCCCCTTTTGGAGCTCGTTCAGGTAGACTTCAGAGTAGAAACATCATTCAGAGTTTAAACGGCTCACAGGAAGTTGGACTTTACATGACTGACCTGGTGTTTAGATATCCCTGATGACATCTAATGATGTCACACGGGATTTCCTGAAATTTATAATCTTTTGCAAACAAGCTCTTACACTCATAACGTTTTAGTACAAGTGCAAATTATGCATCAAAACATGGATACATGTGGTTACCATGGTGACCCTAATGAGTCACTGACAGGAGCTGAAACATTTCTGTTTTTTTTCTGTTGGTTGACTTTGGTCCACATTTCTTCAGAGTTGTATCCAGTTATAAATGTGTCTCGTATTAAAAATGCCAGGGTGATTAGCACATGATCAAGCCGGTTCTTCTGTGCTGGCACACCACGCTCTGACGATGTGCCGGTATGCGGCGGTCAGCACACTGACCAGAGATGTGTATTAATAACAGGATCAGCCCATGGAGATCATCAGCAAATATTATGGTTTGCGGTTACTCATCGGCTCTGAATGAAGAAGGTCACAGCCGTCATTTAGAGCCGCGCAGTTTTTCTTACAGACCTAAAATATGTCATCCTGAACTCTAGGAAATGGTTTCCTCCCGACTGTAATGGTCCACAGTAAACATCAGTTGAATCAACAAGTGATGAGATGTTTCTCCAGGACTCCCACAAACCTTCGTGTGAATAAATATTTGGTCTGACAGAAGGACATTCCGACCAGATGCAGCTTTAAAAGGCTCAGGGTTTTAGTTTGTGGCATGTAGTGACAGGTTAATCTGTTTAAATACATATGATGGAGCCACGGCCTTCTGCTGCAGGACTAATCTGCTTTAAGGCAACAGAAAGGTGGCTGCTCAGACGATTTACAATACACAGTGTCTGTGTGGGTCCAAGGCATTGAGAAATACATCCTCCTGTCAATGGGAGAAAAGTCAGATTTAGGGTTTTTAGGTATTTCCTAAAATCAAAGTTGAAATCTTCAAGTTTTGTGCACATTTTGGTAAAAGCACTTGTTAAAAAAGTCTTTAAATCAAGTAGTGAAATAATTTTAATCATATCTGAGTCCAAATAGAAGAAATTTACAAAATAGGTCCCATTGGTCCTATCTTTGCTCATTAGCATTTATTTAGTTTTGTAAGAGGTTTTTGTGAAGATCATGGAGTCTATTTAGCTTCTAAAACAACCTAATCCCCTTAAATTATTATTATTGTGGCTTTGGTTGCCAGTTAATAAGGAAATTTGTCCTAAAAATGTGATATTTTTGCTATTGCTGCCATGAGTTTCTGTGATTTACCTTTCTAATGATCTTGGTTTTGGTCAGAATCACCCAGAACTGTTCCTGCCTTAATCATCTGAGATCTGGCTCAATCCCATTTTCTAAACCCTTAAATGACTAAATGGCTCATCTTCAGCTAAAAAAGTTTATAGAATTTTATAATCCAGATATCTGACGAGGAACCAAGGCAACCAGCATCAGGTCATCCCTAACACAACCAGGCCAAATGTTTACATTCACATTATATAATGTCCAGAAATGACAGAAGTGATCTCAGGAATCGTAAAGTCCTGGAAAGACCCAGAAGAGTCTACGTACAGTACCTCTGTGGATGCCCATCCAACATTCCTACCAATAAAAACAGGAAAGAACCTCTTAAAGTCAATGAAGCTGCCAAACCAAAACCCTTTAAAGGAACCTTTGAGCCATTTTAAGTGTTTCTGTGAATAAGTTGTAAATATTTGCTG
This sequence comes from Aphyosemion australe, assembly GCA_006937985.1. Lineage (NCBI taxonomy): Eukaryota > Metazoa > Chordata > Actinopteri > Cyprinodontiformes > Nothobranchiidae > Aphyosemion > Aphyosemion australe. The sequence continues at coordinate 1,219,342 of SSNS01000077.1, forward strand.
TTTTAAGGCATGTTTTCACTTCATGAACCAGGGCCAACAGGGTAGAGACCACAGGAAGTGGCTCTGATTGGTAGTATGACCCCTACATGAACCAGTTATGCTACACTTTGCTGATGATGGTGATGTTTATCTTTTTAAATGCAGAAATGAATGTAAATAATGCAAAGAGAAACTAAAAATTTTCCAAAATGAATTGTGATATTTAGGAGATCAGACCCATTCTAAGACTTATTCTGAAGGATAAAGTCTCTTTCTTTGAACAGGAAGTGGGTAAAAGTGGGTAAAATAGGAATCATTTATGATTTTTACACAGGAACAACTTTCAAAATGGCTGGAAATTGGTTTTGCGACTAAATGCTGATTTAAAAGTAATTGTTGACATTGAGATTGAAGCTTTCTCCCAACTTATCTTTGGACCATCCGTACGCAACAAAGAGGAATGCAGTTAGGATTATAAGAGGTGGTGGAGGGTCACTTTAAAACAAGCCGACTGTGGACCCAAAGGAAGACGAAGACAAGGGGGAGAAGTTAGATATGAAGAGGGACAGAATAGAGACGATGTGATGAATAGGATGAGGTGGATGAATGATGAAGGGGTGATAAAAGGGGGGTAAAGAAGGCTTGCCAGGTGATTAGAGGAGCAGTAGAGGATTGGCCTCACTCCCGAATCCAGGTTAAGAAGTCAACTTCATGCGTAGCGAGCTTGTGGGATCATTCACAAAAATAGTTCATGAATCAATACCTAATTACACTGGTGACAGACTCCAAATACCTCACTTCTCTCTGTCATTGTTGGGGATTTAAGTTAAAATCAAATTCATAATGCAATTTGATCAGAAGATGAGTGAAACTTAAAAGGATCTCAAAGATTTTGGGAGATTAAAACGTTTAATTCCTTTAAATTTGGTCTTAAATTCCTCAAATGCAATAAAGCAGCTGGTTTCTTTGCTGTCAGTGCTGATTGACTGATTGAGGGTAGTGTGTCGGGGGTCATTTAACACGACGCGCATTAAGACCAACCCTTCAGCCACCTTGAGCCCACCAGCTGGAGGATGGATTAAAGTACCAGGCTCAGAGGTGTGATCCCTGTCCGATTCATCAATGGGAAAACGCTGGCATTGCACACTTTGGTCATCTAAATGTGGCTTTTTACTGCTTTTATTTCTTAATTTTACGTCTGCAGACATCTTCTCTTGAGGCAGGTGGAGGTGTTTGTGTTGTACCGAGTGGCTGAAGCGGGGTTAACCCATCCAGACAGAGTGAATGATGGTGGAACGTTTCTGGCATCACAACCAGTGCTTGTTTCGTTTGTTGAGAGTCCAGTTTCCCCTCACAGAACTGCTAAGCACTCTGGGAAGAGAACACTATATATACACACCTATATGGAGACAACATTAGACCCTCCCTACTCCCCTCAGCTTGTCCTGCAGCCTTCTGCTTTCAAGCAAAGTCCAAACAGGTCATCTGAGATCAGTTTGTCCAGCGGAACAGGCACAGAAAGATCGAGTGGAGAGCACTTTCGCAGAAGACGTTCCTATGACAGCAAGAGAGGATGGAAAAACCTCAGAGGGACTGATGTGGGCTGGAAGCGTGCGTCTCAGCTATCTTGTCCATTTATTTTTGAGTGGCGACGGGGATAGCGTTGCCTAATTGCTAGAACATCTCTAAAGAACTTCTGGTGTCAGTGAGCATGCCAGATGCAGCTGCTGCTCACAGAATCCAACATGAGCTCTGTAAGAAACTAAGCTGAGACAAAAAGTTTGGGTTTTAATGGAAAATAGTTGAAGTTAGCAGAGATGTTAAAGCTGCTACCACTGGCTCATTCAGGTCACCATGGAAACCACCTGTGGTAAACATTGTAACCACACATCTGTATCTCTCACTGCTTGACAGCAAACGTAACAAGAGTCAGACAGGAACTAGACATGGCCTCAGACAAACAGGTGTGTGTCTGAATTAGGTAAAAAATGTTTCAAGCTAATAAATAACCTAATTGCTATGGAATTATGGACATTTTTGGTGAAAATTTGAGCGTGAACTTGGCGCTCTGAGGGGATTTGAGAGAAAACCATCAGTCCTACAGCAGTGAGAGACACAGCAGGATAAAGAAGATTCAAATACCCACGTTTTGATGTATAACTTGACTAAAAACTAAAAACATTGAAGGAATAAGAAGCGTTTGCAATCATTTAGGCACAAATAGACAGGTCTAGATTTAGAGTGCATGACGTAGTAGTAAAACCTCCAACTTAAATAGTCTCTGTGTAAAAACCATCAAATATATCAAACCACTTTGCCAACACCCCTTTGTGCTATACAAAGAAACTTCCTGCTGTTTCTTTGCATTTTTGTTCTATATCGTACAATGTAACGCCACTAGAAGTCGTTGCATGTTATTAATGATTGTACCATCTTTTGTTTTTAGTCTTTTGCTGTTTTAGATCTAATCTGTGTGGCAGACTGATGCTTTATATAAATAAAGTTTCAAATAATTTGAATGGGATACTAATGAGTGCACTTCCATGCTTAATCATCAGCTTCCACAGCACTAAAAACAGCTGGTCAGGCTTAGAAACAGCTGTAGTTCTAAGAAACTGCTGGACTGATGGGTTACAGTAACATTTCTTGCAGCATATTTCTTGTTACTGCTCATCTCTGTGAAAGTGTAAAAGTAACAAAAGCTTATGTTGCATCACTACACCAAGGAAAACGACAGTGACACTGCCTGGGCTACATCTAAAGCGAACACCAGTAGCTGTCAGCTGGCGGCTCTGGTTTTAGGTGTGAAATTGCCACATGACGAAATCCAAAAGCTGTATAAACTTCAAAACGTAATGTTTTTTGTGCCATTGAACACAACGACACACTCAACATCCACTAACTTGCTTAGAATCATTTTAGCGTTTGTTTCTGTCAGAGAACATTTCAGTCTGAATCATGTTTCCCGTTTAGTGGTGTTGCAAAAAAATAAAGAGACAGAGAAGAGGAGGCATAAATATTATTTATTTGTGTTTTGTCTTTTGAGGCTACCCTGTGGATAAAAGCCAATAGTCTAACCTTTTTAAAAATCGATCCATTAGAGACTTGTTTAAAGCCATACTATCCAACTTTTTCATATTTTTAAACCATGTTCTTGAGCCAGTATGTGCTAAACTGACCCTTTACAGAGTTAATGAAATGTCACTCAGACCCCCACCGCCCTCTGTGGCCAGAATACCGCACTTGCACCTTCAGAGTGCCGATGCAGGAGCATAAAAGATAATACTGGTACTTATGGATATGATATGGTCCATAAATGAGGCTAAGCATAGCAAAACTTTACCCCATAATGGTCTACTCATCTGCAAGAAATGTTAGATTTTAAAATGCAACAGATTGTGATTAGCACTGCAAGGTGTACTTGCATCATAGCAAAGCATATCTTGTAAGGTTAGCTTACTTTATGGAGACGCATTCTATCAACACAATCTTTAAAGAGCCCTCCATCCTGCCAACGTCAATGCGAACCAGCTCACATTTTGAAGCTATTCCTGCTCTGTATTCCCACTGGGGGCTGGCTTTGGTTGTGAGATTCCTAACATATGTAACATGATTGGATAAAATGACACAGGTGGTGGCAGGAGGCTAAATATGCTCTAGAGGCAATGAATGAATGAAAATGAGTATTTAAATGAATGAGTAAATAAATAAATGAATAAATACATTTTAAAAAGTAAATTAATTAATAAAAATGAATAAATAGATAAATAAATGATTAAATTAATTAATTAAACAAATAAACAAACAAATGAATAAATAAACAAACACATAAATAAATGAATAGACAAATAAAAACAAATAAATAAATAACACCAGGAGGAGGCCTGCTGCTAGTGCTCCACTTTGAGCGTAAGCCTCTATTGTTTCCCGTCTCTGTTTGCCGTTGCTATAGATGCTGACCCAGCTGAGATGAGAGGGCTTAGTGAGGCTCTGGGAGTTTGCATGGTTTTTGCATTTGCTACATGACAGAGTCAATTATCAAGCTATTTCCTGTCCACCCACTGACATTTTCTTCCTATTTAAAATAGGTGAGGCATGCTGAGAGCTAACATGAACAGAGGAGGAAAGAACAGTACTCAAAAACGTCAGCGCTGCATGCTGTGACGGCTAGCAAACTCACTTCAGCCTGGACAGGCTGATATGTAAAGAGAGGGATTGTGTTTGGGCTGCAGCTCCAGTAAGAGATGAGTCCCATGTCGAGCTTGACAGTGAAAAAACAAAAAAAGTGTTAGTGAGGGTGAAGGAGGGTACAATGCTACCGTCTGCCAAGATGACTCATAACTGGAGCACAGCGCCAAAGCCACAGCAGAGTTCAGCGTCCAAGTGTGGTTTAAGCAGCACATAGATATATTTCCTCAGGAGTCATATGTGCTACAACACTGATGCTTCAGCAATCTGGTAAAATAAAAGGAATAACAAGGGGTTTTTTTTACCTGATAAAAAAGAATGACTAAGGTGGTTCAAACAGGTGTTCTGCTGATGGTCAGACCATGACTCAGCTTACTCGCAGCCACAACATGACACGGAGAAACCAATTAAGCTATGGTTTTTACAATGTGATGCTCTAATTTATGCATTTGACTTGTAAAACAGCCTAAAGTGAAACACATTGGGCATCTTTTCAAGGTGGTTGCTGAGCAACTGAGGATAAAGCAGACGTTCTGGGACACAAAGGGAGGACAGAGCTGACATGTCCTAATACCTAAAGAAAGATGTTCTAAATACTAAAAGAGTCTTAGAGTTTGCCTCTGGATTTAAAAAAGGACTTTAAATATGAGATCAGGGGATCAGATTTCTCCACCTCCCTGGGTAAGTCAGGCCTATCACGATATCAAATTTTACTTTACAATAAATTGTCATTTTGAGATGCAACTAATTTAAAAGTGATTGCATAATAATGCACATGCAACCTCTCAAAAATCAATGGACTTCAATGTTGTAACTGGAAGAAATTTTAAATATCCAAAACAACCAAGACAGTAAATAAAAATGGATTATAAAGTGTCTGCAAACAAAATAGTCCTTCATGAAATATCATTCAATAGGTCTTAGATAGGGAAAACAGGTAAACGTGCCAGTTAGGACTTTTGTAAACAAAGAGATGTTCAAAACATCAGCTTTTCAACTATTTCAGCTGTTGCTCCCATCTCTCGTTAACTGTTAGGACGGCTGCAACCATGGATGCTTTTAAGTCTCTTTTAAAGACCTGTCTTTTAGCTTGGCTTTTAATGCTGAATGAGCAGAAATCCTCAGGCTGTTTTTATCATTGGCTTTTGTGACTTATTGTAATTTCTCTTTTATTGTTGGCCTTGTGTCTTTTTATGGTTTGGTTTTACTACTTGTGTGTAAAGTGCTTTATAAATAAAGATTGATTGATTGATTGATTGATTGATTGATTGATTGATTGATTGATTGATTGATTGATTGATTGATTGATTGATTGATTGATTGATGGATGGATGCACTGACTGCCCCCTTATTTCTTTCCTATGTTCCCTTCTGGAAATAAAAAATGCTGGTCGCTATTCTCTTCGTCTGAAAGATTACTTGTTGCTTTCTGTTCCATTTACACGCACCGAACTTGGCAAAAGAGTTTTTGTCCACTTAGCACCCTCAGCTTGGAACGGACTGCAGGCCAAATGGAAAATGAGTTAATTTCATTGAGTGTTTTTAAATCTAAGCTAAAAAATCTTGAGGCCAACTCCATGACATGTAACTGCTTCATTTAGATTTGTTACAATTTTTAATTGATTGATTTGAACTAGTTTACTATATTTTGTGTTGTTTAAGTGTGTTTTTAATTGGCTAATTTGTTTTTCTGTAACTTTGTGTGATGCTAGATGCTGCCCATCTTGTCCAGGTCTCCCTTGAGAAAGAGGTTTTTAATCTCAATGAGATTTTCTTCTTGGTTAAATTAAAAAAAACTATTTTTTTATGTTTTCAGCGTCTGTCTACCCTAGTCTGTGTTCATGAGATTTAATGGATTGGATTTATATAGCGCTTTTCAAGGCACTCAAAGCGCTTTCCATTATTCATTCACTCTCACATTCACACACTGCTGATGATGATAAGCTACTATGTAGCCACAGCCGCCCCGGGGCGGTCTGACAGAAGCGAGGCTGCCATTTGCCGTTATGAGATTTAGGCCATGATCTAAAGTTGAACCCCAATACTAGATCCTATGTAACAGTAACCTAGAACTTTAGACAGACAGTAGCAGAAGCAGTGGTGGCTCCCCTGCTACAGAAAACAGCTAGCTAGCATGCTAGAAGGAGCTGGATCTCATTTCCACTCTCTCTGTCTCATCCTCATCCACACACACTCACTGTTGGTTTAATATAAAGCTGAAATAGCTGTTGTCATTATGTCATTGTACTGCCACCTCCTGTATTAATTTTTTTGAGGTGCACAGCTTTGAGCAGATGATTGAGACACACAGGATTATTGATTGCAGTTGCTCTTAAAGGCTCACACAGGCTTGTGGATTTATTTTAGTATTACAATTATAGTTTATCTGTAAATTTGAAAATTGACTTTCTGTAACACAGCTTATTTGAGAAGGGGAATATTTCACATATAGCCCCCTGAGGATTTTTTTCACCACTGAGCAGAGGCAAAAAGATTTTGCTGCAGGTCGGTCTGGCCACCCTCTATTGGAACCTCAGCAGGCCTAAGCAGTTTTGTGTCTTGCCAATCGCAGCGCTCCGTTGGTTTGGTGGGCGGGATGATGATGCACCTGAGTGAAACAACAAAGACGGCGGTGGCTTGTTTGAAACGGCTTTGGCATCCACTTTGGACTGTTTAGACTTGGGCTTTTCTTTGAGTCAAGAGCAGATAGAGTTACTTAAGTCCTTCATTTAGAACAAGGATGTATTTGTGTCTTCTTCAACAGTGTGTGGAGGACTGCCCCGTTGACTGACATCCGTAGCGGTGAGTGCATCACGTTCATTGTCCCATAGCATGAGGAGACAATTTGAAAGACAACTGCAGATCCCACCCCACAACTGAGCTTTGTCTATGTGTCGTGGCCAGACTATATATGCCAGGCTAGTGTAACGTGGCTGGGCTCAGCCTTGGAGACAAGTCAAAGTTTTTGCTCCACCTTGTAGAAGGAGTCGAATGAGGTGGTTCAGGTGCTTGATTAGGATGCCTCCTTCTAGCCTTCCTTGGCGGTTTTTCCTAGCCACGGGGCAGACCCAGATCTCACCGTTTAACTTTTTGGTCTGGTTTGAGATAGATAGCATCACTATGAAGGGAATATCTGGATTTGTTTCAACAATGACTTTACTTGGGATTAGCGGAAGAAAACAGAAAGAAGACTGCATGGTGGAGCAGTTTTGTTGCCGTACAGCAAGAGTGTTTCTGGTTTCTATCCTGGCTGCTACCTTTCTGTGAGGAGTTAGCATGTTCTCCTCTCCTCATGTATACGTGGGTTTCCTCCCACTGACCATACACATGCATGTAAGGTTCATAGGAGACTCTTGAGTGTTCCTATGTGAGTGAGTGTCTCTGTCATGGACTGGAGACTTGTCCCAGGGTGTCCCCTGCCTCTTGTCTGATGACCGCTGGAGTTGGACATCAGCTCCCCATGACCCTACGGAAAGTTCAGCAAATGTAAGGAAGGATGGGTGTTTTTAGCACTTGTGAATTAATATTAAGGAAAATAAATGAAAACTTAATTTCTGAACTAAATGAAAGCTCAATCACTATATAAGGTAAGGCTGTCTCATCCCCAAACTGACAATCATCTGCAAAGTAAAGCTCCAACACTTCCATCATCCATTTAAGGAAAAGTACATTTCTGACTTTGTGATTCCGGCCTAAAGTCTTAGAAAAGAAAACAGTTGCTGCTTTTTCCGACCTTCTGCAGTATTCACGGTTAGATGACCCCTAAAGATAGCTGGAGGTTTTTCATCTGCTGGACATTCTGCATCAGAGAACAGATCTGATGCAACAAGGAGGCAATGACACATGTCTGCATTTCTGCTTTCCTTCTACCATTTGATTGATTTACCACCGAGGACCAGAGAGGACGCTTTTCTATCAGAGCTGCCTCTGGTTAAGATCATTTTCACTCGAGCTGAGTCACATGAACACAAGGAATGCAGCCGGTGCAGGGAGGCAGCTGAGTGATGCAGGGCTGCCTTTTTAATCTATAATACACATTAAGAATGTTTACAGTTACAGACCTAGCTAAGGCTCACGTTTCGACTCAATGATCCACTAAAGCCTGATCTTTTAGCCTAATTCATGTGATTCTACAGGTCTGGTAGTAACCAGATCTGGGTGTAGCTAGTGGATCTGAACTTCACTGCATTTTGCATCTACTCAGGTTATTTTTGGTTGATACCGAAATTTGTTAGCTGATCTGAAACATTTAAGTGCCAATTTAAGAAGGAATGTGAGCATGCAGATACTCATTTTCACATCACTACACATGTAAAGTGATGGATAAGTTATTGGATCTAAAACATACAATTTCAATTTAATAATATTCATCAAACATCACACATTGTACTTTAAATGCTTCAAATTCTCATTTTGCTGTTTTAAATGAATGAATTCTTCACTGACAGATGAAACGTCCCCGTCTTCTGGGTAAATGCAGAGTGTGGAACGGAGTGACAGCATGTGGAGCAGCTGATGGGAGCTGTGAGCCTGTAATCCTCTATGTAGATCTTCAGTCACCACACAGATGGACTTAGAATACACGCACAGATGAATGAATGGGTTCTGATGCAGCACCAGTCCCTACCATAACTTTGACTTTAGCTATTAGAAACGGAACCATCTTCTGTCTTCAAGTTTTTGAAACTTGGAGGTTAAAAGCAGAGTTTAACCGTCTTTATCCGCTTTAAACGGATAAAGGAAATGATCAAAACAGATATGTATTAACCTATGGTTATTACCTGTCACAATTTCAGTCGTCTGAAATATATCTGAGCATACGAGTTGTCTTCAGATCTGTGATTCAGCCCATTTATATCTAAACCAGGGGAGCCTAATGCCGGTCCCTGAGAGACACCATCCTGCATGTTTTAGGTGCAGATTGTAAAATGATACAATAGCTACATGGCCTTGCTTCATTTTTTTCAGAAACTCAATATTATGTCTAAATCTAAAAATATAAATGCAAATAAGTTAACAATAAATATTTGGAATTAAAGTTAGAGAAAAAAGTAAAATTCATTTATCTAAAATATAAATATTTTAACTGAAATTTAAATATAGTTGCATCAGAATCTTCAAATAAATATTTAAATAACTATACTTTGATACAGTGTTAAGCATTTCAATTCCATTTTAAATATTTAGCTTTGAACAAAACTATTTAAAACTTAAAACAAATGTTTCATTTTTTTAACTAAATTATAAGTGAACGTGCTAAATCTGACTGCTGTAAAATGGAAGAAGCCAACCTAAACACAAGCAAAGAGATCACCATAAAAGTCCGAGAATATATAAATCCAAAAATTTAGGTTTAACTCACATTGAAATATAATTTTAAATATTTAGGTTTCATTTTAAAAATAATTCAGAATATTTTGATTCAACAATATATTACATTGTAAACATCTGGAATTAGTTCTTTATTTAGAATTTACATTTAGTTTTATCTAGATTCCAGTTTGACTTTCAGTAGTGTTTAAAAACAAAAATGGAAGCTAAATACGATCAAACATAGCTGGTAATTTATTTTTATATTAGTTTATCAGTGGCACCCTCTATCTGATTCAGTGAATTAATAGACTTTGAACAGATCAAATGTGTTATAGCAGAAAAATAAGAATATATATATATGTTTTGTTTTTTGTAAAAAACAAAACAAAACAAAACACTTTTTCTTGCCCATTTGGCTGATTAAAGACATTTTTGGAAGCTGGCTTGTAAAAATTAAAAATCTGCTGCCACCTGCTGGTTAATCACAGCAGTTCCTTACTGTAAAATGTTCACCAAACCAGACCATAATGAACCACTACAGACAAGCAGGATGGAGGTTATAGATAAGAAAGAATTATTATTTATTTGAGAAAATATGTAGGAAAAGAGATTTTTAGCATCTTATTTGCTGATGAGCCTTATTTTGATCAGTGTGTGTGTAGCTTTGTGAGGGTGTGCACTGTAGGTTCGGCTGGTATCAGAATGCTGGGTCGTGTACAGTCCTGTTGGTGATCTTTCATGGTGGCCCTTGTGGTGACAAGCCATGTCAGTTATTCACACCCTGCGACCATCGGATCCGTCTGGAGCTGCTCAGTCATGCTGGGCACAGAAGACCCTTGGTCAGCGATGGGGTGTAGGATTCCAAACTGGGAAAAGGATCTGTGTGTTTTAAAAATGTTGCAAATTTGAAAAGCTTTAAAGCGACTGAAGCTGAACATTAAACAGACGGTATCTAGAGTGGATCTCCATGTTCTCCATGATCTCCCACAAAAACATAAAACCATGCACGTTAAAGGAAGAAATCTGATACGTAAACGGGACATTATATGACTTTTTCCCTTTAGCTATAATAGCTCTATGGCCTTTACAAAACATGTTGATGAAGTTCTTTGCACTAAATCCTTCTCACATGAAGCAATTTCACAAGTTTTATTCTTGACATTTTCAGTACCTTCCAGAATGAGCCGTTTCAGGACTCTGTCACTTTAAGAAAACAAGCTGTTACCCATCCATTTCCTGGTTGGCTGCAATGAGGGGTGGAGCTCAAAAATTCAGGAGGGGGTTGCAGTAGCTCCTCCAGCGTCAATACGTGAAGAGATTCTATGAAAATTTTCCTTATTATGACATCACAAAAATGGCCATTTTGAACCGGCTCATAGAAGCATATAAATCCTGAATCCAAACACTGACAGAAAAAAGATGGATGGGTTTTTTAATGTTTGGGGTATTTCTAGTGGCAGCACAACAGCAAATAATCACTTGTAACAGAAACTAAAAACAAATTTTCCACAAGGACAACAAGGGCATTTAGGTGAACACAGTGAGAAAGCCCCACCCCCTTTTAGAGCTATGTCACACGATCACATGGGTCCACCATAGCGAACGTCTACTGTACAGTGAATTACAGGAGTATTGAAAGGAGGGCAGTTTAGCCTGGTTTCTACTAGTTCAAGCCCAGTTCACTTGTGGGAAGATTTACAACTCCTAGGTGGAGCTCAGAGAACGGTTTACAAAAGTTAAAGCTGCTTTAGTGAATTTACTGAACAAGCTAGGTTTTGAACGCAAACACGGTCACAGAGCACTCACCCCTCCCCTCAGATATCTTCCCTGAGATGTGCTGGTGAAGGTTCTCAGTCATCCAGGTCATGGTAATCCAAGGGGTTCAAATGAAGGCAACTGGACTTCAAGTCCAGTTGCCTTCATTTGAACCCCTTGGATTCCCTGAGATGCTTCTGCTGGAACTGGAAACCAGCATTTCAAGACGAATCAAGAACGTTCTAAACACCCATCGCTGTTTTCTAGGTCCAAACATCTTTTGTTGTCCGTGACTTCAAATGGTGTTTTTCTTTTTGGGACTCTGGTAGTTTGTCCTAAAGTTGAAGTGGTAGCAGCCGGCTGTTTCTCCTTCTCTGATATTATTGAGCGGAGAACCTCTCACACCAGTGGTGTTCTGTTGCTAAATTTGTGAGTGTGTGAGACCAGCAACCGGATGGTCCAATAGTTGCTTTCGGTCAGAATCGTGTTAATGGTGGAGGTTTTTAGACAAATGCAAGAGAACCACTTCATTAATTTTTTTTTCGTTTTTTTTATCTCCACAATTTATTTATAGCTACACTATGTTAGAATGTTGTTGAGAGGCATGAAAAAAATGTTTTAAGCTAATTTGTTTTCCAAATTTGCCATTGTAGCTTTAACTGTTATCTAGCTTACGAGCGTCAGCTTACGTTCTCCATGCTGCTGTTCACCGACGTAAACGAGCTGCCGTTATTCTTCAGAAACGTTTTCGTTAAGATGCTGATCTTTCAAATAAAGCTGCGGTCTGACTCAAACCAGCCAGACGTTCTGCTGAACCGAATGACCCCCTCATTTGTGCTTTGTTTGGTGTCGGGTGATACGGCAACCTCCCTGTAGCTCCTGTCCAACTCATCAGCCCCTCTATCTCATAATCACCTGCTGGAGAACAGACAAGGTTACAGTCTGATTACACCAAGCTCCAAGCACAGCCTGCCAACCGAGGAAAGCCGACACTGGATATTAAATCCATTGGACGTGTTTAGAACATGTATTTGTTGGCTCGGCTAAACATGGAGTCACTTTCTGTGGAGCTTCGCTCTGTGTGCGCCGTGTTCTGCTGATGTTTGGATCAAAACAGCACGATGGATGTCATTAAAAGTCCATTTCAGTCATAATGCTGGTTAAGAGGTCACAGGATGTCTGTTTTTCTTCCTACCGGCTTGATCTGGTTAAAGACGACATTATTAGCATGACAGAGAAGAAGTTCTAATGTACAGCGAGGGCTTAAGACAATTAAAAACAGAAGGGCTCACTGTAAAAACTTGGAGCCAAGCATGAAGTCATGAGAAAGAAATTCTAAGAGAACCAGGGCTGCTGAAATGTAAATTTACTAATTCAGGCCAAAATATAAATCTCTACATAAAAAATGATTTAAATCAGGTTCCTTTCCCATGTTTTCTTAAGAAATAGGAGAAAAATCCCCTGAACTGTTGCTTTTTCAACTAATTTAAAGAGCAGTGGCTGTATTATAACCAATTAGCTCTCAGTCTCAACACAATAATTCCTTACAAGTTTCTTTAAACATTGTGAATACTTTACTTCATCATCTGTTAGTAGTTTTAGGTCATCTCTGGAGTTTTCACTCAAACAAAACTCAGTTTATGTTGTTTAATTTGGATTTGGAAAACCATTCAACTCAAAATGTTTACTGGCGAAATGGCGCCCTCTAGTGACAAGGAAATACTCCAACTGCTGTTTAGACCTAAAGGCAGCTGCAGATGATGATGTTAGCTATAAAAATTAGAATTGTTCTTTACATAAAGTATTATCAGAGCTTTATCTCCACAGTCAAGCGTATTTCTGATGCAGGTTTCAGCTGAAAATGTGCATATTTGAGTCCGTGAATTTTCCTGGTGTTGCATCATGGAGGAAAGAGGAGGAAAGTTTAACAGTGAAGCCGTGTCATAAACCAGGTCCTGCAGCTATAAATAAGCAGCCTTCCTTTACATGAGCTGAAACATCTCAGTTAGTCTGTTAGAAAGGAGCAGGAGCTCTAGGCGACTTCAGCACTCAGGAATTCCCAAACTGCCCCTCTTGTTGCTTTACGATCAGGAAATGTCTCTGACCGCTTTACGGCACTGACCTCGAGGCCCCGAGAGCTGATCACTACCTGTTGCTGCAGCAACCAGAGCTCTGTTTGTAAACATCTGACAGTTTTTTTTTTTGGCTTGATGATGGAAACCCCTCAGGCACCGGCTGCTAGGAAGCTGTTAGCGCCGCTGATCCATTTCACGCTCCATAATGACACATTACATGAAGAAATATGAAGAAAACACTAGAAATATTTTAATATTTTTTCCAAACTATGGATGTAAAACTGATTTATTACAAACTAAACGGTAATGCTGTAATTATCCTCACACAGATCAGGTCTCTGTATCCTTTTTAGATACTCTTATTTGCTTTTTGTAAAAAAAAAAAAAACTAAAAATGTTACAATGTCCTAAAATTCTCAGCTTCAGACATTCTTTGTTTCTCTGGACTCTGAGCTTTTGAACGGGCATTTCTGGATTAGTTTGCCTCTTATTTTTGATTTTTTTGCTCAATTTAAAATTATCTTAAAGGATGGCGCTCCTCAGGGTTCTATTCTTAGTCCTTTTTTATTGATTAGTGGTACATTCTTTAATTCTCAGTTGATGATTTACAGCTTTTTCTTAATTGGCTGTCTGCAGATAAGCCTGACTTTAAATCAGGAGGTATATCGGCCAACGTCATTTAGAAAAAAAAAGGTAAATATCCGCTCTATATAGCTCTATCCCTACTGCAGATAACTCTGTCCCTTAGATTGTTGAAAACTTGACTTTACGTTTCTCCTACATTAAACCCATCATTAAAAATGTCGATGTTAGTCTGTAGACTTTTTAAATTAAACATACTGTATGTTTCACCTAAGACTTGTTGGTAAACTGAGTGCAATAAAGCCCAGAGCTGAGATGAAGACGATCAGTCATGAGTTACTTATCATGTAGTCCAGCCACTCCCATGTTACACATCTACTGGTCAGCTCACCGTTCAATAGGGGTTGTGTATTTGTGAACGTCTACAGCCATGTGTCCTCACAAGGTGCCTGAGTTAAACTGATCAGGACCAGTCAACCTACAAATCCCAGTAAAAAACTGAATGTGACAGGTATTCTGTAGCTCCGGAACTCAGGGTCTTAATTTTCAAAACTTGCCAATGTTTGCAAAACAGGCTGAAGGTGGGAGTGAAGTTGAAGGTTTGGTAGAGAGGTAGAGCTGGGTGTCATCTGCGTAACAATGAAAATTAATTTTGTGTTTCCAGAAAATGTAACCTAGCGGGAGAAGGTAAATGATAAACAGAAGGGGTCCCAGGACAGAGCCCTGGGGCACACCAGCAGAAACAGGGAAGATATTGGATTTATTTGACATGACTGCTCTGACTATGGCTGTGTCCAAATCCAGGGGTTGCGTGCTCATGAGTTCGGATTTTAAGACCAGTGACGTCAGCGCCGCGTTGAAGACCGTCCAAATTCCAAGAATGCTCAGAATGCGGTCTTGAAATGCGTTCTTCTTTTCCTCGATTTTGAGAACGGGTGCGGTGTAGTCTCCGTGGTCTCCTCACCTCCATAAATCCCATGATGCACTGCGGGATTGATTTCTGTACCGGCAACAATGGCAGAAGAAACGGGAGACGCAGCAGGAGAGCAGCAGCAGTACAACTTTAAATGACAGCTTATTAAAATCTGACTGAACAAAAAGTAAAAGCCTGAAGTGGTTGTGTTTTTATGCGTTTCCTGTTTTCATTAGGCCTGTAATGTGTTTTTGTATTCTTGTTCTTAATTACAGTTCATAAATTTGGTGAATCCAAAATCATAAAATAACCAAGGAAAAAGTTTAAAACATGTGCGAGCTCCATTTCTGCAGCTTCTTCTTATGCGGTAGCAGTTTCTAGGTGACAGGAGGACATCCGCCGAAGTAGGGGCGGGACTATTATTTAAGGCTAGACCGTCCACATTCACAGCTGTTAACGTCCGGTCTAACCGGTCACGGAAGAACACGTTCTCCTGAGACCAATGAGGACGGGTACTCATAAGCATGCAATCCCTGGATTTGGATACAGCCTATATGCAGCCTGTGGGTGTTTCTCAATCTCAAGGAACCTCGCCTTGATGCCTTGGTCCCGCCCCGGTTGCCTAGGAGATACGTCATCAGGAACCGCCAAGGCGTGTTCCAATCGGTTCCAATGTTCATGTGCTTCCAAGGCATCTGTCCTCCGTTTGTTAGCCGTTTAGCTAATTGAGCAAGGATACATGAGAGGTGCCTTGTTGCCTTCTCTTGGTCAAAAATTTCCCAGAATGCAGCGCGGTATTTTCAAATAGATCTGATCAGGAGCCGGCAGCAGCTACTTTGGGGGCAAATTTCCAATTTAAATGTAAATCAACTAATTGTAGCTATAGGGCTTATATGTAAAATGTTTTTTAAATCCAAACCAGTTATCTATGGTTGGTTAGTTGCTTAGTAGTTGCAGCTTTGGTGGCTAACAGGTACTAACTCACTTACACATTTGATTTAACCAATATATACACAATTGAAAAAGTAAAAGGCTCGATATTAAAACTTAACATTGCTATGATGGAAAGGACATCAACAGGAAACGTAAGCAGGGTGCGGGCTCTGGCCAGCCGCGGTCACGTGGGACAAGTCTGTTCCATTTAACGGTTTTCTTTGACCAAGGAAGGACAGTGATCTTGTAAGCAAGGCGTCTGGCCTGGCAAGGCAGTGCCTTGGCAGGCAAGGCAAGGCGAGGTTCCTTGAGATTGAGAAACACCCTGTGTTTACACTCACCTGCTTGTTTTTACTGCTCTATGTAGAAGACCACAGGTGAAGGAATGTTTTTTGGCAAGGACACAGAATATTTGGGGAACTACTGCCACCTGCAGGCTTGGCATGCCTATGAAACAGGCTGTTTTATGAATCTTATTCTGTTTTACCTGTGTATTTTACACTTGTGGTCTAACTGCATTCCATCTCTTATATGTGGTCATCAGATTTAGATGATGACTCAAAGAGTAGCTGCTGCTCATCCTCATCAAAAAAGCCAGTTGAGGTGGTTCCAGACTCTTTTTGGTATGTCCCCTCGTTGAAGGGGTTAAAATCCTCTCCAGTCTATAAAAATCTTGGGATCTCCAGGAGGAACTGCAGTGTGTTACTGGAGGAGAGGGAAGTCTGGGTTCCCCTAGACCCGTTACCCACGTATCCCAACTTTGGATAGACAGAAGAAAATGATTAAATAACTGTTTCTTTCATGAAACAAGTTTCAAACTCAGGCTTCAGAATAAACGTACCTTTACAGGAAATTAGAGCAAGTACAGGCAAATTCTTCAGAAAAAACTCTTAATGTCCCATGGAGCCAAAAGGAAAAGCTCTGATTTTTGGTCTCAGATGTTCTGACCTTCCCTCCCCTAACTACTTTAAACACAACGGATATTAAAAGTGAACTTGCTCTAATTCTTGTCTCGCTCTTCCTCCTACAGCTCATGACCTCGCATACATGAGGACACATGGTTAGGGTTGTGAATAACATGGTTTCTCTGTTCTCCTGGAACCAGCGGCTCATGATCAATCACATCTGAGATCAACTGATTTAAAACCAACATCCTGGGATTTTAGAAGTCAGAGGAAAATATTAATGTTTTCATTTTGAGATGTTGTCCTGGCATTATTTGCAAGAGCCTGCAGGTTTTGTTTTTGGGAACACTTAGCATGTTTTTTATCTGACGAGATTCGGGAAAGGTGGAGAAAAAATGCTACAGAACCTCTTCCAGCCACCTGAAAGCATTTTGTGCTCAAACACCAAAGTCACCTCTTGAAATAATTCTGAAGTGGTGATTTAGTTGAAGCTTTGTGTACAAAGCTGCAGAAGATCCTCCTGAGGATAAAGCCATCCTCCTCCCCTCTCGTTTGATCTGTGTTTCTCTTCCCCTCAATCATATCGACAGCAGCATGATGTCAGCCCGCAGGAATTTACTCTAATTTGTGTGTGTCTGCACCGCCGTGGGTGTGTACACGCATGCATATGTTCTTTGCATTTCTGCACGCCTGCTGCTGTTTGCATTTGTGCATCTGGGAAGATGATTTTTTTTTGTGGCACACCTGCTTCCTCACCTTTCACCCTTCTAACTTTAACGGCCGTCTCTTGGCTTTACGTTTAGCTCACATGAAAAGTGAAGTCATCACTCTGTTTTATTTTAAAAATAGAGAATATTTTACGTTAAAATCCAACTGGCTCTCATAGTAAAAGACTTTGATTAGAGCCGATGCATTTTACGGTTCAGGTTTGGGTTGTGGGTCCCAAAAGTCAAAGAAAATACCCCAAATAATGAGCTAAAATGCTCGTGAAGAGTTTAGATGTGTGATAAAAAGCTGAAAATGTGGGTTTATTAGCTGGAGCCCAGCTTGGTGTGTAAACCTATTTCAGTGAATGAGCTGTTTGACCTGGTAGCTAGCTGGATAAGCCTTGGTGGTCCATGCTAGAGGAGCCAAACTGCCAAACGTTTCCAGTAACAGATTAGCTTTTGGCTTCGAACGTCGTCTAACTGCTTAATGAGAGCTCAAGGTAATGGAAGGAGATCAGGGAAGAGACAGAAAAAAGAAAAGAAAGAATTCATGAATGAATAACAACTGAGCTATGCTAGCATGGTGCTACAAGGATCAGCAATTTTGTAGTATATCTTTATATTATAATCATAAAATCTTGATGCAAAGACATGTGAGGTAGGTGTAAACCAGTGGCATTATGTTTGGACTAAAGCTATAATTATATTTATAGATTATTTTCTACAATAAGCAGGCTTTTACTTTGAAACTACCAACACATTCAAATGCTAATGACTTAACAATGACCTTGTTAATATTATTTTATTATAAATTACCTACAGAAGCCAAATGTCTGGTTTTACATCAGGAAAAAAAACCTTTGAAGCATGAAACAGGCAAACTGAGCTAACAACATAACCAATGCTAACTCTTATCAATAAACATTTATGCATTTTTTTAAACTTAAACTATTGATAAACAGAATGAGTGTTGTAAACACCACTTATCTTTTTAATGGGATTTATTTATTTATTTGTTTAGGTTGTTTTATTAATTATGTCATCATTTATCTAAATCAGTGGTTCCCAAACTTTGTTCCTTGAGGAACACCCCCATCCCGGTGTCCATGACAACCCAGGACCCCCTCCTCCTACCCAAAAACATGCCTTAAAAGTGATTAATTACAAACATTATACAGACATACAGAGTTATATAACAGAGTTTTGATTGTAATATTGAGTGTTTTATTGACATTTTATAAATGTAATTTTTTACAAATGTAATCTTGGTAACCTAATTTTATTCTATCATAAGCATATATTTTGTATCGCTTGGTGTGACTTATAGCTTTATGGATTTAATCATGACAGGTTCATTTACCTTTATTTGTTTTGCCACATAAATGAGGTTTTGGTAGTTGGTTTCAGGAAAACAAATATCTTTAAGGAATTTTAGATATTGTGTTGATAACAGAAGCAGAAACTAAATCTTACAATGAACAAGATGCTGACAGTAATGAAACTCCACCACAGTTGTTTTAATATTATTTATGTGTTTAATCGCCCATTTGACAGATTGGTCTCAGAGTTTTGTTTTCTTGTCGTAGACAGCCATAGATCTTGGCTCGGACTGCTGCTCATAATGAAACTGAGTTTATTTAAGGTGCACAAACACCTTTCATTCATGACGTTATTGTTTGTACTTCAACAGATGGAAAACATGATGAATTAATGCAGGTACAAACATGAAAAACTGACAGCTGGGTAATGATGTGGCTTTATCTGAGATACTGACATGTTTTGATAAGCCTTCACCTGAGAAACTGATGATGTATTTGCTGCTCATTTAGTCATGTCAAAACTTCCCAATAGGTTGAAATTAGAAAGGGTTATCAGAGGTCTTTTTACAGAAATGCTAGCTAATTAACTGGTAATGTTCATTTTCCAAGGCCATAACTGTGACATGAATCAAAAAAGATAAAATATGTTAATTGAAATAGTTAAATTGTGTTGAACTAACATGACTGAGTTTTACAAAATTAAGGGTTGATTCAGTTTGCTTTGATTCTAAATGTCTTTAATGACTTGATGTTAAAGTTTATTACAGCAATTTCATTCATTTAGTATAATAAATGTAATTTAATGTCTTAATGTTTAGAGAATGACTCGAGGGTTCAAAAGTTGGGGAAAAAAGTTCAGATGCGCCTGTTTCAGGAAGTACAAGTCAGCAGGAGGAGAAAGTAGCTTCAGACGACAGGATCTGGAGTCTTATTTCCTGATATTTGGACATCTCGCCTCTGATTGGATAACAACAATGTGACTCAGTTTGCGCCGGCGTAAGCTGAAGGTGGAGCCATGGCTGAATGATGTTTCTTGTGTGGCCAGGAGTTTGTAGAAGGGCTGAACGGAGGTGGAGAAAGGATAAGCTGCAGGTGTCTTTTGAAGTTTTGAAGAACTCCTAGCGTAACTATCAGAGGACTGTTAAGATAGCAAAATCTGCATTTTTATCTGATGTGATTCTATCAAATTCTCATAGACTGGATCCTGAAATCTCCATGTGTAGTTGGTTTGGGGGCTTCGTCAGCATTCTGTGAGGAATTTTTGGGTTATTTTATTGGCAAGGTTGATGTTATAAGATCACAGATCCTGCCCCAGTCATGTGATTCGCCTGTGGACAGTTGGTGCTGCTCTGCATTATTCTGGCAGTTCAAGGCTGTGTCCCCTGAGGGGTTGAAAGAAACTGCGGGGCAACTTAAGCCATCTAGCTCTGTGCTGGATAATGGGATTGGAGATGGGAAAACTGTTAGATTTTGAGAGAATGTGAGGTGTGCCAACCAGGAGGACATCAGTTTTAGAACTGTTCATTTTGAGCAAGCTGGAAGTGAACCAAGAATGGATTTCTTGTAGACAGAGGGTAAGGGAGTAAGGTGGGAGTGAAGTTGAAGGTTTGGTAGAGAGGTAGAGCTGGGTGTCATCCGCGTAACAATGAAAATTAATGTTGTGTTTCCGGAAAATGTAACCTAGCGGGAGAAGCTAAATGTTAAACAGAAGGGGCCCCAGGACAGAGCCCTGGGGTACACCAGCATAAACAGGGAAGATATTGGATTTATATGACATGACTGCTCTGACTATGTGCAGCCTGTGTTTACACTTACCTGCTTGTTTTTACTGCTCTATGTAGAAGACCACAGGTGAAGGAATGTTTTTTTTGGCAACGACACAGAAGATTTGGGGAACTAGTGCCACCTACAGGCTTGGCATGCCTATGAATATGCTTCACAATGCACTAAATATTTTCACAGAAAACAAGGTGGTGTGGACCCAAGGAGGGGTTTGTTAAAGTTAAAGTCACAATCACACACTGGTGAAATTACATCTCCGCATTTGACCCGTCCCTGTGGTGGGGAGTGGTGAGCTGCAGCTGTGGCCGCGTTCGGGAACTATTTGGTGGTTTAACCCCCCAATCCAACCCCTTAATGCTGAGTGTCAAGCGAGGAGGCATTGGGTCCCATTTTTTCAAAGTCTTTGGTATGACCCGACCGGGATCTCCCAGTCCCGGGGCAGACACTCTACCACTAGGCCACCAGAGCTGTTTTTACAAGCTCTGGTAAATGGCCTAAGATCCAGGAAAGCAAATCAGCCCAGGCCCGTCTTCTTGGACTGGATTTTTTCCCTCAAGTTTCCTAAAGCTTACCACTACATACACAAACCTCATTTATCTCTTCACAACAGTGAGGAGATGGATTTGAAACCATTCCCCTTTGTGAACACTTTTATGAAGCCTGTGATACATTTCTGATCCATCCTGCAGATTTTACAGATACGTGATACTTGCACATGTAGGACTCCCTGTGGGCCCACATTACATGTCTCTAATCACTGGATTTGTTGCACAATCTGGATTTAGATTTGCATGCTCCTGCTCATTAGGAAAGCCGGAACTTTTGTTTTTCTTTGAACCACGAGGTATGGTTGTGCAATAGTGGCCCAATTTCACTAGATATTCACTAGACACCTTTTTCCTCACATGTTTTCAGTCCTGGAGTTTAACGCGGACTTGTGCACATTTTCAGGAGTTCAGTCTTGCGCCTGTAGCCCAGATCTCTGAGTAAGCCGATGTGGAGCCTGTCTTCGACTACAGGGAATTACCTCAGCTCTGAATCATGTGGCGTATTGCCTAGAGTGTGCACAATGCAATCAGCCAGCCATCTTTCTTACTCATAAACTGTCAGAGGGCCTCACACGGAGGCTGGACGCACACCGCAGGAGTCTCTTACACACGGCGTCCATGTGCATATCAGACACCATCAGATAAAGATCTACATCTGGTGTCACCTCTGGACCATGATGCATTTTATTTATTTATTAATATTCAGAAAAATAAACTTTATGAATTGTTATATGTCACACACCTTTACCACACCTTTAAGAAGAAAATGTATTAATTTCAAATGAAAGTTAGACATTTTTTTAATTTGGCACGTACTGAACTTATCTGTAAAAAATTACTAAAAAACAAAGTTTTGAAAAAATTATGAAATGTTTGAATAAAAATGACCTTGTTAACAATATTACTTTATATCACTATTAATTTATTTTAAAGACAAGCCTTATTACTGCAAATTGATAAAAATGCAAAAATAGTTTGTTTTATTTTTCTTGGTATAGAAATTAAAAAGTTAATTAGAATCTCAGAAATAAATCATTGGAATAACTTCAATCCAAGATGGCCGCCACAGCCAAGTAACCTTTTGAAAACACAAAAATGGCTACAAGTCATTCAACATTATAAGTATTGAGCTACAATTTGCTGCCATAGCAGCTGAGAGTCATTTACGAAACATCCTTGCTAGGTTTTATTTCCGACATAGCTATTAGGTCAACCGGTGGCCATTGGAGTCAACTGTTTTTGTCTTTTTGCAAAACCTTAAACCATTCCACGAATGTTAAAGAAACCCAGAAAGTATTAAAATGATGTACACAGTTGATTCAACCCAGAATTTACAAAAGTGCCCAACGCTTAGTCACTTTGATGTGTTTGTGGATGACAGTTAACCCCTTAACGCCTGAATTTATTTTTAAATGTGCAGGAAAAAATATTCACTTGTGTTTTTGCTTTCAAGTAGATGCTAAATTAAGTTGAGAATTTATTTTTTACAAAAATACAGGAATGTGTTGGAAATGCATCACTGGGCAGTGGAGAATTACGGACGGTATTATGGTTGCATTTGGAGCGGAAGCGGTTCGATGCAAATCTACGACACTCGGCATTAAGGGGTTAATAAAAAACCACAACTCCATCAAAGTCAATTTGCTTTTCTTCAAAAAATGTCTTTCTTTGAGCAAAGATTTTGTCTTGAATATGTAAGAAGTCTTGGGTGCAACGATAAACCAGAAACGCCAGACTTTGACCTGTCACGATGACAAAACAAATAAATGAAGCAAAGGTTTACTGGTGTGAGAAAACTGGAGGAGTCAAGTCTGAAATCGCTCATTTGGAAACGTTTTCATTTGAATCGAGCTTGATAGATGATGATGTAATGTCGTTGGGTGGATTATTGCACAAAGAGACGAGTCTCAGCATGCTTTGGTTCAAATCTGTCTTTTGGATATATTTACTTTAGCTGAGCGTAAACACTGAACAAGTAATAAATGACTTGGCAGAGGAGCGTTGGGTTCATGTTCACTGTGACAATTGAACTTTTATCTGTTTATCATAACTGGATTAATCAGTCAGGACCTGAATGGACCATTCACAAACCAGATGGGAAAACATCACACTGTAGACTTTAAACACAACACAATGGTTTTTATTCACTGTTCCTGCAACATTCACTGTGATGTTGACTCTTCCAGTGGCTTCCACCTTATAAAACCAGCTAATTAGACAAAACATGAGACCACAGGTAGTGCTAACTTAGATAAATAATACAAAAGCTGTTCATGACAGTTGTATGTTGGGTCATTTTGTTGAAACGACACTGAAGATCAGTGATCTAGAAGAATGAAGGTGATGCTCCGTTTTCCAGTCTAAAAACAACCTTGTGTTACCTGGTTGTTATCCTGGGCCTCTTTATTATTATTAAAAAATGTGTTGCGATGAGTAGAAAACTACTGATTACAAACCCATCTATAATGTCAATAACTGGCTCAATTACAGCTCTAGCATTTCTTGACGGAATCATCTATGACATCAAATAAAACTTGTGGCTTGAGATTTGTAACGTTTATAGCTTTACAGCCCCTCTTTGGGGTTACTAAGGCAAGATGGCTCTGGTTGCCATCTTAAATTGGATTAACTCCAAATAGGGGACAATATGAAGATGTACATTTATTGATTACTGGCTAAGAATTTGATTAAAATCCACTCAGAGGTTCATAAGATGAACAGAGTTGACTCCATAGGCAAATGGTTGACTTAACTTTACTCTGTTAGGATGTGAATCATAGACACCATATACGTAGACGCCCTGTGGACTGGCGCTGCCTATTGGAGCTGCCAAAGTGGCCGGCTGCCATCTTGGATGGGTCTGCATTTGCCCCCAGTGTATTTATTTCTACTGAGGAAGGTGCTTACCCAATGAAAAAACACATTTTATTATGCTTTTTCACAAAATCAGACATATGGTATGATATGATGATAAAAATATGATTATCATAAAATAAATTAAAATATAAAATCCCAACAGGTAGGCTAGAAAAGTCAATAGTAAACCCAATTGATCTGTTTTCAATAGTGCGCCGGTTGTCGCAACTGTAGGCTGCATAAAAATCATGCATAGTTGCTCACCCTGCCTTGACTCCAGTTGGGTTTGGAGAAACCCATCCAATATGGCGGCAATGCTGTTACGCTCTCCAGTACCCAATAGGGCATCTATGTATTTATGTCTATGATGTGAAGTGTGTGTTATTGACCCTCAGCTACTGTGATGCCAAATCTTAGCTTAAAGGAACTGTATCGTGCTATTTTTAACCTTTCAGCGCAATGATAGGCCCATATATGATAAAATATTACCGTTGGCTCAATGGAGACGTCATTAATTCTGAAATATAAAATATTTTCTGGAGACATTTTGCTTGATGCTTGGATTCGATGAAATCCCGCCTCCATCCGTGTGAATTCCACCTATTTCATGTCGTGACCCTAGATCCCCAGCAAAGCATCATGGACGATGAAGAAGAAGACAAAGAAGAAAGCAGCTTTAGCAACATGCATAGTCAGAGGTGGACTTGCCATCTGGAGAGCAGGGCCATTTCCTGGTGGCCTGGCCACTGAACTGGCCCACTTGGTGATTGACGACCACCATGTCCATCATGTGGCTCACTAGGGCAGTTGAGAGAGCAGAATGTGTGCAGCCAGAAACTGTTTTGGGGTTGTTTCTGATGAGGAGATAACAAGAAAACATGATCAAAAGCTCAAAAAAGTTGATTTTGCATGATAAAGGCCCTTTAATCTCAGAAAAACTGACTGATTTGTATCCATCTTCTGTTGGTTATTGTTTATTAAGTGTGGTGGCCATCTTTAATTGAGGTAAACTTAAAATTATTTAGTTAAAATTTCTAAAATTTCATTAAAAGTTGTTCAGTGGTGTGTAAAATATTCTGCTAACAAAGACAAACAATAATCATGCATGGAATAAAAAATGTGCCCACGGAAAAATCTAAATTGTTAGCTTAAAACAAATAAATGAAATCCTGTATTGTTCTTTTCTTGTTTTGTTTTGCTTTAGTCTAAAAGGAGAATTTATTGCTGCAAAGTTCGACAAGAAAATAGTCCAGATGCAGAAGAAAGATTGAATTTAAATAAACTTGAGGGAAACTTGTAGATGCAGACAAACACAGTGAAAGAGATAACATGAAGACAGAATGTATTTACAACATAAAAATGTTTCTTAACACCGATGCTCGAGGTTTTTGCACAGCGTTTGTAAGTTTTTCAGCCTCAGTGACAATGAAACTATACAGAATTTTTATGAGAAGTTTATAAAAGAAAACCCAAAAAGACTTTTTGCAGAAACAGATGAAACTTCACCAAACTAGAATAAGGGAGTCAAATTTCTACTCTACACTCATTGTTTTGCTACGCAAAATGTGATCAAAAAGTAATCCTGGTATTTTGTATGCGTTAACAGGTGGAGGAACATGCGGTCCCGCAGCAGCAGCCTGGAGGACGTAGCCAAGGCCAAGCTGGCTCAGCAGCACCATGTGGATTCATGCAAGAGAGCTGCAGAGCGAGAGGAGCCTTCAGGGAGAGCAGAGCGTCGTAGTCGACACCGAGAGACCCCAGATGACACAGGCACCATTCAGAGAAACCACAAGATCACCAAGAACAGCACCAGTGCTGTTGGAAGTGCAAGAACTGGTGGCAGCAGTGGCAGCAGTGCTGCAAAGGGTGGTCGGAGGGAAAAGGGCAGGGACCTTTCCCGAGACGACCTCGTCTTCCTGCTGAGCTTGTTGGAAGGAGAGCTGCAGGTAATCTAAACTTGAAAAGGTAATATGCCAAACTGGATTACGACTATTACAACAACCAGCAGGCCAGCAGACCTGGCACTGCCCCCAGTCGGACATCGGAGTCAGACACGCTGGCTCAGAAGAAGTGGGCGAAAAGCTCGTGTTAATGGACAGCTAACAGCTGAGGCTACTTCCTGTCAATTCCTGCATCAGATCCAGGAATCTACTGGCAATGTCAAAAGCTGCTGTTTCATGTAAAATCAACACAGAGAGGCTTCAGTTTGAGCTCTGTAAAAGAAAATAGAGCAATAAACGTTATAAGACCCAAGAGGTTTTACTTTTGTAGGTAATCTGCCAAGAGAAAATGATATCCTACTAATGCGAGGCTTTGTTAAAAAAACATTGGTTTAGCAAACAAAGTTATATTTGTTATTTTAAAGACTGCAGAAGAAAAGGCGTATTGTCATATTTCTTGTTATGATACTGAATCTATAATTAAAAGCAGTGAAATGATTTTTAGAGAATTTACATGCAAACATTGACTGAATTTTTTTTGTGGTGCAATTCAAAATCCGACAGCAAGGTGGCAGCAGTTTTTACTGCCTTCATTCTGACTAAACAACTAGGGCCCAATCCCAATACTCGCACTTCCACCCTTGCGCCCCTCAATTGTGCGTTCACGTCCAAGTGAGTTCTCAAATGCGAAAGTTGACCTTCTAAACTTCACCAAAGTCTGCGTCGATGCGCCAGTGAGCCTCAGACAAGCTCTGAAGATCACACACATTAATTGTTAATGATTCTGTAGTGTTTTATGGTGTAGATATAAGTTCTAAGTTCCAGTTTGAGGAATATAGTTAGCTATGGTAGCTTGGGTGTGAATTCTCTGCACTCAGAGGATTTTTAGAGAAAACCATCCGTCCTTCAGCAGTGACAGACACAGCAGGTGGAAGAAATTTTGATGTATATTTTTATATTATTGTTCTAAAGTGATAGCGTATTCTACAGTTGACGTCACCGCGCAAGTGCTGTTGGGTGCTAGTGCTAGACAAACAAACTGCATTTACCAATTGAAAATACATGCACAGAGCGCTTGGACATGGATAAAAACAACCTGACAGACACTATCTTCAAACATTTATGCTCAGTTACTCATTACTCACAGTGCTCAAGAAGCAGGTTATTTGTGTCACTACTGTTTACATACAACCCACATCTTTTTCATCCACATTTGGATGCTGTTTGGCCGAGATGTTCAGTTGGACCCCTTCGTTTACACCGCTTCCTCCTGGATAATTCCACATCTGAGAGCGTTGCTACTTCAGTCTCGGATGTAGGACCTTTCCCATCAGCAAAACATATGGGACGGGTGAAAATCCACTTGTCCACAAAAATACTGCCACCACTTTGCTTTGTCTGTCTTTACCTTGGCCCTTTTCCCTTTCCATCTGTTTCATGTTGTCATGGACCTTACCCGGCTTTGGAAAATGGATAAAAAATGTCTCCTCCAAAATTTGATCTGCGCTCCTCCAGTCCAGTTAGCACCACCCCCAACAGCGGTGCTTAACTCCTTCCTGTTTGAACATCTTTAGGACACGAAACTACAACTTTGAGAACAAGCGGAGCGACTCAAACCTATAGGCAGCCATGCTAAATACACGCTTCCGTGTCTAGGGCTACATCCCACAATGCATTGCAACATTACGTTGCAATCTATTTTTAGCAAATATAGAATACGCTATTCAGGTTGTAACAAGTGCTTTTAGGCTATGTGTCCTGTTTCGCCAAAATTTCATTGTTGTCAATGGGGAAATTTCTAAGACTTGCAAATTTTGTCTGCATTGTACAACACAATGCTACAGAGAGGTAAAGCACTTTATTATTGTTTAAACTGCATGTTTAAAGCCTCAGTGCTGGTGCATTGGCAGCTTTAATGAGAAATTAATATGGATGATTTTTGAGAATGAAATATTTTGGATTAAATGTTTTTCTTTTTTTTATTTCTCAGGCCAGAGATGAGGTGATCACAGTCTTGAAGGCAGAGAAAATCGACTTGGCTCTACTGGAAGCTAAATATGGTTTTGTTACACCCCATAAAGTCCTGCAGGCCCTGCAGAGAGACTCCATCCAAGGCAAGTCTGATGCCTTTCAGGAAGACATCTATGAAAAACCAATGGTAGAGGTAAGGCTAACCCTCAACCTTATAAGTGCCAAGGAGCAGTTAACACACAGCACTCTGGACTCCACAGATGTTTTCTATGTGCTCCCGACACAGCTGGATAAGTTAGTGGAGAAACAGAGGGAGACCCATCGGCGGATGCTGGAGCAGCTGCTGATGGTGGAGCAGGCTCATAAACAGGCTCTGTACAAGCTGGAGGACGAGAAAAGAAACCACGGCGAGTTCATGAAGAAGAGCGATGAGTTCACCAACCTGCTGGAGCAGGAGCGCGAACGGTCAGTCCTCTGTGGCTTATTTCTACAAATAAAGGCATCACATAACAGCCCAACCATGGTGTCCTGGGATGAACACGACTGATTTTAGCCTCTCAGTGTAGCCTCTAAAAAAGAAGCCACAGTCATGCCCTTGTATTTCATATTTTAGTAGCATCTGTCATCCCTAAATGCCTCGCCGTCCCTGCGGTACGAGTGTCTTTATGAGAAAATGTCAGCACGTTGTTTTTAAGTGACTTCACTATGCAGAGTGACAGTAGAGTCATTAAACTGGAGTGGTTCTCATGGCTTTCTGTTGGCGATTTGAAATAGAGACTCTCCAGTGATGTTCAGGAATTAACGCCTTGCTTTAATTTGGTTTGTGAGCCAGCGAGAAAAGCTGACAAAGGCCGCTGAATTCTTAATCACTCTATGTAATTTCAGCATTAAACTAAGCAGGAAATCCCTTTAAAATGATTTCTGCTGTTCTCTTGCTCAAATCATTTAAATATTGAACAAACGTGAAGCAAAATGAGTTTTTTTACTGGAGAGGATCTGGTTTTTGGAACATATAATTTAGGTTTTAAGTTTAAACACACAACTAACATTTACAGCTCAGCTTTATCGCATCACTGTGTATATTTGGGAACCAGAGTGAATTACCAGATTCCCTGGAAAAGTAGAGCTGGTGCGTCGGAGCTGGGGAAGCTTCGAGGCTCAGAATGAAGGACGCTTGAAGATTAAACTGTTGATTCTGTGGTTTTATAATGTGCTATGATGTAATTCTCCATACTGTAGGAGATAATGGCAGTAATCTTCAGAGTTGTTCTTGCTAACCTTCTAATACCCAGTCCGGTTCTTCCCCTGAGACCACAGCAGGTTCCGACCCTCTGGGCATGAAAGTTTGATCCAAACTGAAATGTTTTAACCTCAGCTCTAAAGGAATGTTGTGTGATTTAGTCTAGACGTTCATGGTTTCTTTACTCCAAATGGCTTTAGCGATACTCCTTAGAGCTATTGGGTTCACATTTGTGGTTTTCTGTGAAATGTCACGACAGCTATTGGAGGAACTGCCAGACATTTTGGTTATTCCCCGCTCAGGAGGAATTGTCATCACTCTGTCCATACGCTTTTATCCTTCAGCACCTTCACCTATATCACTTTGAGGAGCTTTACATTTTGTTTTGCAGCAATTCAGGTATTTCGTGGAGGTTTTAACACCTCGAATGGTAAAAGCAGTGATCAGCAGAATCCTGTAACGTGATATAAACCTGGGTGGAAATATGTCAGCCGGATATTTCCTGTAAAAGTCACACACTGAGCTGTCCACACAGACAGAAACACAAACACACAAAAATGCACTCTCAGCAACTAGTTTCACAGCAAAGGAACAGCTGGACAGTGGCCCGTGACCTGTTAAGGACAATCACATCGTTGCACTTAAGGTGGAGCAGAGTGTTTGAGCTGGACCACCAGGCGCTGTGACGAAGGTCTGTGCTTTGTCATCAAGCTCGTTGGGAAGGACGGCTGCCATGAAAAACAGGCCTCTGTCCAGGCTTGGGTTAATTACTGAGTGAGAAAGGGTGAAATATTTATCCATTAGAGAGGAATATTCACAGCCTTCAATCACCATGGGCGACAGTTTCAGCCTCAAGACTTTTGAGAAGGAGAAAACTTGTAACACCTACTATTGGGCAGTTTCTCTCCATGAGGTTGGATGGGTAGTGATGGTGCAAAGCTAAGCCTGGGCTCTTACGGGGCCACTAAAGGACATCCACACAACCATCTGGAAGCCACTCCTTTGTTATCTTGACTGATTGCTCTGGGTTGTTATTCTGTGGGAAGAAGACACTCCAGTCTGAGGTCCAGAACAATCAGGCTCTGTATACTGCCAAGTCATCTTTGACCCAGACTAAACTCCCATTTTCTGCTGCTGGAAAAGGAAATACACTGCATGATGCTGCCACTACCATGCTTCACTAAAGAAACAGAATTGGTGTCTGGAATTCACGCCAAACATTGTTACATCAGACCTACCATGGTCGTAAAAGTCCTTAAGGTGCTTTCCGGTAAACTGACTTTTACTATGAAGAGGCTTCCGTTTAGCCACCCTGTGATACAGGCCTGATTGACTGAGTGACACAGAAATGGTTGTCGTTCTACAGAGTACTCATCACAGAGCACCACTGGAGCTCTGTTAGAAAGACCATCTGTTTTTGCTGTCACCTCCCGGATTAAGGCCCTTTAACCCCAATCACTCAGACTTACCTGGTGGCCATTTTTAGTTAAACTTATGAATGATGGAGAAAACTACACTGACTTGGAGTTTATATGTGTCAGATTTTTTCTGCACCATTTCCCACATCTGTGCCTTGATACAATTCTGTTTCCGAGGTCTACGAACAATTTCTTTGACACCATGGCTTGGTTAGTGCTTTGAGACCTTACTAAGACAGGCGTATGCCTTTGAAAACACATCAAATCAACAGATCTGACCACATGTAGACAAATTAAGTTCACATTTTAAGAAGACTGCAGTTACTGATTTAATCCAGTGGGTGGAAGTTTTGAGCTGTTCAGTGGTGAAAAAAGGATGGACAGAGTTGATAAAACAGAGAAAGGCTGCCATGCAAGCTCAGATGTCTAAACAGGGAGCTGCAGTAATGTTCATAGAAAACATGCCGATGTTGAGAATTAGAACCATGTGAAAAAATATTGCTGGACACTACGCATAAGGGTCATCGTACATTGTTGTTGTCATGCTTTTGTGCAATCACAAGAAAAACATAAGTTACTCAGAAAGGGAGGAATTGCGTACCATTCAGAAGGAAACCCATGCTTGCAAGCTGAATCTGACATATCTGACTGTTATGTTGTTTTGGTGATCAAGAGGAGCTGAAACTGAAATATAAATTTGAATACTGGCACCAATGTATACATTGTGTTAACCAGGGTTTGTTCAGTCAGAGGCCTGCTTCTTGCATTGTCAGAAAATCTGTAATAAACATTAAAACACTAAGAGCTTGTTTGAAATAATAATGGATCACTTTTAATGTTCATTCAGGCACAATCTTCACATATGATGTAATGTACTGACAAGGGAGTGGTATTAGTCATCTCAAACAATGTTTATGTATAAGTAGATGACCTAAAGTGTTAGCTTAATATTAATTTTCTATTGTTTTAGTGATCTCAACCATCAGTTCTGCTTATTTATTATGACATAACTAATGGAAGTGATATTCAATATAATCAAAGTGGACTAAAGCTGAAATCCATCTTTAAAAAGAATCTATTAGTCTGTAAAATGAATTTCCTTACATCTCTTGCTGATTACTAGAAAGTCATAACAAGAACCTGAGAATGACATTTCTGTTAAATAACCTGCTAAAGACGTACAGCTGTCATCAAAACGCCTGAGGCAGGACGAGAGCGAGAATCCCCGAAGACGTTGAATCAACATTTACTCCTTCGCCGAGGCAGAAAAACCGTTCAACAGCTTCTGTTTAACTCCTTCCAAAACACGTACAGATGGTTGGGAAAACTAGGAAAGTAGGAAAAGGAAAAGGCCACTTATCGCTTGTTTAAGGAGAGCTGAAACAGCCCTACACGGGAAATGCTGCAGCGGGTTTTAATTTGAGGGGTTTTGTTAGATGAATTTTAGCTACATGTAATCACTTCCGTTCGTCCCTTTTAGAAAACACAAAGTTGTGATTAAAATCTGGGTTATCGTGGATCATAAGTCACACTGCTGCTGTTCACTTATTATACCCTGCTGCTGGTTTATGTTTTGATCCTCCTCCTAGCAGGAGGCCCGACTGAACTCCTCCTAGGAATCCCTAAAAAGCTTGTAAAGCCGTGTCGGGTTAGAGAAAAACCTGGTTCTCGTCTGATTAACTGTCGATGAAGCGATGACCTCATCGTGTGTCGGGCACTGCCGGAGCAGCGGGGGTGTGAGAGCCCGAGCTGCATCCTAACCATCAACAGATGCTTGTTTGGACGTGACTTCAGCTAACAGATGCACACAGGCTGTACATAGCAAGGCCTTCTGCTTGCCTTTCTTCTTCTGAGCAGAGGGCAAAGAGCAAACTTTACGACCACAAGCAACCTCTGGTTGAATTTGACGAGTTATAAGATTACAGAAAAAAGGGGTTTGTGGCAGAACACGACATAAAAATATTAACTCATGTTTAGTAATGCTAGCCTAATGCAGGTTGGGCCTCAGCACTTTTATGATTTTAGCAAAAA
This sequence comes from Aphyosemion australe, assembly GCA_006937985.1. Lineage (NCBI taxonomy): Eukaryota > Metazoa > Chordata > Actinopteri > Cyprinodontiformes > Nothobranchiidae > Aphyosemion > Aphyosemion australe. The sequence continues at coordinate 1,251,797 of SSNS01000077.1, forward strand.
TTGGTACTGTTTTAATTTTATTACTATGTAAACCTTTTGTAGAAGATTATTGTCATAAAATCACATCAAACCACTTTTGACTTTAAAGCATCCAGTTGTGTTAGGATTAGTACCTTCATCAAAAACTGCATAGATATCTGTAAAACAAACTGGGATTCATTCTTTTTTGTGCTAGCTAAAACCGGATAGCTGTAACATCGTCTTGATTTGGACAAACTCCAAAAGTTGACTAGTAGCAAAAAGATTTTGCTCTGCAGGTTGGTCTAGCCACGCTCCATTATAGCCTCAGCAGGTCTACCACTGGCTCGGCTAAGTTTAGGACGGGCCACATCACAGCGCTCTAGGTTTATAGAGAGACATTGGACGTGCATAGCACCATTACGACAAAGCTTTTTTAAAATTCTGAAGGTAGAGCTGCAAAACAACAAAGATGGTGGGGGTTCAGGAGCGGAGCTCATTTGAAACAACTTTGGCATCAACTTTGGAAAATTTAGACAGATTTTTTTTTTTACATGAGTAGAACTTAAGTCTTTTATTTCAAAGCAGGTTGTATGTCATCCTCTTCGACTGTGTACAGTGGACTGTCTCATTGCCTGATTTCCATCGCTATGAATACAACACATTGTTTGCCGCTCTGATTGGTCCTAACACTGTCCAATAGCATGCAGAGACAGTTTGAAAAACAACCGTAGATTCCACCCCATGACTGAGCTCTGTCTATGGGTCGTGGCCAGACTATATATTTACATGGCTTACCAGGCTTAGTATTGTGCACTTACAGGCATTCATTCAGTGACTAATTCCTGAGTTTCATTCAGATTTGTCTAGTGGTTCAAGAGGTATTTTGCCAGAACCAGACAAAAGTGTGTAGACAGGCAAACACATCACTGCCCACAGCTGACAGCTGAAATGTGAGTGGGGACTGTGTGGCCTCAAATGATGTTGGAAAATTTGGAAAATATTTTTAGGTTGGGGCTGTTTGAAATAATGAAATTTGCATTTTCTGGTGGCTCTAATTGTATTTTTAAAACCCTTTCCTGTTTTACTAAACTGTGATCACTTTGACCAAAGTCTACTATTTCCCACATAAACCTTCCCTCTAATACTCTAATCCCTCTAATTTAAGCAATAATAAAAATGATTATGTCTATAAACATATGTGAAATCTAAAGTTGTAGCTTTGACTGAGGAGAAAAGAATAAGAGTATATGTGGAAAAATCTGCATCCTTTTTTTCCTGCAAGAATCCACCTCGACAGAGTCTGCAGGAAGGGACGAGCTGAAGCACAGCAGAGAGGGATGTGCTTGAGTTCCTCTTTATGAGTTTACTAACACTTATCAAAACGATTTACAAATCAAAACACACATGAAGATTTGTGATGGTTACAAAGTACACACCATGAGGCTGCCAGAAAGCAAATTTGTGAAAAGTTTAACCAGTTTTGACAATAACGGCTTCATTTTAAAGCTTGAAGACCGTAATTATCATTCCTAACGGATTTGTTAGATATGATATGGGTCTAATTTAACACTAAGACTTCCAGGGTGAAACATCAGCAATATTTTGAAGTTTAAAAAGTTCCACTTTGTGATAGTGTCAGTGGTATTCATGAGCTGGAATGCAAAGGAGGAATTTCACGGCCACTTCACAGCTTCTTATCAGAAATGAGTTGGATGAACACTCGACTCAGCAGGTCTCAGGGTAAATCTGAAGGGCGCTATGAATGAAAACACACTTTCAATGACACTTAAAGACACTTGAGATGCAAAAAGACTTACAGCGCACAAGTATGATAAGACAACTTATCTTGAAAAGTAAAGATAAACCTTTCAAATATTGGTCTTTTTTCATAGTATTTGCTGTCAGTAGTATCTGCTGTATGTTGTCTGAAAAGTGCTATATAAATAAACTTCTTCTTCTTCTTTATAGACGTATTTTGGAGAGGCATGTAGAATTAAACTTTTCACCTCTCCTAACCTGAAAGTATATTAAAAAGTTATTAACCCAACAATAAACCAATGACTATTACATTCTGCAAGAAAAACACTTCCATCCTGTTTTTGTTTCTAACAGAATAACCATGAACTTACTCAACATTGCGGGTGCATTCTGATTTTGTTTTTGGCGAAAGAATAAAGCAGACATTTTACGAAATATTTGCATAATTTCCGCTATTTTTTATCAATAAAAATATTGTAGTTCTGCACATTTCTTGATTAAATTAGGGAGGTAAAACCCTAAAACCCTGAATGATGCTTAAAGGAAAAGTTCGCTTTTTTAGACATTAAGTTTTATGTGTTCCTTCACCCACCCAGTGCTCTGTTAACTTTGACCCATTTCACACACACCCCCCTGCTCAAAGATTTTCAGGGGAGAAGTGATTCATAAACGTAGTTCTGGCTAGTTTCGGGGGCGCTTTATCTGCGCCGTTTAGCCTCACAAAAGGATTAGCCTCTGAAAGCATGGCTAATTTGCATCTCATAAACAAAGAGAAAAAATTTACAACGTCACATTACAACGGGACTATTTTTTTGTCATACGTATCCCTGCGCCACTCCCCGCAGCTATAGAACGGGCTCGTGTCTGGCTGCTAATCCTGGCTGTATGAGTGAAACAACAACTGCTAAATTCACTTAAAAGTAGTTTTTCTTAAATATATCGAGCCATGGTGCGTACCTGCAGGTTCCCGGGTTGTAACAATAAGGATGTTACAGGATCACCTTTTTGGTTTGACACTTTTCCTGCTAAGGACGTTTCTCTAAGGCATCAGTGGCTTTTAGCAATCGGCTACTCCAAGGATACTTGGCTGGAACGAGTCAAAACCTTTCGTTTGTGCAGTGCACACTTCAAAGAGGATGATTACATCAGGAAAAAGTTCGGGAAAAGTGAAAGACTGTTTTTGAAGAGTTCGGCCGTACCAGAAATCTGGGTAAGTTTTGTTTTTAAAAAATTATTTATTCCGCTATGTCTGCCGTATTCATGCAATCATCTTCGCATTTTAGCGCATTATTTATGCAATCATCTTTACACCGATGGTTGATCATAGACTGCAGTAGCTTTGTCAACAATCTGTGTTGATGTGTGTGTTTTGTGTAGCAAATGCAGTTCTTCATCCGTGTACTCTGGCTCATAAAGATATCCTAGTAGTAAAATAAGTTTCTTCTTCATCTGATATAGTGTTAAAATGAAATTCGTCATCAGATGAGACGGAGTCTGACATGTTTTCGGCATTCGGCAGTGAAACAGCTGACATACAAAGCGCTGTTTAATATCCGCGGGGAGCGGCGCAGGGATACGAATGACAAAAACTAGTCCCGTTGTAAGGTGACGTTGTAAATTTTTTCTCTTTGTTTGTGAGATGCAAATTAGCCATGCTTTCAGAGGCTAATCCTTTTGTGAGGCTAAACGGCGCAGATAAAGCGCCCCCGAAACTAGCCAGAACTACCTTTCTGAATCACTTCTCCCCTGAAAATCTCTGAGCAGGGGGGTGTGTGTGAAATGGGTCAAAGTTTACAGAGCACTGGGTGGGTGAAGGAACACATAAAACTTAATGTCTAAAAAAGCGAACTTTTCCTTTAAGNTCGCAGAGTTCTATTGTGGACATTCTGTCCTTCCTACAGGAACTGCTGGACAAAGGCTTGTCCTTCTTCACTTTAAAGGTATACCTGGCGGCTATTTCGGCTTGCCACGAGTCTTTTGATGGGGTCTCGCCTGGCGCTCACCCTTTAGCCGTACGGTTCTTGAAGGGGGTTCGGAAGCTGAGACCTACTATTAGGCCTTCTGTCCCTTCTTGGGACCTCACATTGGTGCTGGGGGTCCTGTGTGGTCCTCCATTTGAGCCCATTGAGTCAGTAGACATGAAGTTTCTGTCTTATAAGACGGCCCTTCTCTTAGCTCTGGCATCGGCTAAGAGGGTGGGGGACCTTCATGCCCTTTCGGCCCACCCATCTTGCCTGAGGTTTTCTCTGGATGGGTCTGGGGGCGCCCTGCTCCCAAATGCCGCATATCTGCCCAAGGTCATCCCGTCGAGTTATGGTTCCATGACCATCGAACTCTCGGCTTTTAATCGTCCTCCTTTTGCATCAAAGGAGCAGAGGAGTTTACATTGTTTATGCCCGGTTCGTGCTCTTAGGGCTTATGTGGATCGCACCCAGACGTTCCGGCGATCTGACCAACTATTTGTGTGTTTTGCAAAACCCTCTGAGAGACAAAGACTTTCCCATTGGATTGTGGAGGCCATTTCCCTGTGTTACAGGGCTACTGGCTCTCAGCTGCCCCAAGGGGTCAGGGCGCACTCTACTAGAGGCGTGGCTGCTTCATGGGCACTGTTCAGGGGAGTTTCGGTTGGTGAAATTTGCTCGGCTGCTAGTTGGGCTACACCTCACAATTTTGTAAGGTTTTACCGCTTAGATGTGACGGCTCCTTCGGTGGCTCATGCGGTACTTTCTGCAGGGTCTGAGTTGCCATCGTAGTATGTGTGCTCAGCCCGGGTTTGATAGCTGCTCATGGGCGTTTTTATATGTCCCATAGTACCTTCGTTGTACAGAGTGAATCGACTGAAAGGGAACGTTAGGTTATACATAACCACTGTTCCCTGAAGGAGAGGAACGAGGTACAACGCAGGGCTGCCCTTTCGCAGCATAGCTCGGTGAAGCGCGGCTATTGAACTCAGGAATGACGGTGACGCTGGGTGTTTATAGATGGTGGGCGGGGCCACCACCTAGCGTCACGCTCATTTGCCTTACAGGCGTGATTAAAAGTGTCTTCAGCCAGGCCACACGAGGGCGTGATGTCCCATAGTACCTTCGTTGTAGCTCGTTCCTCTCCTTCAGGGAACAGTGGTTATATGCATGTCACCCGCTTGTATGTTTGTTCTGGATCCAAGGGAGGGCAGGCACTCATAAAACCGCACAGGAGTTCAGAATAACACAATTTATTTAAAAATAGTTAAAACTGTCCCAAAGGCCTCTAAAAGCCTGTTCTAAAACTTGTCCTCCAACGATCGTCGTCAGCCAGGCCACCAGTCCGTCCGTCATTGGCTACACATCCTGGCAGCTCCCTGGCACAGCTGCCCTCCCGGGGCTGGGGCACGCCACCCACCTCGGCCCAAGGCCTCTACCCGGACACAGGTACCATCACCAGCACTGCGCCGCTCCTATGTGCGGAGGGAGGGCCACCCACGCTCCTCCGCACTCGGCCGCCTGTCCCTCTCCCGGGACCGTGCTCCGGGTGCTCCAGGTAACCATCTGCGCTCCGGAGGGATTGGGGCGCACGTGCCCCCTGTGGAGCCACCGCAGTCCAGGGCGCACCTCCTTCCAGTCGTCTATCTCCTTTTGTTCTGTCCTCCTCAGGCTTCCTCCAACTCCTTTTTATTGTGTGCCAATTAGTCAATCAGCCACACCTGCAGGTGTGGCACACCTGTGGGACGGCTGATTGTTCCACTCCCCCTGCTCAGCCAGCCCAGCGTCTCCAGGGAGCTCCACAATGGGAAAAACACAACAAATGCCAAAAACCACCAAAAACATGCACCTAAATTAAATAAAACTAGAAAAGTCACACATGCAAATTAAAACAGTTTTCCCACTGTGTGACATCAGCAGTAGCTCAGGCTAGCGTTGTTCTGCGGTTAGCATTATCACGACCAACGTTTACATATTGCAGATGTGGACGTAGGTTGGGACATGCAGAAATAAAGTGGTGAGTCTAAGCTTGTGACATGTTACACCAGTTTTTCTCAAAACAAACCTTCATCAGCAGCCATTACAGCATCGGAGACGGCCCAGACTTTGGAATGCTACATTAAACACCCAACAACAAGGTAAATGTGGTTTTACATTAAAGTAAACTTTTAAACCAGAATGGCTGCCTTAAACTTTAGACGTACTTGGTTAGTTCAAAACTTTTCATTGAGATTGTTTTATTGTTTAGGCGATATTTTGCTAACAGGCAAAGATGGCTGACTCCACTGGTTGATGGCCAACTTTCGTGCTACTAACATCCATGTTTTGCAAAAATATTTAAGTTTTAGCCATTTTTGTCTTTGCTAATGTTGATTAGCTGTGACAGCCATTTGGTTGACTTCATGTTAATTATCTGAAGAGGTAATTGAGATCTGCACGAAATCAATGCAGGAGCTATTTAGGTAACAGAAAGACAAACTCACACGGACACACACAAAAGCATCAATGCTCTCCTGTCACCTGCAGGTGAAAACAAAACACTGTAAGGGTAAAACGGCTTCATGTGGGACAGAAGAAGAACAAGAGGAGCTAAGATGAGATCACCAATCCTGCCCTGAAGAATGTGTGTGTCTACCCAACATCTCTAATGACAAACCCCACTGGAAGCAGAGTGCCCCCACCCCGTCTCAGCCAGCATATCACACAGTCACTCTGGTGTTGACTCAGTCTTGACACCGATACACACCACACAAGGACATCCATCAGGCAGCAGCAATGACAATGAGTGAGGTGGCGGCGAGCGAGCGAGCAAACGGGGTGAAAGGTGGGGATGACAGATGGTCCCGTCAGAACGAGCGTCAGAACAACATCCAACTTCCTCTTTATCAGATCCACTGACCTCCCGTATCCTTTTCTCTCCTCCTTTTTGTGAAATCATATGTCACTTTCTTTCCCACACTTCCTTTGATTATGTCACATAAAAACTGTTGAGTCCAAAAAGTGTTTAGTTGACAAGAAAACGAGCTCAGACAGAAAAAGATGACTGATGGAAAAGCTGTAAAACCAGCCAGTCTCACAGGAATGGGTGAAAGCATGACCTCTTAACAACATATTATGCAGTAGACTCACATAATGTGTTAAGGTTACTGAAATGGTGCTTCTCCACCCACATTCTTTTCAGCCTGAACAGTAAATGTTGTAGATTTTTATTCTACTTCCGTTGATCAAGGGAGCTGATGTGGTGCACGACAGCCAAGCTGATGCTCTAAATTATTTCTATCAGACAGATTTAAACAGATTTTAAATCTTCTAGCCATGCAGACATCTTGGATACTTCATGAAGACACAAGCTTTTATTTAGCAGTGCGTTTTTGGTGACACTAGCTGCGTTTACATGGACAAGAGTAATCGGAATAAAAGCATGATCGGAATAAAAATGCGTCATGTAAACAAGCCATTCGGAATACTCTGACCCGATTAAAGTCAATGGGATCAACTTTTCATTCCGATTGAGATGGCTGGGTTATGCCGATGGTTAATCCAATCACGGTGCATGTAAACACTTACTGCGCGTGTCAGTTACGTCGTACGTACATTACGTCAGCGCCTACAGAAATTGGATGAAAGCATGGTGGGCGTGAAACAAAACCGGTCTGTTTCGGACACAAATGCGTTGTTAGATGTGCTTAAAGAACTAAAAATAAAACCACGCTCTGAAGAACATCGTACTGCTCCANTTAAAGGAAAAGTTCGCTTTTTTAGACATTAAGTTTTATGTGTTCCTTCACCCACCCAGTGCTCTGTAAACTTTGACCCATTTCACACACACCCCCCTGCTCAAAGATTTTCAGGGGAGAAGTGATTCATAAAGGTAGTTCTGGCTAGTTTCGGGGGCACTTTATCTGCGCCGTTTAGCCTCACAAAAGGATTAGCCTCTGAAAGCATGGCTAATTTGCATCTCACAAACAAAGAGAAAAAAATTACAACGTCACATTACAACGGGACTATTTTTTGTCATTCGTATCCCTGCGCCGGTCACCGCAGCAGCTAGAACGGGCTCGTGTCTGGCTGCTAATCCTGGCTGTATGAGTGAAACAACAACTTCTAAAGTCACTTAAAAGTAGTTTTTCTTAAATATATCGAGCCATGGTGCATACCTGCAGGTTCCCGGGTTGTAACAATAAGGATGTTACAGGATCACCTTTTCGGTTTGACACTTTTCCTGCTAAGGACGTTTCTCTAAGGCATCAGTGGCTTTTAGCAATCGGCTACTCCAAGGATACTTGGCTGGAACGAGTCAAAACCTTTCGTTTGTGCAGTGCACACTTCAAAGAGGATGATTACATCAGGAAAAAGTTCGGGAAAAGTGAAAGACTGTTTTTGAAGAGTTCGGCCGTACCAGAAATCTGGGTAAGTTTTGTTTTTAAAAAATTATTTATTCCGCTATGTCTGCCGTATTCATGCAATCATCTTCGCATTTTAGCGCATTATTTATGCAATCATCTTTACACCGATGGTTGATCATAGACTGCAGTAGCTTTGTCAACAATCTGTGTTGATGTGTGTGTTTTGTGTAGCAAATGCAGTTCTTCATCCGTGTACTCTGGCTCATAAAGATATCCTAGTAGTAAAATAAGTTTCTTCTTCATCTGGTATAGTGTTTAAATGAAATTCGTCATCAGATGAGACGGAGTCTGACATGTTTTCGGCATTCGGCAGTGAAACAGCTGACATACAAAGCGCTGTTTAATATCCGCGGAGAGCGGCGCAGGGATACGAATGACAAAAAATAGTCCCGTTGTAAGGTGACGTTGTAAATTTTTTCTCTTTGTTTGTGAGATGCAAATTAGCCATGCTTTCAGAGGCTAATCCTTTTGTGAGGCTAAACGGCGCAGATAAAGCGCCCCCGAAACTAGCCAGAACTACCTTTCTGAATCACTTCTCCCCTGAAAATCTCTGAGCAGGGGGGTGTGTGTGAAATGGGTCATAGTTTACAGAGCACTGGGTGGGTGAAGGAAGACATAAAACTTAATGTCTAAAAAAGCGAACTTTTCCTTTAACGTCTAAAAATGGGTCATCATTTGTAGGAAATACCACTTTGAGTGCTATTTTTAACCATTTATGTCTTTAAATCAGCTTTCAACATGCCCATAAAACTCCCTAAAATCGTTTCTGCTCTTGCACAATGCATGTGGGAATTAAAGCACAGTAGCTATAAACATCACAACACGTTCCAAGTCGCAACATTTTACAAGGAACACCGTGCATGTTCGTGCCATCTGGTTGACTTCACTTTCAGTCGTGGTTACATCATTCACGAGGATCAGATTGAGAAAATTCCCCAGCGATGCCATCATCATCATCATCATCGTGCTTATTATCTGCCCTGCAATTAGATTTTTTTTTTACAATCTGGTATTTTGTAGGTACATAAATGATTGGCGTTCACCTCACAGGAGGAATGACATCATGTTCTAGGAAGCAGCTATGACACATTCCTCTGTCTTCACCTTGAGACGTAAATATTTTATCAGCCCGGTGAGGAGTCAGAAACCTGCCTCGGTTTGACGTACGGCTGCTCAGACCTCAGCGAGGTTTCTTCAGCACACCTGTACGCCTCCTACAAACCTTTCAGCCTCACAAAAATCTCTCACCACACCACGTCTCAGCTATTCCCATTCAAAGCTTTTGATATGATTGATGGCAGAATATATCTGTTTCAGAGTCAAACGCTTCCTTTAATGGGAAAGGAAACATTCGGGTGACGTGACGCTCAGATGCTTAGAGGAGGTCAGGGATCACACACGTATGACACATTCAGCGACAACCTTAAAACACACAGAGGGAGAAATGCCAGCCTAAAACACACACCGCCTTGTCTCTGAACACGTCAGTGACGTTCTGAGCAAACGGATCAAGTTTCAGACTTCTGAAGCTTGTAGGAAAACCTGGTTAATGAATTCAAGGATGAACTTTATATAAAAACATTCTAAATGTAATAAAAAGTCATAAATAATGCTACTGGATTTAGATTTTTACCAAAGTACTTAAAAAATATTATAATTCAGGCTATAAAATATATTAAAAAATGGAAAGTCGTTGATAAAATGACATTAGTATAATTGGATATTTAAAGTACTGTCATAAAAATGAATTACTGTGTGTTCTGCATTATCAGCTACCAGTCAGCAGTTCTGGTAAGGAAAAGACTGCATTTAAGTTTTTGTATTTTTATATTAAACCAACCACTGGTGAACGTGCAGCAACATCAGGTAATGACTCTGCACCAAAATGATTAAAAATGAAGTTTGAATTTTTACATCTAAAAAAGAAAAAACAGGCAGCTAGAACTATAGATGTTCCTGAACAGACAAGTCCTTTTTCTGCCAAACTAGCAAGAACTGAGCTGGGATTGAGTCACAAAAATGGACTTAGGAAAAATATGTAAACATTAACTTTCTAATAATTGATTCTCAAAGACAAAATGTCTACATTTTGCTGTTTAAGGGATGTAAAGAGAACCATGATAAGAAGAAATGTTAAAGCTGCTGCTAGTGGCTCATTACTGTCACTATGGAAACCACACATCTGTGTCCCCCAGAGGAAGACAGAAAATAAAAGTAGGCCTCAGAAAAACAGCCGCTGGGTGAAAATGAGAAGTTTCCTGAAAAAGTTTCAATTGATTACATACCGTAACAGAAGTCTATAGAAGTTTAGGTCTGAACTCTCTGCATTCTGAGGGGATATGAGAGAAAACCATCAGTCTTGCATCAGTGAGATAAATGGCAGATGGAAGACAACAAAAACCTCATTTTGGTGTATAATTTGTATTTGTACTGAAAAATTAATAGACGTAAGAGGAGATTGAATGTATTATTGCATAAAGACCAAGCATTACATTGAAAGATCAGTTCAGCCACATGGGAGCAGTATGAGCAGTATCTCAGGAGGTAGAGCGGGTTGTCCAGTTATCAGAAGGTTGTAGGATCGATCCTGGCTCCCAGTAGAGAATGCTGCTGTAGTGTCCTTGGGCAAGACACTTAAAGGTTGAATATGGAACAATTTAATAAAAAGCTATATTTAAAAAAAATAATGCCTCCACTGGGCGTTTAGAGATGTGCAAAAAGAATGTACAGTTTTTCTTTTAAAAGCTATATTTAAAAAAAAAAATCTAATTTTTAATTAGATGGGCACGACACTGGGTTTATGTTTACATCTACCAGCCACTAGAAGGCACCGTTGAGGTAAAAAGCCCGCTCGGCAAGGCAAGGCTGGGACTGTGTAAAATGGCGGACTCAACGTCGCCTCTGTCAGTGTGTCGCAGGGCAGCTGTGGCTACATTGTAGCTCATCACCACCAGTGTGTGAATGTGTGTGTGTATGTGTGGGTGGGTGAATGACTGATTGTGTTGTAAAGTGCCTTGGATATCAGTATTACTTCCAGTACAATACCTCAACCTACCGTGTGTTGCAAAATGCATGAGTTCTGCTGCTTGTATTTCACAGTTTTTAGCTTTACTGCCTTCAGAGAAAAAGAAGTAAAAATATGACTGGACTCAAGTGAATTGTGTGAAAGAAAAAACACAATAAATATAGACAGGATTTATGAAAATGACAGGTTCTTCTGCATCTATCACTCCCACGTTGAAGGAAAATCTGAGTGGTGACTGACCTAATTTAGCCCGGCCAGCCAACGCTCCCTTCTCTTCCTTTTTACCCCGATAACATCCAGATTTCTCCACCAACCTCCTTTCCACTCACATAACCTCCACACATGTGAGTTTAACAACTCAGTCAACTGCAGCACACTGACACTTGCTAAATGTGTGCTTTACTGTTATAATTCTCCTTTCTCTTTACTTTTAAACTAAGCTAAATTGAAAATATGAGCTCAATCTGCTAGCTAGTTTTGTGATTTAGGTTCTAAAGTGTAACTGTGTAAACTGCAGTAATTGGACCCAGCGTTTTGTCATCGGATGGCGTCATGTGATTACATCTGTCTGACAGAATGCAGCGATAAGACCTCACCAACCACAAGGCCTCCAGACTTGCCGCTTGTACTTTTCCAACCATAAACGTACTTATTCTACCCAAATGGGTGCAGAATAAAGTAATCATTTGCATTTTTATGCTAAATAAAGAATTGCTTTGGTGTTTTTCAGACATAAATACATATTTTCTGCATGAATTTGCTTTTCAAACTAGAGTTTTTTAGTTTTAATGTGTCAACCCTCTGGGTTTATGTGTGAGGTTGTATTTAAATCAAAGGAGAATGTCAAAATGACGTCCATTAGCACAAAAAGCGGAGCCCAGCTGACTATAATAAAGAGCTAAAGTTACTGAAACATCGACAGCTTGTTTGTAACGTCTAAAAAGAGCAGAATCCAGTGAATGCTCAAACTAAACAGAGCTTGATAAATGAATACGGGGACTGGGAATCCACAGGAGTGATGTATGAGCTAATCTTCTATTTGTGAAGGGAAATAGCACCAAGGGTGGAGGGGTGGGGGCAGTGGGGTCACAGAGAGAAAAAAAAATGCAGCTAATGTAGACTTAGCATGACATTTCTACGCTTGCTGTGAACCGTGCACAGCCTCTGCCAGGAGCTGGAAACTAACGATGTGGAGGGAACCCAGAGAACGACGTGCAGACTTGACATTGTGGAGGATACTTTACCCCGCAGAGAGGCTGATTCATTCTCCTCTCACATTTGTTTTAGCAGACACCATCCTGAGTTATGGCTTAGCACAACGTGGCAAAGGGAAACCATCCTGCTCGCCCGTCCTCTCAGGGTGGAAGGAAGCGACGGTGTGAAAGTCATACTTCATGCCCCCGTAGCTGGCAGCAGCTGCTGCGGTTCCTGAACAATAGGTTATGGAGCTCACGCTCCGGGCCCAGCCAGAGCCCAGATAGTGAGTGAAATATGGGGGGAGGAAAGAGCCTGTGACCTCATATGTCTCAATGTGGTGAAGGGGCTATCTGGATGTGGTCACCATGAATTCTGTAAATGAGGGAAGTGAATCAAGGCTGGGACAAGTCTTTTTATTTGATTTGGGGGTGGGGGGGGGGTTGCTGAAAGCTAGTTTTACAAAATATTTCTAATTCTCAGTTCATTTGTGAACTAAAATACTTTCTGTGAAGCTGTGAATTTAAAATATCCTGAGATATTTCACCTATTCATACATGTTCATGTACACCATATACTGTAGTTTTTATACAGGGTGTGAATGGCTGAATGACTGACTGTGTTGTAAAGCGCCTTGGGGAGTTCTAGGACTCTAGAAGGTGCTATATCAAATACAGGCCATTTACCATTTACGATATAATATTGCATCACAGTCTCCATTGTGGTGCAGTTAGTAATGATGCCTCACACAAGAAAGTCGCCGGTTCAAATCCTGAGCTTTTTTTCCCCTCGAGTACGACTTACAAGGCATTCATTCCTACCAGAGACCACTGCAAATGTATTCAAAATATGAATGAAGGACCTTTTTAATTGTCCCTAAGTCTGAATGGTTGTTTGCTTCTGTGGCTACGTTCACACCGCAGGTCTAAATGCTCATTTCCAATTGTTTTTTAATCAAATCAGATTTTTTTGTGAGTGTCATTCTATAACTGAAATGGAACAGCAAACAGGCTCCAGTGTGAACAGTTCACAGCCCTAAAGCGCTCTGTGGAGTTGGAACCAGGAGAGGTGGAGGTTTGACATGAAGGGCTTCATCCACAATTTCAGGATATCCAGACAGACCTCTGAATACCTCTGTCAGCACCTCTCCTCAAGAATATTTAGACAAGATACGAGTCAGTGACGAATGAGACGGATTTAATGCCGCATGACCGTTAAGACTGAAGTTGGTTTAAAAAACATCAGATATGAATCTGATTCAGCACCACATATGAAAGTGACCTGGGCTGGATCTGTGCTGTTCAGATTATCTTTAAAAAATCAGATATGTGTTGCATGTGGGGGAAAAGTCCAGAGTGTCCCCAGCCTCTTGCTTTATGAATGCTGGAGATAGACAAAGATGAATGAATGAATCTGAAAATCAAACCTCGAGTGTCTCACTTGGCTGAAAACTGATTGAGACACAATTGTGAGGAAAATATTAATTTTGTTGGAAGTTGAAATTACATTAATTTGGTAAATTGATGAGATTCTCTGAATGAGATTAACAGAGCTCAATTTAAAATTTGGATCTATGCGAGAAAGGAGTTTTCCTAAAACCTGAGGGAGTTTTGTAAAACTATTTAGTGAGTTAGTTAGAAATACAGCAGTGCCGTGTAAAAAAAAACACCAAATGGAATAAGCTAAACAATCATGTTTAAATCATTCTTCGTGTGTGGTCACTGCTGTTTTTAGACTGATCCTAATGACTAGGAACCTGTGATTTATGGTAGTAATTGTCATTCAGTGAAGTATTCATTCAGATTATTAGTTTTTTCTGCCAGAAACCAAAAGACACAGCTACAGTTTTCAATTAGATGTTAAAGAAAATCATGATTTTACCTTTACTCAGCAGTTTTCCACATTTATCAGCCTAATTTATTGTTGCTGTCAGCTTTCCTACATTGTAAAGAGCATAAAGAGAAAGTAAGATTGAGCTGAAGACGAACCTGTCAGGTCTTAGGTGGTCGGGTGTCAACTTGTGACATGGAAACCCAAAATTTAAAGCTTATTGGTGTGGAACAATAGAGAGTTGTCCACCTGATCCCAGTTCATCCTGGAGTTTGACAAGAAACTCCAGAAACCAGGAAATAGGAGCCATGGGTGGGTTTTTAATTCCCTCCTCGCAGATCTGATGCGAGGTGCTGGGGATGATTGATGACAACACTTTACTCTGAGGTTATGAGACTGGAGGATAGCTGGCAGTGGGCCGTCTCTGTGTGGAGACACCAGGATAAACACGGTCCACCTTCTCGCCACAAAGAAGGGATTGTTTCCTAAAAGGTTTCAAGAACATTTAAAACGTTTCTGAGTAACGAGCTGAAGATACGGCCTGAAAAGACTGCACGGAACCACAAACACATAATTAAACACAATTAGATGCATAAATTAGAAAGCGTTATGACACAATACCATAGATGATGCAAGCATTATACTCATCTGTGTGCATACAATCGTAATGTAGCAAAGAGATCTTGAACAGGGGGATCTCCATGCATGGTTTTCACCTGACACTGGAATGAACAGCATGGTAGAACGCTCTCCAACGCACCTCTGTAGAGAAATCTGAGGATAATGATGGGGAGAGAGGCCTTTTTCAGCCTCCTCAGGAAGTGAAATCCATGCTGGACCTGATTTGTGATTGCTGAGACACTTTTGTGCAAGCTGAGGTCCTGCAAGATCTACGAACCTGATGTCCCCCACGCTGTCCGATGTCTAGCTGCTGATCTGAGGAGCATGCTAGCGCACTGCCATCGCCATGCAACACTGCACAATGTGATGCAATATTGTTAACAGGATGTTGTGCGATAGTTGAACTTTCCAATATAATATTGCACAATATGCAATATTTGATGATATTGGATAATATGAGTGTGATTTTTCCTGCACTCTTTCTACGGCAGCAAGAGTCTATCTGCTTGTTAAATACTAATTTGCAGATGCATGAATCTTATACTCTAGCGTTTAGTCCAGTCCAAGCTGGTTTTAGCTATTCGGACGTCGGGCACGTAGAGATGACAAATCTTGTGCAGCCTAAAATTACAAGTATTCAAGCAGCCGGGGTCATTGCAGCAAAGCAAACACCCACCTTCTTCTGCCTCGAAAAACTCCGAACCACACTCTTTCTCAGAGTCGTGTCCAGAGCCGCCCTGATCCGAGCCCAAAACCGCAATTACACTGTATTTCTCCAAGATTAAATTATGCAGTCAATTTAGTTTTACTCAAAAATCTGATGTTGTGTTGACCCAGTGAGGAACTGCAGCGCTTTTCCTCTGCTGAGGGATAAAGATGTTTCAAGATAATGTTCTGATGGAGCTGAAGCTGGATCTAGGGTGACTTGTGCATCTCGCCTGGAAAGATTAGAGTGCTGAAATCAGACGTTTGTCAGAGCTGATATCTCAGGACAAATGTTTCTGAGCTGAATGCTGAGTAAATCCTGCTGGAGGTGACAGAAACAGGGAGAAAGGGCAGGCTGGGAGTTCAACTAAAGAGGGAAAAAACGATTTAAGGGTCTATCCAGTTTCAGGGTCCTCACATGGTTTAGTGAAGTGAAAGTTAAAGGAAGTATCCATATCAGTAAGGAGACAAGGAGAAACCTCCTCCTGCTGACCGACAGAAATGTTTCTGTATCAAAGTCATGGAGAAAAATGCACAAATTCTTATCTAAACCTTTAAAATAAAGTCATATTTTGTTTTATTGGGCCTTAGTGCTTAACCGCCCACCATTTAAGGAAAGGTTCTCGGAGAGTTTAAACATGCAGAGATGAGTTGCAGTCTGGTATCTGTGGTTTGGACCAAGAGCAAACAGAAAATAAAGGCTATGCCTGGATCTCTATAATTTTATGTAAGTACAGTAGGAGCATTAAGGCACACATTTAGCTGAAAAAAACATGCTCGCATTTCAAGAAGCTGTCTATTACAGCCAAACCAAAAAAATAATAACACAAAGAAAATCAGCTTTAGTCTTTTCCTCCTCGTTAGGTTCGTTTTCAGACAGACAGAACTGTATCCAGATGTTGATTTTTATTTCAGTCAGAGAAAAGGCCTTAAATAAAGTTAAAGACATTTTTAACATGAAATATGAAAATTTGTTTACAGTATTTCAAGTATAGGATAGAATATTAGGGTTTAAAAACAGAAATCAAACACTAAAATATCCTGATCATCTCTCAGTTGACCAATTTACTATTAGCGAAGTGTTCATATTGAATAGAGAAACATACAAATTTAATGTAGCTTGTTTTTGTATACATTTAGCTTTGTATTTAATTTCAACAAAAGGCAGCAATTTACAAAACAATATGATGTTCACGAGTCACTTTTTTCCAAGTTTTTTCCAATGTAGTAAGAATGAAGTAACAATGACACCCTGTGGTCAAACTTTGGTACTGCAGTGCATTTTTTAAACAAAAAAATTACTTCCTCCCTGCCGTTCAGTGAGTTTCATGGCTCTTGCCAGTTACAGATCAGCACCAGAAGATTCTAGATGACAAGAGGAATCACAGTAATCTGATAAGTAGTTAAATACATTGTAATATCTGGTGTTAGCACTCTTGGGTGTTTAACAGTAGAGAGCACTTACTACACTTATTATGGTAATAGGCCTCTGGCATTAGAGGAAGTGTGGTTGTTTGTCGTCTTGCTGTTATTGTTCTGTACGACTCATTAAATGGAGTAAAACGCCATGATTGACTCATTATTCCCTTCATAAATACATGTCACTGTATTATTGAGTTGTTGGTAATTGAAAAAGTAGCTTGAGATATATTTAGAGCCCACTATTTGCTTCTAATTCACCATTAGCATTGTTAGCTCTAGCTTACTGTACCCAATATTAGAGTAAAACAAGAGGATGCCGTGGATTCTTAGGGTTACAAGAAATAACTTCTGGGTTGCTCCTGTTTACTGGCTTCGGGTTAGGGATGCAGGTGTTGAATTACAAATGCCTGGTGCTGTAGCGTTAGCTCGGCACAGATTCGGCAACCTCACGGGCTCACTGACTGTAAACAGTAGCTACGTCCCAGCTGGCTGAGAAGGAAATCTGTTTCAATGTAACCTTCCTTCCAACATGACTGAGCCATTAGACTGTTTTGTGATTAAATTACTGTATAATTTGTTCATTTTGCTCCTTTAACTCCAAGATAAAGTTATAATTTATAATCCATCCATCCATTATCATCCGCTTATCCGGGGTAAGGTCGCGGGGGCAGCGGCATAAGCAGAGAGGCCCAGATTTCCTCTCCCCAGCCGCTTGGGCCAGCTCCTCCAGGGGAATCCTAAGGCGTTTTCTGTCCAGCCGAGAGACATAGTCCCTCAGTTATGCCCTGGGTCTTCCTTTAGGTCTCCTCCTGGTTGGACGTTCCCAGAAAACCTCACCAGGGAGACGTCCAGGAGGCATCCTAAACAGATTTATAGTTTTATATATATAATTTTTGAGTCCAAGTCAAGTCTTGAGTCTTTTTTTCAACACTTGTCCAAGTCTCTGACTTGAGTACCATTTTGTGAGTCCAAGTCAACTCTTAAGACTTTGGAGACTAAGTCCAAGGCATGGCTTGAGTCTTGAGACCTAAACGCTTATCATGTCTCCAATTTCAAGTTCAAATTAAGTCTAGAGTCCATAGAAGATGAGTCCAGGTTTATTCTCAAGTCTTTTGTGTTTACAATTTATGTAAGTATCACAGTTTACAGGTTCTTGCATGCGTGAGTTTGAGTCTTGTTTTTAATTTTTTTTTGTAATTTAAATGCAACTTAAATCTTAGACTCAAGATGCAGATAATGTGACACAAAAAGACAAAGTATTGCATTTATAATTATCACTAGTTTATTTATTAGGATGCTCAATTATCCAATATACACATTTATTTTTCCCGTGTGTCTATTTTTCCAAACAGGCAGAAAGCGTGGCATAAATTTAAAACCAGGTACATTTTTGACGTCTTAGTTTCAGCATTTAGTTTTTTTTTTTTACTTTGGAATTTGGTTTAACGAGGTACAAAATAATTATAAAGTAATTCTAAAATGTTTAAAAAAAAGTAACACAACACAGGAACAGAAACAGATGTAATCACTGACACACCTACATGAACAGATGTTTTAAGATTTATAAAAATCTCGTAAAACCTCTCAAGTCTAGGAAACCTGCCAGAGCTAATTGCACCAAACGAACATGAAGTCACCATCAATCCTCATCATCACCAGAACTCGGTGAACGAAGCTAAAGCTCATAACTCTCGGTGTTAAAATGCCTCCTTGGATTCCCTCCAGATGTGATCCATCTGTTGTGTTCAGTCACTGAGGTGAGAGCATTGCTATCCAGACGGTGACATCACCCAAAAATCTACCATTCAGCCCGTTCATTAATAACTCTACAGATCCAAAGCTTTCAGGCAGCCTCTTGATTTCCTCTGAAGTATCCCGCCGCTGCACTTCATCAACGGTTTAAGTGTTTTCTGCCATGAGGGGCTTAAAACGGCTGCGCTGTAACCCAGCTCCTGAACGTGCCCCTGCCCTCTCTAGAGGTTTCATATTTTACGGTTGGGCATGACATCAGGTCACGGTTAAAGCTGCTTTTAAAAGTGTGAAAACTTGTTTAAAGCTGAGTTAAAAGGGGAAAAGAGAATAGCCCACATGTTCCCCCTTTCCCAAAAGTAAGGAAACTCCAGGACACTTTATCAAGATTATTCTTAAATCTTCTTTGTGACAAAAAAGAGAGGAAGATGTGTTTTTCTTGGATGCCATGTGTCTAGTATAAAATCTAACTCATGTTTAAGATTTGAAACGGATGGCTTTTAGCCTTAGGACACACATTAATTGTGTTTTTTTTTCCAATGTTGATGACTTTTCCAGTAAATTATAAATGGCTCACCTTTTTGAGTCAGAGGACTCCAAAGTGCTTTACACTAGAGTGTATCACTCACCCGTTCACACTCACACACTGATGGTGATGAGCTACACTGTAGCCACAGCTGCCCTGGGGCTCACTGACAGAATCATTTGGCGCCACCGGTCCCTCCAACCACCACCAGCAGGCAAGGAGGGTGAAGTGTCTTGTCTACTTGGACAGAGCTTGGATTCAAACCGGCCATCCACCAGTTACAAGGTGAACTCCTGACCCCTGAGTCAATATGTGCGTTTCTTTTATCGGAACTTCTGGGTAAATCTGTGAGCGTGAAATTGACCGGGAGATCCGAAGCCCCGGTCCTGTTAAGCTGTCCTGTCTCCATATATTTTTGGCCCTGTAAGGAATTTGATGAAACGTCAGCACATCACAACCGCTGCACAGTGAGTTACGTCATCGATCAGCGCAAAAAGCAGTAATCAAAGATCAACACAATGGAGGAAGCAACAATAGTCATCACATTTATGTTTGCTATGTTGTTATATGCAGTGATGGCGTCCATCGCTCGTCTCTCTAACAACTCGTGTGTTCCTAAATAATGGTTCCCGCCACATATATGCATTTCCTATTTCCTCCTGAGTTGACATCATTCCCGACTGAGTTACAACCAATTGGCAGCGTTCCCACCCAGCGTCTTCACCGGGTCTTTTATCGGGCCGTTCCGAGTACCTACACCTGATCAGGTACTCAGAAGGTACTGGAAAATGGCCGTTTGGCCGGCCCGGTCAAGTGGAGACAAGCACACGTTGGGAACTTCCTGTAAATTTACCCCAAAGTTCCGATAAAGGAAACACACCTAATGTCTTAGCAGTCCTAGTACCCAGATGTACTTTGGTGCAAAGGTTTGAAAATGAAGTGGTACCACTTGTGGGCGATGGAGGCAGAGGAGTTAAGTGGTGGCCTTGCAATTGGAAGGTCGCAGGTTCGCGTCCCGCTCAGTCTGTCACTGTCGTTGTGTCCTTGGGCAAGACACTTAACCCGCCTTGTCAGCAGGCAAGGCGGGTTAAGGTGGTGGTTGGAGGGACCAGTGGCGCCAGTGTACGGCAGGCCCCGCCTCTGTCAGTGTGCCCCAGGGCAGCTGTAGCTATGATGTAGCTCATCCCCACCAGCGTGTGAAGGTGTGTGTGAATGGGTGGATGACTGATTGTGTTGTGAAGCACCTTGGGGGGTTGTAGAACCCTAAGAAGGCGCTATACAAATACAGGCCATTTACCACTAAATTATCGTTCTGGTGTCTTCAGTTGATGGTACTTTGTATATTTTAGCGGTCAGTCTTGTACCTCTGGTGACTACTGGTACAAAATGAATATCCTAAAAATGAACAACGGCAGTTTCAACCTGAATGTGTTTGTTCATGTCATTGATTTTCTAATATAGATGTTCTGATTCCTCAACATCTGACATGTTAACAGAGGTGACACCTGAGCCACCATCATTTATCAGAACTTTTTAGTAATTAAAGGCCGTAGTTTGCTGTCAGAATAATCAACAGTGTGGTTGTAGGCCTATCTTGGAAAATTCATAGAAGAATCAGAACTGAAGCTAAGGAATTAAAAGTCTTGAATCCATCCAGGTTTTGTCTTACAGTTCCTTTAAGTGAACAGACTTTTCCTCTCAAACATAGACGATCTTCTAATACTTTCCCTTAACAGTTTGCATAGTCAGTACATTCATACGGACATTTCACTACTTGGGAATTTAAATGTAGCTTTCAGGACATTAAAATGCAGACCTTGAGGTCCAATATTCAACCCAATGGAGCACATAAGTCAAAACGCAGTGCTGCTCCTCCCTTTCACCCTTTGTTCCTCTTCTCAGACTGTCCTTCATCACAGCTGTCTCTCTAAATCCTCCCACCCGCTCCCTACTTCTTGTTTTCAGCAGGATTGCAAATGATAATCATTGAGGAAGTGGGACTGGAATCTGTTAAAGTAAGACTGATGAACTTTGTTGGCGTGGACTTGTCAGTTGTTGCAATCCTGGACCAAACTTTGTTCTATTGTCCGCTCACTTCCTGTCCAGGCCTTCATGATCTCAGTTACTTGGCGACCTGCCCCTGATTGTCTCTGACTCAAAGTGAGAAGACTCAGACTGGGGCGGACACATCATCCCTTTCTGTTCTCATGGGTTTCTGGATGTCTGCTTTAGGTGTGGACTGATTTCATAAATTGACTTAGAGAATGGATGAAGACTTTAGTTGATGTAGACTTTTACGACTCATATCAAGAGCAAATGAAATAACTTTTTTAGATCCATCATTTTTTATGCATCCATCTGCTCCATGCTAGGTATCTTCAGCACTCGTTTATTTTTTTTAATGAATGTTGGTGCTGTTGACGAACGGAAGTGGATTACTTACCAATCACAGGTTTGTAATCTCCGTCGCTTTTGTCAATCAGTTAAAAAGTTGGGCGTGTCTCTGTCCCCCTCTGCAGTCTTGCAGCAGAGCGCTTGCATCGTTGGATGATAGCATTGCATGCATCCGCACCCCCGCAGATGTAGAAGTATAAACTAGACTACACAATAACAGCTGTACCACCATGAGTTTAACAACCATCAAGAGTCATTCACAACTCATACTCCAGAGAGACAAAACTCCGACTGGGAAGATCAGTTCACCAGGTACAGAAGACGTGGCAGAACAACTCACTGGTTCCATCCTCCCAGTAAAAACACTGAACTGGGTCTTTCCTTTGTGTAATCTGATCATATTTCCACAGCTAATGAAAAAGATGACCTGTAACTTGTTTGTAATCTCTCTAATCCCCTCACATGTGAGACATTCATTCTGAGGATCATCTGAGGTCGTAGTTTGGAAGAGAGATGAAGCCTCATGAGAAAGCTGAGATAGATGACTAATGAGGACATCTGGAGACTTTCAGGGTGTGCCGTCCACAGAGAGAGAAACAGAAAGAGGCTGAGGAGATGATGAAGAAACGAAAAGTGATTGTTTCTTCTAACAGATGAATGGATCAAATTTTATCAGTGTAATAAACAGATAAATCAAAATGTATTCCTGAAATTAAAACTGACTCAGCTGCTTATTGTTCAAAAGGCTCAAGTCAATTCATTAGAGGATGAGCTCAAGACAAGTCTTTATTTTTGGTACAAGTTCAAAACAGCTCATGTCTAAATCTCAAACTGGAGCCCAGACCTTGAGTCAGAGTCCAAACTAGAGTCTTTGTGCAACTTAGCTGGAACGTGTGTCCAGGTGCCAGACTTGAGTCCCAAAAACCTCAAATCCAAGTCAAATCATACGTCTTTATTTTTGTGATTTTAGTGTAACTCGTGTACAAGTCTCAGACTAAAGTCCCAAACCAATATTTGGAGTCACGCCTCAAGTTTTTGATTGTACAGCTAAAGTGCGATCCATGTCTGAAACCTGAGTCCCAAGCCTCAAGTCCTAGTCAAGTCTCAAATATTTGTTTGAGCAGAGTAAGAGCAACTCATGTCCAAGTGTCTGACTGAGGTCCCAAACCTCAAGTCTGAGTCAGTTATTTAGTCTTTACACCCTAAGGGCGACTCAAATCCATGTCTGAGATCCAAAAATCTCAAGTAAGTGTCAAGTATTGGTGTGACTTGTGTCCAAGTTTCATACTCAAGTTGCAAACTTGTCTAAGTCCAAGTCCAGTCTTCAGCCTATGTACAACTTAAATACTACTCATGTCCAAGTCGCAAAATTGAATGCCAAATATCAAGTCAGGGTCAACTCTTGGATCTTTGTTTATAAGTTATGTTGGATCAGTGTCCAAGTCCCAGAGTCAAGTCCAAAGCCTTAAGAAAAAGTCAAGTCTTTAGTTCTTGTTTGAGCAACTTAGTTTCATACTCAGGTCACACACCTCAAGTCTGAGTTAATTCTCGATCTTGCACACCTTAAGGGCAACTCACTGAAAAATCCCAAGTCCGACTCAAGTCAAGTCTTTTTTATGTGTGACTTGTGTCTAAGTCTTGGACTAAAATTTAAAAGTCCGAATCAAGTCTCAAATTCTTTCTTATGTGACTTCAGTGCTACTAGTGTCCAAGTCTCAGACTCAAGTCTGTGTCAAGTCTTCAATGTCTGTGAGACTTAGGTGTTTCTGTCTGCAGGTGGAACTTGTGTCCAAGTCAAGTCCAAGTCAACTAAACAGACACAATTCATTAGGTAAATACCAAACACTTTGTGAACATGTTGTTCTAGTCTCTGCTCTGCTGACACCAATTCATTATTGTTCTACTCATTGTGATAAACAGGAGTGTGATGACATATTCATGAGTGTAGAAACTTCAATCTGTGCTGTTGACCAGATTTGGAAACATTTTCCTGTGTTTGATGATGTTACAGAATATTTGAGTTTCCAGTTGGCAGACATGCGGATTTCCTCTGAGTTCTGTGCTGTAGGCTTCATATTCAGCCGACATTTGTTCTCCCCAGCTGTTAGGAGGACATGTTTTGGAGAAGGAGTTTAAACAGAACGCTACAGTTTAAGCGTAGCACATTTAGCTGGAAAGGGCTTAAAGTAAATTACTGGTGTGGTTATGGTGTCATTCTTCCAGGTTGACCAAACAGTTCAGGAGCCCCCTCTTCTAAAACGCAGACTAAGCAGCAACGTTAGCCTGAGCTGCTGCCTTCTGGAAGGCAGACATTAAGAGATTATCCAGGTAGTAGTTGTACTGCTGGAAAGGTAGCTCCTACTTTGTAATAAACTTCATAAAACTGTCATTTTCGAAGGTGCAAATAAAAAGATTTGCAGTGAGGTGAAGGAGAACAAAGATGAAAAAATGAAATGAAGTATTTGAGGCTTCATGACTTGACGAAGCATGCTCAGCTCCTTGAAACCTGATGAAAGAGGAGGTCTGATAAGTCTCCACGGACTATTTGAGATCAACGCTAATCTGCCAGGAAACCATCAAAGAATATCAAGAGGCGGATCCGCCCTGTTCACCTGACAGCTGGACAGATTAGACTGTGTCCAGTTTCACATCCTCTCTTCCTGTGACGTTACGTGTTTCACTGCAGTTGTCTTCAAATCGTTGCAGCTTTGTACCGACTCGCGGTCGATGGGTGGCCTCCTGCGCTTTGAAAATCACCAAGTCTGTGCAAACAACGGTCGCAGCATCCTCTTTAAGTGTTTGTGATTTACTTCAAAGGCCAAGGTGGTTACGGGGTAATGATTATCAGCTGTAGCAACTGAGGACAGCAGACACACGCCTGCCTTGTCGCCTGTTATATACACACACACGCACGCACACACACACACACACACACACACACACACACACACACACACACACACACACACACACACACACACACACACACACACACACACACACCTTTCTTAATTTTTCTCCTACCTACAATTGTGATCCTTTGTTATCCAAAAGCTGTTGTTAGACTGTAAATTATAGACTCTTTCTGTTGTGGAGCCTTTCAATCTGACGCTACATGACTGATTCCTGCCTATAATCTTAAATCACTTCATGGGAGGATGACGTGTTTTCATCGTTATGCACTCAGGGAACCATTTGTTCCAAAAGGAAAGTTTGGAAAGACTAGTTGTTTCTTTCAGTTAGTCAATCAAGGATGTCTAAAATGGTGAAATACCTTAAGAAAAATCCTCATTTATGGCTTTGTACTGGCAGTAGAGGTCTTTAAAAAAAGAACAATACACACAAGTTATGTAGAATGTAGAGAATAGAAAATTTTCATCTTTTAAAAAATATATTGTTTTAACTAAAATGTCCCAATTGTGTTGATGAGGTAAATGAAAATCCCAGGTTTGCACTTGACTTTAGCAGAAATTCATGTTGACACAAACAGGTTGATGGTACATGTTGGAGAAGTTATGACCACATATAGACTCTAGATCTATAATACACCACTGCACCAAGGTAGAATTTTGCAGGGGCGCCAACAATTTTCTAGGGTCACCCCTTCAGGGCACCAATGGAATTTTGAAGAAACAAAATGAATATTTAGTCAATTTATTGAGAAACCAAATCATCTGATGTGGTTACGAAACGATTATCGTCACTGGATGTTGAAGAAAACAAGCAATGAAAAAGTTTTGTATTAGCTTATATTCCATTAAAGAGAACCAGGACCAAAAGAAATGTAAAAGCTGCCACTAGTGGCATATTGAGGTCTCCACGGTAACCACATACATGTCTCTCACTACCTGACAGCAAATGCAATGAAAAGCAGCCAGAAACTAAAATGTAATCCTCAAACATGCTGAGCGAAAAAACTAGAATGGTGTCCTTGAGCAAGACACTTGGCTCTCCTTGCCAGCTGGTGGTGGTCAGAAAAACCGCCTATGTATGGCGGCCCCACCTCTGTCAGCTAGCCTCAGGGCCGCTGGCTACATTTTGACTCATCACCACCCGGGTGTGAATGTGCGTGTGGGTGGGTGAGTGAATGACACTTGTGTTGTAAAGTGCCTTGGGGGGTGGGTTCTAAGATTCTGACTCACACTGTTTCAGAAAGAAACAGGTATATCAAAACAGGACTTAAGGTTCTAAATGTTCTATGTACTTATGAACCAGTGTTTAAACCACTGTCTGGATATCAAGCCCAAAAACGAGCTCCCCTGATGGAGACTGGAGGTGAAGGGTCAAAGCTATCCACCCACCTTTGGTTTCCAATAAAGAAACAGAAACAAGAACACATTGTCCAAGAAACATGCAGCAAATTCTTCACTTTTCACCACCCACAGACCAAGCATTTCACATGTTTAATGGAGAAGCTGCAGCTTCAAAAGGTGATGAAATCATGAATCCAATAAAGGCTTCCCAGCTTGTTTTTGCCACTACAGTGTGTCATCATAACAAAAGATCCAGAGCCAAAGAATGGCAATAAAACCCGATTCTGGCCATAAAAGGCCCAAAAACATCCACATGAGATTTTCTAGCCTGGCAATCAAAGTCATGTGCCATTTTTACAGAAGAGCTCCCGCTGAGGATCAGGTCGAGACCAGAAACAAGAGACGAGCAAAAGCAGAGGTGGTGCATGTGGGCTAAAACAGGGAAAGGGAGAAACAGTTCAATAAATCACAAGTAGGAGACAAAGTCATGGGTGGATAAAACAGGAGAGTTCTGCAGAGATAGACTCTGAGTGGAGGAGGAGAGGGAGACATATGGGTTTGATTACAAGCCGATGATGTCATGTGTGTGTGTCAGGTAATCAGCCCCTGGGCTGTGTGTATCACACGAGCATGTGTGTGTGTGTGTGTGTGTCGGGGCAAGACCAGACCTTGTCCGTGTCGGCTGCAGAGAGGCGGTGAGTCTGATGTGCAGCAGGAATCAAACTGAGAGGAGAGGATGTCTGTCTAGCTCAGCAGACCCTTCAAACATCTTAATGTGTGTCCAACAAGAAAAGATCCTGCACCCTGTCCTACCTCAGGCTTCCATCTGGTTTAGACATTAATCAGATTTCCTTATTTCCAATCGTAAAGTTTACATTGGTGTTTAGACTGAATGATTTGGAAACATAGAGTCAAGTTTCAAGCCCAACCTAGGTTAGATTTAAACTGAAATGATATGCTGAGATACAAATGTAACTGAGAATGTATGACTTTTGAGTACACAAGGCATCCGAATAAATCATAAAAAATAATTATTTTTATCATTTTCTGTGATGTTCCTGGTAAGAAACCACCAATCATTAGAGATGATCGAACGTGCAAAACTGACTTCAGCAGATCAACCTAGTTCTTGTCCCACACCATCAAATGAATTGGTGTTAAGTGGACAAACGTGACTACCTTTTTTGCTTTCCATGGCAACCTTATCAGGAATAATTCCTTCCAATGGGAACCAATGGCAATCTCACAACTCCAGAACGCTTCTTGAATATCTTCTTCTGCTGGTTAAGTGAAAGTTAAAGGGTTTATAATTGTGAAATTGCCTGAATTTGCATTAGATGGGAAAACTGTTGGGTCAGAAAAGCAGTCATAGGGAAAATTAGCACAGATGGCCTCAACCACCTTGGCTCACGATCAGACACAGCTATTGTTGATTTAGCGGCCAGGAGAGAGCAGAGCACGTCTCCGCTAGTAGAAGCTAACTATTAGCATTAGCAACTCCACAACATGGCAGACCATGTTCAGTCTTGTGTTATTTGTCGAGATAAAAGATCAACGTTGCTTTGTTTACCCGAGAAAGAAAAGCAAACGAGGCAGTGGAAGAGTTGCTGTTAGCCAATCAGAGGCGAGATGTCCAAATATCAGAAAATAAGACTCCAAATCTTGTCGTCTGAAGCTCATTTCTGATGTGGCTCACATCTAGTTCCTGCATATCGTGAATATTAATGAGTATGACTGGTAATCCTGTGGTGTTCCACCCCCTTATCCTCAAACTAACCTCCACCCCTGAATCAGGAGCACCAGAAGACGACTCAAGGCATTCATTCATACTAGAGACCACAGTAGATTTATTCAATAAACAGCACAGTCTGGGTCTATTTCAGGGTCTACTCCCAAGAGGACTCCTAATAAGATGCCAGAACCACCTCATCTGACTTTTTTCAATGAGGAGGAGCAGAAGTTCTTCTCCAAGTTCCCCCGGGATGATGGAGATCCTCCCCTATCCTTTAAGACCAAACTTGGCTTTGGGGTTGGAACATGGGGCTCAGCTCAGAAAGGACAAACTCCTTCATTAAACGGACAACAGTGTAAAGTTTCCTACAGAAACACACGTAAAACTTGCCAGAATATCCCTTTAAGGTTCGGACCGTTACTCTTCAATCACCCGATGCATGAAAGTAAAAACATCCCTTTTTAGCTCACATTTGTCTTGTGAAAGTGCTTGAAAACAGTCGTCATTTTATCTCCAAAGAACATCAACTACCACGCCTCGGGGTCCAACACCAGCTCCCGATCCTGACTCAAACCAAATCCCAAACCCCACATTCTTCTGTGTATTGTCAGAGCTGGAGTCATTCTTCAGCGGTTACACAACGCTTCTTCATCTCCCTACTATTTGTCATTTGGCAGAGGCTTGTCACAGCAAACATGTTCATGTGGCCTGCTCGTGTGTTTGATCCCCAACATCTGGTTCCAGCGTACATTACTCAGAGCCCTCCGTGTGTACAGAACCAGAAATAGATCCCAACTCTGAATGAACAAACTGTTTGCTCTCAGAACAAACAGTTTGTTGCAAAAATGGAACAAACACATCATAGTTTAGAGCCGGAGGCTCATTGGATGGTTTGGATGACTGCGTAAAAATGTATTTCACTAAATGAGCTCAAACATGGTGTTGCTCAAGCTAGCACGCCAATGATCTGATTCTCATGGTAAAACCATAAGATGGGGCTTTACATTTCTGGGGAAAGGTCAATTTGTATTGTTATAATAAACCAACATTCATAAATGTATGTATGTTAGGATGTTCTTAACTGATTTATTACCAACATTATTATGCTTACACTAGCTAGATTCAGAGTTACAAATGTTCTGGTCATAGCTTTGAGACAGAAGTCTCCAGCCTCAGTCATGTCCTCCTGGCTTTGTCCAAATTCAAATTTAGCATGTTTGGACAGGCAGAACGGGGAAGTTCGTGGTATCTTTGGCTATGAAAACCTTTTCCACATAGCCTCGTTCACTGTGCTCCAATAACTGTCTCCTCCAATTGGTGACAAACCCTGTGATTAATTTAAATTTCTGACGTAAGCCGCCGGGTCACATGTTTCACACTCACTGAACAGCCTGGGTGCTGCCGTGACTCCGACTCACAAACGTTTCTCCTGAGAATGACTCTTTGATGATGATGATTTCTTAAAACAAAACCCAATAAACTTACAACATTATCAGATGAAGTAAACGGTGCATAGACCACCTGGTGCTTGATTTATTCATAATTAAAGGTTGAATATGGAACAAATTAATTTATCCTTCTCAAAGGAGGAGCGACCATAAAAGATCTAAAACGTCTAAAAGATCTAAAAAGTGAGTTTAGGTGAAGCCTACAACAGGTGGACCCAAATAAAAACTTTTCACTGCATCAAAACGCATGCAGAAATGGTGAATTTTCTCATGGATATGCAAGCTGTTGTTTCAACTTCAACCTCCACACACTAGATGTCGCTTTGGTGTTCCATATTCAACCTTTAATGTGTAGTCCAGGGGTATGGAGAGCCGCTATCCAGCACGTTTTAGAGGTTTCCCTGCTTCAGTGCGGTTAATTCACCTGTTCAGCAGCTCATCAGGCTCTGCAGAAGCCGGTTAATCACCTGCTGATTAAAATCAGGTGTGTTGAAGCAGGAAAACCTCTTAAACGTGCTGGATAGCGGCTCTCCAGGACCAGGGTTCCCTACCCCTGGCGTAGCCTGTTCTCAACTGTGTCACACTCTGAGGCTTTAGAACACGTTGAGTCATATACAATAGACATCAAAACATGCATTTCAATCAGGAGTCATGTGATATGTCTTTTAGTAGCAGTACTCCCATAATCAGTAGGATTTAGGAGAAACAGGGTCCTTCTTTGGAGCTCTATCTCTCAGGTAGGCTTCACAGTAGAAACATTATTCAGAGTTTAAACAGGAAGTTGGGCTTTAGATGACTGAACTGGTGTTTTGGTATCTTTTATGTTTTTGAAGATTTTTCCAACTGACAGGTAACGTCACACTAACTATCAGTAGTTACCATGGCGACCCTAATGAGCCACTGGCAGCAGCTTTAACATTTCCTCTGATCTTGATTTTGTTTACACTCCCTAAACTGTTTATACGATAAAATGAAGGCATCTTGTCTCAACTTAGATTAGTCTGATGCACCCTTTAAAATCTTCTAGTTACTTAACAGAATGCTCCTGATTCAACATAACAGCTGTTTTAAATCAGTCCTTCTGGTCTGTTTCCATTTGCCTTCCTGGTAAAACAGTGACATCAGTCATCATGAGGCCGTGACATATTTTATTTCTCAAGACAAACACAACTGAAGTCACTTAGAAGGTCAATGTTCT
Organism: Aphyosemion australe; assembly: GCA_006937985.1. Lineage (NCBI taxonomy): Eukaryota > Metazoa > Chordata > Actinopteri > Cyprinodontiformes > Nothobranchiidae > Aphyosemion > Aphyosemion australe. Next base: position 1,281,980 of record SSNS01000077.1, read on the forward strand.
GCCTAAAGCATGAACTGACAAAGAAAACTGTTTTCAACAACTTCATGTGACTAATTTAGAGTCCTACAATAGTCAGCTTTGATGAGCTCCTGCTGTCAGTGCAGCGAGTTTTTCAGGAATGATCTTCTCATTTGTTTCGTCACCATTCTCTCAGTTTCAAACAGCAATAGACACTGACGGCTGAGTAAAGCCTCCTGACAGAAATCAGCTCCTGGAAGAACAATACAGAGTGTCAAATACAGAGTTAGTCACCTAGTAGCTGAGAAATTCTAAGACTGCAGCATTGTGATAAACACCGATAAAGAGAACAGTGAGTGTTGATTCGAGGTGCGGTTACAATATGACGAGAAAATCCAATGTGTTTCTCCTGAATCCATAAACACAGGTAAGAGAGGTAGAGGAGCTGCCTTTAGTTTACACCAGGTGCGTGAGCAGTGTTGCTGTCTCAGCAGCTAATGAAAGCTGTTATAGTCTATGGATTGGTTTACACTGGATGTGCCGCGGGCCGCGGCAGGTTCCAAACGTGTCCCAGAAGCGTGGTGGCGCACTACGCCACTAAAGATACACCTGGGTTCTATTTTTGACACGTCACGCTTCCAGAATGCATCAAGCGCCGAAGTTCACATAGGGCTAAACGGGAGACCACACATGGAATGACTTGTTTGAGAGAAAGAATGTAAAAAAGATCCTCGTTTAATTCTAGGTTACGTGAAGTAGTTCCTCTCCTTTACGCACACTTTGAGACTTGGACTGGAGCTCCAATAAAAAAGCTTGTTACATGACTAGACTTGGACTCGAGGTTTGAGAATCAAGTCTTAGATACAAACATGTAGTTAAAGGTAACCTGGTTACTAAGCTGCAGGGACAGAGATGGGAAGGTGGCGAGTCCAAGGCAATCTCAAGCACTTGAGGTTCAAGTCCAAGTCAAGCATGTTTGAGGTGCAGGTCTAAGTCAGGTCTCAAGTCACTAAGACTAAGGTCCAAGTTGTGTCTCAAAGACTTGAGGTTAAAGTTCAAGTCAGGTCTCAAGTCTTTCCAGTATATTTCTAAGTCAGGTCTCAAGTCGCTGAGGCTGAGGTCCAAATCAAATCTCAGCGACATGAGGTTTATGTGCAAGTCTAGTCTGAAGTCAAATATTTGATTCAAGCCCAAGTCAATCTTTGCATCTTTGAGGTTCCAAGTCCAAGTAAAGCATGCTTGAGGTGCATGTCCAAGTCAAGTCACTAAGATTAATGTCCAAGTCGAGGCTCAAATACTTCAGGTTTAAGTCCAAGTCAGGTCTAAAGTCGTTTAGTTTCAAGTCTAAGTGGAGTCAAGTATTTGACTCAAGTCTTAGTCAGTCTTTGAGTTTCAGGTCCAAGTCCAGTCTCAAACCTTTTAGGTAACTATTCAAATCTTGTCTCAAGTGTTTGAGTTTTAAATCAAGTGACTTGTGAAAATGTCTGACACCCTTTACACCAATCTTGCATCTTTTTGACAACAACCCGTTATCTTGTTATGATCCAAACTAACATTAATTGTCAGCAACTAATCAATTTTAGTCTAAGGTCATCTCTTCAATTTGATTCATTTCACAAGACAAAGATCTCATCAGGTCTCAAATCCTGATCCTGGACATGTTCATCATCTTTTAAATCTGACAGTTGTTTCTACCTCCTCGACTCAACAAGTGACTTCATTTGACACCAACCAGAAGGAAACATAACTCAAGTCTTCCTCAGACACTCACGAGCAAGAACACCCCCTTCTTGTGAGCATGTGCAATGCAAAGCCCCATATAAGGTCACGCTGATGATGTAATGGTCGACAGGCAGGGAGCACTTCCCTTATTGTTTGGTCTGACTGCAGGAATGCCCACATTACAGCTACTACTAAGAGAGGAGAAGTGTTGAACGGAAAGATAATGAGCTTACAGCGGGAAGCCGGGAAAGCAACAGGTAGGAATCTTCATTTAGAATAAGAAGGAAAAACAAAAAGTGCTGAAACTTTTTTTAAACAAGTTGTTTGACTACTGAGAAACTTAGACAGGAACTTGTTCATTCTAACATGATCTGAACTGATACTCTTGGGTATTTAGTCACACTTTACTAATGTTTTAATGCATACGTTTAATTTTAACCAACATCTGTGGAATAGTTTGGAAATTTTGCACAACTCATCAAAAATGAAAGGAAAAGTTGTTCTGACAAGCGAAAGTCTAAAGTTTTTGGACAAGCTGCAACTTAAAAGCTTATTTTGTATTTTATCAAAGTTACTGCAAGGAGTTTTTCCACTTATATTGTTTTTAGAAATAAGAATATTTCAGTTATATTTGAGATATAGGGTTTAGTTTCACTGTGACATTTCAAACTTAGCACGATAAATGAAAATGTTCTTTCATTACTATTGTTACTGAAAACAAACTCATTTTTTCTGATCTAAATAGAAATTTGTTTCTTTTTAAATATTTTGAATTACCCAGTTTCCAAGCCCATATTTGTTCATGTAAACTAGAATATTTAAGTGTCTTGTTGAGCTAAAAACCAGGAAAAATATACATTTATCAGATGTTTTTTTTATTCAAGTACTTTGCAACAATATTTAAACAATTGGCCAATGTTAGCTTGAGTTTTTTGGAATGTGTTGCTTTGATGAGAATAGGTGTTTAAACTATAAAAGTGCAAAAATGTTTTGGGGGAAAAAAATTGTGTTAAAATGTAACAATTTCTTATTTAAAGGTTTAGGAAGAAATATTTTACTTTAACACCAATATTGTATTATCACTCATATTTATTATCTGTTGAGCCACAACCAGGAACTTAATAAATATCAGAGCGACATATTTCACACGTGTTGATTGCTCTCTGGGGGCCGATCATTTATAAATCCTCCTCTCCAGCGGACGATAGGCACATCCTTTAGATCAGAGCATACGCTGTGGTGAGGAAACGGTGCAGCAGCACGAACATATGGAACACGTGTGCAGATTTAAGCATCGGCTGAGCCACAGTTTCCAGTTACTTAAAGAGTTTGAATCCTTCTCTTTTCTTTTTTATGGTATTTACTACGTGTTAGCTTACGCTGAAGGGGAAAGTAAACTTGCAGCAAGGCCAGAAACGACAGAAACGGCTCGCCGACCCACCAAATCACCCGGTGCAAACCATTTTTCCATGACACATTTAGGACCTGCATCCGTTTCAGGGAAGATTTGAGTCTGACTGAAGAGGCTGCTGGGTGGGTGGTAGAGGGTATTGTGATGATGATCCTTATTCACCCATCATCAAACTCAGCAGAAAAAATAAATCATCTAAGATGTGGATCTGATCCCAAATGCATTTGTCTGTGTCAGAGTTGGTGCAAAAAAGTGAGACAAAAACAAATTAATCAGAAGCTAAATGTCCATCAGAGTTCCCAGGAAAAATATCCTGTACTGATCGTACTGAAAAACAAATCCTGCTTGGGAACAAAGTGCATTTCTCTTTCTATTTTGGCCGATGACATCACTCCCAAACCAGGAGGGAGTGAGATAAGAGATTGAGTAAACAGTGGTTACAGACAACAGGGGAGTTTGTAATAGAGACGTGTGTGTGTGTGTGTGTGTGTGTTTTGCTTAGCAACATCTTGTTTTTATTTCAACAAAATATTAGGATTTAATTTCTCCGAGTCTGCTTTCTCTAGATAAGGATCACATGCACTCCTGAGTATCTGATCTGGCATTTAACAGAAAGACGACTTCACTCTCTCTCTTTTTTTTAAACAAATTTTTTATGAATTTGTACTAAAATATTTTATCATGATGGAACAGCAGCAAAAAAGTATTAATAAATAAAAATATTAAGCTCATTCTGATTTTACGTTTTTGTAAAGCTGCTGATTCCTTAGTTGTTGTTTTAACTAAAACTAAAAAAAATTCCAAAATATGGGTTGAAAAGGTCATAATTGCTAATTTGTTGCAACATTTTGAGTGAAAAGCTTTTTCTCATTTATGTTTTCATAAAGAAACATTAAATACCAGCCCTCAAACTATATATAAAAAAAAAAAAAAAAATCTGTTAAGGCAAAATTTTTGTGATAAATTATTTTTACAATTTTTTCAAACAGTTTACTTTAAACAATTAAGAAAATGATATACTCTTTAGAACGTATCTGACCCAGCTGGCTAATTAAAAGTATAAAATTACATAGTCCACTTCTTTTCAACAAATAAAAAAATTATTCTTAGATTAAAAAGGTGAATTTGGGGGGATAAAAGCAATTTGTGAAAAAGATTTAAAACTCTTTGGGCCTATAACTTTAAATGCTTATTTTTTCTTAAATGTTAAAATGAACAGAAGTTATTGTGTCCTTCTAAGCTGTTCTCCATAATGTGGTGTTCCGCAGGGATTAGTTTTAGGGCCTCTTCTATGGCATTCCATTGTTACACCTCTAAAAATTATAAAAGACTTTTGTGCCATTACTTGAATGTCTTGAGGACATTAAGGCCAGGTTAGACTCAGCTCTTTAAAATTCAAAGAAGGAAAAACACTTTTGATATGGAAATTGGTTTATTGGCCCAGTTTAGTCGAAAAACCATGACTAACCTGGGAGTTTGAGCTTACGTTTGACACTCAGATCAGGTTAGTGGTTAAATTAAACATTTTTTCCCATCTGAGACAGTTTCTTAAATAAAATGTCACTCTCTCCAGGAAGCCTTTTCAAACAGCCATCCACACCTTTGTTACGAATCGGCTGGATTAAGCTTGGCTTATGCTTGACGCATCCGCAAAGCCTATGGAAGTATAAACGCTGCAAAAGTTGTCTTGGCCTGATTCCGCGCATCTCATTTCCGCTTGACTAAAATTAATTTCCATCTTAAATTTGATCAACTTCCAAAAATAATCAATTGGAGATGAGCGTGTAATAATTACTATCTGAAAGTTTTATTAAAATCCAATATTGTTGAATGCTACAATACTAAAAAGTACGTCTCTAGTAATAAAAGTTAGGATCTGTGGAATACAATCTAACGTGAAAGATTTTATTTTGAAAAATGTAATATGACTCAACAAAACCAATGCTTATTTTTGCTAATATTCACACATTGAAATATATTATTGGTTGTTTTTTTTCTGATAGCAACACATAGGTGGTTTTTGAGTCCTTACTGACAGTGACTCATAACTCGTGTGGAATTAGTTATAATTGTATAAACCCAGTGGGACTATAGTAGTCTTTGTTAGCAGGGGGAATTCCTTTAAATGCATCAGAAAAAAGGTGGTTTTAGTAGGAAGGAGGGGGGTTTGGTAGCAGAGGAACCCCTTCATTAGAGGGTTGTTCCATGCCAGTGGGCCATCTGAGTGGAAACGCCTGGCAGCTGACTTCCTCTGGGGATACAGGCAGACACCCTGACCCAGGTTACACTCAGCCTTATGCACTGCCTACAGAAACACCAGATCAAGTCAGGCATTTAAATAAACATTTCACTGGTCGTGCTGTAATTTCCTGGTTCGTCTCAATCAATGCCAAACAGATTTTTGTGTAGCTGGAACATTTATGAGGACATTCTGAAAGGTGACAATGCAGCTACTTCTTTAGATCATCTCTTCTATAAAAACAGAGTTGTGTTTGGGACATTTAAATGATCTGAGCAGAGATTAAAAAAAAGTCTACATTTTAATGTTTAACCTGTACAAGCTTATTACACACCTGTGAGCCACACAGATACAAATTAGCATAGGCCCTATTGTCTATAAAAACTGGGTCCCAAATAACAAGTCGTTGTACAAAAACTACAAGTTCTGTCAAAATCATTCTTGAACTGTACGAGGCAGAAGGGATCTTTGAGTGTCCAAAGCGTTCTGTTGGAGATACAAGAGAAAAGCACTTCCAGTTTTGAACAGAAACAAATTAAGTCTGACACAATGTGAGTTAGCGAGACTTTGAATATTTTCTCTCTGCACTCTAATGGGATTTGAGAAAACCTATCAGTCCTACAGCAGTGAGAGACCCAGCAGGTGAAAGAAAACCGTAGTATCTATTAGGGATGTAAGAAAATATCAATATATCGTGATATTATATCAATATTCAAAAGCCATGTATCAAATTTTTGGAAGAATTTACATGCAAACATTTGTGTATTTTTTTTTCTTTTGGTGCAATTCAAACGCCGGCCGCTAGTTGGCAGCAGTGTTGCCGCCTTCACACTGAAAACGCAACACTTTTTATTAAATATTAACTTTTTTTGAAAACGCAACACTTTTTATTAAATATTAACTTTTTTTGAAAACGCAACACTTTTTATTAAGAGGTGTTGCGTTTTGTGGTGCAGAGAGCACTTTTTTGATCAGTATTTAGAATCAGAAACTACTGAAAGTGATATTGTTTACATATTTTTGTGTTTGATTCTACAGAGACTGCCTTTTTTGTTTATTTTGAAATGACTTGTGATAATGCAGATGTTAATTGCTCATTCATTTTTACATAAAGAGCAATGGGTTTTGTTTCCACCACTGACATGTAAATCCCTCTATTATGGTTCAGATACCTCATGTTAAACATGTTACGTATCAGTTTGGACTGTTTATTGAATTTTCCTACAATAAATTCAGTCTAAAAAAATCGCTAATATCGTCTGGCTGAAAGTATCGCAATATATTGTGATATATCGTATCGTCTCCTCTGTATCGTGATACGTATCGTATCGCCAGAATTTTACCAATACACATCCCTAATTTCTATGTTTTGATGTAAATATTTTACACATAATAAAGTAGCTTTAAGACAGTTGAAATATTATGACGTCATCTCAGTTAAACAAAACACTTTTAATAAACTCAAGAAACTGCATTAAAAGGTATGAAAATGAACCTTTAAATGCATAGTCCAGCTTTTCCACACCACTTTAAACTCTGAATGATGTTTCTATAAAGACGTCTACCTGAGCTAGCAGGATTTTTCTCCTGTTTCACCAAAATGTCAGTTTTCTGTTGATAAAGTGTTCATAGTTGTTTTTTGTTGTTGACATTTTCACCTGCACCATACAAGGTATTGCAACAAAAAGTCAGAGCACATTGTTTCTGATTGACCTGCATGCTTTGTTGTATTTTTTTGCATATCCTGTTTTTTTCCTAAATGCCAGTTCCACAGAGGATTAAGTTTTATGGGGGAAAAAAAAAAGTTTAATTTTAAGTAAAACCTTGATCTGCATTGTTTTGATTCACATTAAACTTTGAAGAATAACCCTTATTTTAGACTTTGGTCTTTTTTCCATCAGTAAACTCCTTCAGTAAAAGTTGGTGATTACATTCTGGTCAGAAATGTCTTTTTTTTTGTGGTGAGATGATTTTCCTCGGATCAGTGTTTGGTAATACTGTATGTCATGACCTCGTGCTACGCCCTGAGCCACAGTGGAAATTCTCCCCTTGTTACACTTAAGGACAAGCGTTTACAGCCATAACTCACTCAGGTTCTCATCCATATGGGGTTTAGTGGGCAACAAGAGGGAAAATAGAACCACAGGTATTTCAGACTATGACCGTAAAGTTCTGCTTTTTTATGATGTGTTAAATTTTCCGTGACATAAAATAAAAGTTTAGCCCTCCTTAGCAATGCAGAGAGTTTTTTTATATATTTATCATAAACCAGTGAAGAATACAGAGGTTTTATTCTATCATTTGTACATCTCCAGCTTGGGGATCTAGTTGAAATTAACTGATTTCCTGATCCTCTTTGTCTATGTTTTCTTGTTTGTACAGCTTAAAGGTGCTGATTGATCAGGAAAAGGCCTACCAAGAACGAAAAGAGGAAGAATACAACAAAAAGATCACAAGTCTTAAGGAAGAGCTGACTAAACTCAAGTCGTTTTCGTTGATGGTTGTTGATGAGCAGCAGCGTCTCACCGAACAGCTGAGTCAAAAAACAGCAAAGGTCCAAGAACTGAGTGCCAGTTTCACACAGGCTCAGGAGGAGCTGAGCTCAGCTAATGCTCGTCTGCAGGAAGAAGAGCAAAAGGTCTTTCGCTTGGAGGCTGAGCTGCATGACCAAGCCAGTCGATACCATCAGGAACAAGAGGCCATGACCGCCAAACTGACCGGAGAGGATGCTCAGAACAGACAGCTCCGCCAGAAGCTGTCGGCTCTCAGCAGGCAGCTAGATGAGCTGGAGGAGAGCAACAAGACGCTGCGCAGAGCTGAAGAGGAGCTGCAGGAGCTCAGAGACAAAATAAGCCGAGGTGAGTGCGGAAACTCTGGCCTGATGTCGGAGCTGGAAGAGCTACGGAAGCGAGTTCTTGAGATGGAGGGGAAAGATGAAGAACTGATCAGGATGGAGGACCACTGCAGAGACCTGCATAAGAAACTGGAGAAGGAGTCCAACCAGAGCCGGTGTCTGAAAGCTGAAGTCGATCAACTGAATCACAGAATTATAGACTTGGAGAAACTGGAGGATGCGTTCAGCAAGAGCAAACAAGAATGCATCTCACTCAAAAGTCACCTGGAGAAGGAGAGGACTGTGTCAAAGGTTCTGAGCAGTGAGATGGAAGTTCTGAAAGTCAGAGTGAAGGAACTGGAGGCTTCTGAGAGCCAACTGGGGAAGACTGAGCTGATGCTAAAAGAAGATCTAACCAAGTTAAAGACTCTGACCGTCATGCTAGTGGACGACAGGAAGACGATGGCGGAAAAGGTAAAGCAAATGGAGAACAAGGTGCAGAACAGCACCGGCAAACTTCAGGCGGAGCAGGACAAGGTTACATCCGTCACGGAGAAGCTGATAGAGGAGAGCAAGAAAGCTCTGAGATCCAAAGCAGAGCTGGAGGAGATGATGTACAGCGCGACGAAGGAAAGGGATGACCTGAAGGCCAAGTTACGTACCGAGGAGGAGAAGAGCAACGACTTGGAGTCAAAGCTGAACGTGATGAAGAAACGTCTGCAATCACTTGAGACAATTGAGAGAGAATACCTGAGAAACAAAGCTAAAGAGGAGCACATCAAAATGCCTCTTGCTAACCGCTTCCAGCAAGAAGACAACAAGGTCAAAGAATTGACTCAGGAGGTTGAACGCCTCAGATGCAAACTGAAGGACCTAAAGGTGGTGGAAGGGGATCTATTAAAGACAGCGGAGCTTGAATCACTTGAAAAACGATTCAACAATGAACAAGAGAAAGCCAAAGCCCTGATGGAGGAACTGGAGATCTCCAGAAAAGAGCTTTCGAAGTACCAACTGGCCGAAAAGAAAGAGTGCAACCAAGAGCATGTTCTCTATAAACGCCTAAAGGAGGAGGAAGCAAAGTCAAGCCACCTGACCAGAGAAGTGGCAGCCCTGAAAGAGAAGATTCATGAATACCTTGGAACAGAGGAGTCCATCTGTCGAATGAAAACTGACCACTCCACACTGCAAAGGAAACTTACCCAGCAGGAGGTCAGAAACAAGGAGCTGGCCAGAGAAATGGAGACACTGACCAGGGAGCTGGAACGATACAGACGCTTCAGTAAAAGTCTTCGACCTGGTATGAACGGAAGGCGCTTTTCAGACCTCCATGTGTCCACCAAGGAGGTGCAAACAGAGCCATTGGACCTGATGTCTCCAGGCAGCAAGACAGCGGTCCCCCTAGAACGAGCAGTGGTAAATGGGAAGCTGTACGATGAAAGCGATCCTGAAGACAACACAAGCTACAGCAATGAACTCCAGCTCACCAAATGCAGCCCTTCTCTAATCAATAATGTCAACAATCTAAACAACAACATGAGACGAGTGAGGGGCCCCTTCCTCAGGAGCAAAGACACCCCTCCTCATCAGGCCAATGGCAAAATGCAACCGCGGCACAACGGCAACCACGTCCAGCCTGGAGACGTGGTGCTGACCCACCATCCGGGGCAGCCGCTGCACATTAAGGTGACCCCCGACCACGGACACAACACGGCTACGCTGGAGATCACCAGTCCAACCACAGAGAACCCTCAATCATTCACCAGCACCGCTGTCATACCCACAAGCGGAGGTCCACCCAAGCAAAGAATCACCATCATCCAGAACGCATCCATCTCCCCAACCGCAAAGTCCATTTCTCCAACAACTAAATCCAAGAGCTCCTCCATGTCTGAGGAGCCATGTTCACCTGATAGGGCCCTTTCACCCTTCACCATGACCACGTACTCCAGAGCAATGACCCCGGACTCTTGTGGTTCCATAACACCAGACCGAGCGTTGTCGCCCATACAGATCGTCTCTGTGATGACGAGCACGCCTGAGCATTCCCTTTCCACAGAGCCCGTGGAGGTCGTTGGTGGGCATGCCGTCTTCCGTGTGACGCCGGAGAGGCAGAGCAGCTGGCAGGTCCAGAGGTCCAACAGCTCGGGTCCAAACGTCATCACGACGGAGGACAACAAAATCCACATCCACTTAGGGAGCCCGTTCATTCAGAACATCAGCACTCAAACGCAGAGTCTGTGTCACACGGCCGGACTCCAGGAGCAAAGGACTGCTCCAGCTGTCAAAGGCAACAGCAAAATCACGAGCAGCATCATGATCAAACCCACCACCACCCCAGTCCAAAGGCCTTCACAGATTACAGTAAGTAACGATTGACCCCATAGTCCCAGAACCCTCCATCCCATCCTCAGCCCTGAGTCAGACATCCTTAGTCCTACCCTCCATCACGTTTTACTCCATGTTTGGTGCTGTGTGATCAAATATTATAAAAATGTTTGCCTGCATGATAAAATAAGAAGCAAAAATGTTTTAAAGTTATTTTAATCAGGTCCTAACTCATGTGCACTTACTGTATTGTACTCAGAATATTCACACTGATGTATCGTGGCAGTTTCCACAAACTACATTATGATTGTCTTCTGATGATTAAAGTGTGCAAAAAAGTTTTAGTTTGTCATCCATGCTTGCAGATTTCACTTATTTCATCAACCCAGCATGTTTTCAATGATTTAATGAAGGGAATTATGGTTTATTTCCATTTAAACCAGCTGTATGGTTTGGTTTTCAATGCATGTTACATAACAGTGTTTGTGAAACATTTGTGCCTGAGAAACCTTTGTACCTTCACAGACAGCATTAACTTTGCAGGATTCCCACATGTGTTTGCCCGCTTGACTTCAAATCATAGGCTGATGTCATCGTTTCTGCCTCCATCCAGAGCGGTGTGATGTTAACTTGGAGCTCTCTGACATGACTTCATGGAAACTCAGTTTAAAAGCTTTAAACCTTCCAATGGTGCACCATAAAGCTGCTGCTGCTGCAGGCAAATCCTTACTTTTGACTAAAAATAAGAATGCGGACCTGCACATGGTCCTGAATCTGAATTAAAATCATAGTGAAAGACGGTGAAACTGTGAGGTGTGAGGCACAGGCCAAGAAATGAAACGAATCCATGTGGAACAAGAGTGAGACATTTTCCTTTTAGGGTTTTAGAAACCACAGATGCGTACTGTAATAGGTCAAAGGAGGCTGAGCTCACTCAGCTACAACTTCATTGTGATCTTTCAGTTTTCTGAAGATCTCTGGTTTTTGCGGATTTTTTTTTTTTGGCTTTCTGTTTACTAAAACCATCTGTTTAATTCAGGCTCTCCCGTAGAGTGACTCATCTGCACAAACTACTCAAGTTCTTCCCAAGTGTATACACTGCTCTGACTTACGTGATTCATTTAAATGACCAAACGGAAGACGAAGCGACTCGATGGAAGACAAGATTTCCGTGGGAGTGAAGCTAGGAGGATGTGGGGATGATTTAATTTGTTACTAAACGCTGATTGATGTCAGAACAAGCGTATAATATGAGAATATTCATAAACTTTAGCTTATGGCTAAATGGATCATTTTAGATAAACTCAGTACAAACTACAAGTTGTTTTGAACTCACATGTATGATTTTCCATGTTTCTACATGGGTTGAATGTAAAGTTAAAGTCATCATCACACGCTGGTGAAATTACATCTCTGCATTTGAGCTGCAGACACGGCTGCGCTCGGGAACTATTTGGTGGTTTAACCCCTTAATGCTGAGAGTCAAGCAGGGGGGCATTGGGTCCCATTTTTAAAGTTTTTGGTATGACCCGACTAGGATTTGAACCTCGCTCTCCCAATCACAGGGCAGACACTCATACCACTGGTCCACTGAGAAGGTCAAGTAGATATAAGAAGTTAAAAAGACCCTTAACTTGCTGTTTTAAGCTAAAATATAACAGAAGTCTATGGAAGCTTGGATGTGAACTCTCTGGACTCTGAGGGGATTTGAGAGAAAACCGACAGAACAGGTGGAAGAAGATTCAAAAAACAGCGTTTTAAAGGTGTCCTAGAACGCAATTAATCAACAATCTAAAACAGAGCTTTGAGCCTCCAAAAAGCATAAGAAAATTTTTTTTGGCTTTCATGTGTCCCAGGAGCCCTGATACATGCCATTCTAAACCCCCTTACTCAGGCTTTCAGTGAAAAGAGCTGTTTACCCCTCCCACTCGGCCAGGACATGCTGATTGGTTGGTTTCCCCAGAAGGCCTCAGACACATGCAGGTTTGAGGAGGCGTGGCTCCCCCTTATGACGTGTTAAGGAAGGCTTTCTCAGAACAGGAGGTTTTCTCTCCCCTTTTTCAACTTTCTAATTTACATAAAAAGTAGGTCAAACACGGCTTTGACTTTTTGGTATGCTACTGTTGACCACCCAAGCTGTCTTGTTCAACAACAAGGAAAATGCTGGTTTACATTCTAGGTCCCCTTTAATGTTTAATTTGTGATCTTATTAAAGAAAATAAAGCTGTGGGAGAAAGAAGAGTTTGCATAATATTAGAATATTTTAGCAGTTCAACTGTGAATTTTACATTAAATAGAACATTAAAATGAAACAGTGATTACATAAAAACCATCAAAAATATGAAAACCCCAGTTCAGTCATGTAAAATCTAACTTCCTGTGACCCGTTTAAACTCTGAAGGATGTTCTTACAGTGACGTCTACCTGAGATATGGAGCTCCAGAGGGGGCGGGGCTTACTTAAATGTCGGTAAAAAAAAGTTTGCATTTTTTTTTTTTTTTTAGATTTTTTAACTTGTCTACGTCGTAGAACATGGGGCTGTCAAAAATCAAAGCACATCTCAATCGTTTACATTTACTTTATTTATAATGTTGGGACATAAATATAAACACAAATGGAGACAGATTAGCTAATGAAACATTAGTATATTTTGGCACCATTAATCTCATCTCAGTATTTTTGCACGCATCCTATAATATTAATAGATGCCCATTTTTAATAAAGATAAAGAGTTTGGTCTTACACCAGTCACCTACATGATGCAAACTTTGAGTTTTTATATCCAGAGCTCTAAAAGGGGATTTTTTTTTTTTTTGCTTTTTTAAAACTTCTATTAATTTCAAACTGTAGCATTTATGCATCCAGACCAAAAAAAGAAAATTTTGACTTTATAAATTTAAAAACTGGCTCTTAAAAAGCATTCATCAGTGCATGTTTAAATAGATATCTCCTTATGTGAACAACAAAAAGACTCACACAGGTCATTTTTAAATAGTTCATACCCTGCAAACAAGAACAATCTCTTATATTGATAAACAGTATTTTTCCTGCTGATGGGAGACGTGTGCACACAGCAGTGAGTGTGACAGTGAAGAGATGATTAAACTGAATGACTTAAGGGCCAGACAGCTGTGGAAACCAGATCCAAAAACCATCTGGGTGATGAAAAGATGCAGAGGCTAAACAAGATGCTATTCATTATAGAACGACTTGATAAACCACTAGCAGCTGGGACGGCTGTCTGTGACCTTAATTACCCACTGACTCACTTAAGACTGATTTGATTCATAAACTGAGCTCGTCTGGCTCGGTCAAGGAGGACGAATCTGTGGAGCGTCCATGCCAGACTGATAAAATGAGCATGATGTGACTTTCTGGAAGGTTGTGTCTCTCAGAGAGCCCAGACGGATGCTCGCTTCTGTTGGCTGAGACTTCCACTGGAATCACACCAGTGTGATTAAAAAACAACAAAATTCCTGAGGTGGTTTTAAACAATCAGCTACTGATGAGAATCCTCAGCAGACAGGAAGCTCTGGAGGATGCCAAAAGGATGAGCTGTGTGGTGAGAACGGGATCACTTTAGGAGAAGAATTTCCTCACCTAAAACTGCTTTTGGTGGCAGAAGATGCTGTGAGAGTAGCTGTTCTCCCAGTGAAAGACAAGCACCAAAACAACGTTTGTGTTTAGTCACTACGGCAACAGCTGTGCTGGTGTTGCAGAGCAGAGGGCAGAGGAAGTGCTGCTGCCGTGCCGCTGATATACGAGAGAACAAAGCAGCACAATAAAGTTTCTCTTCCTCAGTGTAAATCCAACACGACTCCCATGACGAGGAGCCAGATCCGATATTCAGACTATGGGGCGCCATTCGTAAAAACTAGATTCAAGGGTTTTAGTGGACCAATTTGGATATTTTAAGTTTTTAGGTTTAATCTTAGAGGTGGAAATGTAACAAAATAACCCCAAATTGTAAACCAGGGGTCCGTGACCCCCCAAGTGGGTCCCCACAATTATGTGTGTGCTGAGGTTGTGAGGTTACCAAGATTATATTTGTAAAAATTGCATGCATAAAATCCAGATAACACACCCAATAGTTCAATCAAAACTCTGTGTAAGAAGCATAACTGTATGTCTGTATAAAGTTTGTAATTATTCACTTTTTATTGTGGGCATGCAGACAGGAGTTGGGGTTGGGGGCCCTGGCCCATCTTGGACACAGGAAAGGGGGTACTCCTGAAAAAAGGTTGGGAACCACTGTTGTAAACATTACATCTGAACCTGATTTGAAAACAGACATCTACATATTACATAAAAAAATAATAATTCAAATGTAAATCTAATAAAATCCAAAAATTATTTTAAATCTAAAAGCTAAATCCAAATTTAACTTTCAAATCCGAAGCTTAATTTTAAAGGTAAACATAAATGCTACATTCAGAAGTTATTTGTAATTTCAAATTTGAATGCTAAATCTAAAAGTAAAATTTAAATATAAATCCTTAAATTTAAACTTTAAGTAACTTTTTAATCAAAGTGTAAATAAAAAAATCTAAACTGAAATTATTAATCACAATGTAAATTTAAAAATGACGTTTGTCACAACTTTCGATTTCTGTGCAAAATCTGAACTATTACATCAAAAATCTAAATATAAAAGCTACATATAAAATTTTATTATAAATAATAAATTGAATATTTAAAAGAAACAAAAAATAAGCAATTTTTTAATGTAAAAGCAAAATTTAAACATGTACTCATTCAAAGCCACTTGTCAAGTGTGTCTAAATTGTACAGGCTAAAATTAAATCTAAATTTAAATGTTTATCTAGATTTGATAGAAGCTAATTAATCATTTAGATGTTTATTATCTGGATATACATTTATACTTTAGCCATTTAAATAAAATAAAATTATAATGTAGTTATTTAGGTAAAATTCCATCAAGTTGTGGAAAAAAATGACCTAATAATTTGTCAGCTAAAGATGTCCAGTCAAGCATTTACAGTTGGTGCCCCATATCTGTTCGGTTAGTTCCATTTATCCTGAATATTTTAGGATAGAATTTACCACAGAAGTTTGTTAATCCTCTAAATTTCACAACCACACAAATATGACCAAACTTAAATGCTTTGCCTGAAGCAACACCGAGACCTTTCAGTGGGCTGTTTGGGAACGAGTTCAGCAGTGTGATGAAACTGGTGGAAATACTGACAAGTTTCAGTTTCACTCAGCTGCAGAAGTCCAAACCGGGTCGATGACACAAGCTGTCAAAAAATAATATAATGAAGTGCTAAAAATTTCAAAAGAAGACATTCAGAGTTCCTCATATCCTGCAGAGTTATTTATTCACACTGCTGCAACTTTAGCGTAAACCTTTGCAGACGTTTTTGCAGAAGAAACAAGGACACGCTCAAACAGGGTTTTTTCTTTTTGCTAGGAACAGTCGCTGGTAGAAAGAGACGTGACCTCATGTAGGAGGTGTTTATAAACGTCAATGGATCATTTTCCTTAGCTATCATGAATTAAATAAAGCGTAATATGATTTAAAGAGTGTTTAGGACTTAACACGTGAGCATCATACCAGAGTTAGTGTAAACTGGACACGGTTCTAGCATCAGTCTGAAAGCGCTGCAGCTCGGCATGTTGGCGTGCTGCTGCACACGTAAACATGCTGATTAAAATGTGATTGCACAGTAAATGGAGCAGCGAGTTGTTAGAGAAAACCCGAAGAGTAATGTTGCTCAGGGGAACATCTCGTTTGAAGATTAGGCTGCAGCTACAGCCAAACACTGGTTTCCTAGCAACTCTCTGGGGTTGATTATAGGAGTTCTGGGACAACCTGAGGGACATGGTCATGGGTTTTTATTCCAAACTCCCACTCTACAAAAGGTTAAAACATTTAGAAAAAATAAATAAAATGTTTGACAGAATATTTATCATTTTTGTACAGAAAAACACAAGATGTTGCACCATGTGACATGTAAGAGTGGGTTCTTCTCTATAAAGTATGATTTGTCTCCATCTACAGGTCATTTGGTCTCATCAATGCATGCTTCCTCTTTACAACATGAACTAATTATGACCACCTGGGTCCTAACTGCAAAACTCTATTGATCACTTGATATATTTCTCCCTCAGATCCCTGTAGAAGCATTCCGACGTCCAGGACCGACCAGAATTCCCAAACCCAAGGGCTTCTGCTCCCAGAAAGGCCCGAGCAGCGCGGCAGCGAGCTTGGGACTGCAAAGTAAAATTCACCCGGTTGCTCACACTCACAGCAGCAGCAACAACAACCCAAATCTAATGAACAGAAGACTGTGACATCCTCTGAAATCTACCTGTTACCTGTGGTGCTTCGAAGACTCCCAAAAATCAGCCGTTTGTTGTTCGGTGTGCTGTAGTCCGAGCTGTTAGTCTACTCTGCTGTAGAAGAGCTGTGTCATGGTGAGACCAGTGTGTGGAGTAAAGCTTTATGTATATTTGTACTGAGTATTTGTATTCCTCCCCTGTGATAGTATCTGTTGTGAGATGACTGTTTATCCAGTTATACGAATGGGACACAAAAAACAGTGGCAATAATGTACAGAACTAAAGCCAGCTCTTTCATGGTAATGATCTCATTAAAATGTGATCTCTGTGTTATTTTTGACTGCAATAAAGATTTTTATACTTCAGTCTAGAGGAAAGTTTCTTTTCTAAAATGAGAAAAACTCAACAGAGCAACACCAAGAGACAAAACTAAATTTGCATTTATTGCATAAACTCTCTCCCATCAATCTGATTTTAATGCAACTATCAGAAAACAAACTGATTTGGTGAAATCAAATTGAAGATAAACAACAGTAGAACTCAGGGCTATGTAAGAGCATTTCCACAAGCACAATGCAAAGGGAACTCAGGGGATTGGGACTGAACAGCTGTGTATCTGTAAGAAAACCACTAATCAGTGAGGCGGCCGAACGAAGATGCAGCAGCAGGGTCGTCGGTGCCTGTCGTGGCGGCAACCCCCAATCCCACTGGTGGACACCGGCGGTTAGGGATGCTGTCATGTTGAAGAAAGAGTCCTATCACTTCTTTTTGGCCTGTGGGACTCCAGAGGCAGCTGTGGTCGCGGAGGCAAAAAAAAGACCATTGAGCAAGACTTCTGTACAGCTTTGATGAGATTCTGGTCCGCCACCTGGCACCTTAGGAGGGGAAAGCAGTGCACCAACACTAGCGGGGACGGCGTGCTGCTGACTTTGACTCGGGACGTTGTAGATCGATGGGTGGAGTACTTCGAAGACCTCCTCAATCCCACTGGCACGTCATCCAGTGAGGAAGTAGAGTCTGGGGACTTTGGGTTGGGCTCTCCAACCTCTGGAGCTGAGGTCACTGAGGTGGTCAAAAAGCTCCTCAGTGGCAACACCCCAGAGCTAGATGAGATCCTTCCGGAGTTTCTTAAGGCTCTGGATGTTGTAGGGCTGGGTTGGTTGACAAGGCTCTGCAATATTGCATTGACATCCGGGGCAGTTCCACTAGATTGGCAGACCGGGGTGGTGGTCCCCCTATTTAAAAAGGGGGACAGCAGGGAGTGTTCCAACTACAGGGGATCACACTCCTGAGTCTCCCTGATAAGGTCTATTCAGGGGTTCTGGAGGGGACGATCCTTGGATTCAGGAGGAGCAATGTGGTTTTCGTCCTGGCCGTGGAACACTGGACCAGCTCAATACCCTGGGGGGGGGGGGGGGGGGGGGGGGGGGGATGTCCTGGCGGGCGCGTGGAAGATTGCCCAGCCAATCTACATTTGGAGAAGGCGTTCGGCCATGTCCCTTGGGGGGCCCTGTGAGGGGTACTCCGAGAGTGTGGGGTACCAGGCCCCTTGATACGGGCTGTTAGGTCCCTTTATGTCTGGTGTCAGAGCTTGGTCCGCATTGCCAGCTGTAAGTTGGGCTTGTTCGTGGTGAGAGTTGGACTCTGACAAGGCTGCCCTTTGTCACTGATTCTGTTCATAACTTTTATGGACAGGATTTCTAGGCACAGCCAAGGTGTTGAGGGGATCCATATTGGTGGCCTAAGGATCAGGTCTTTGCAGATGATGTGTTCCTGTTGACTTCATCAGAACGTGATCTCCAGCTTTCGCTGAAACGGTTCGCAGCCGAGTGTGAAGCAGCTGGGATGAGAATCAGCTCCTCCAAATCTGAGACCATGGTCTTGAGTCGGAAAAAGGGTAGAATGCCCGACGAGGTCCTGCCTCAAGTGGAGGAGTTTAAGTATCTCAGGGTCTTGTTCACAAATGAGGGAAAGATGGAGCGCGAGATCGATAGGCAGATTGGTGCTGCATCTACAGTGATGCGGGCATTGTACTGGTCGATCTACGTTCCTACCCTCATCTATGGTCACGAGCTTTGGGTAGTGACTGAAAGAACAAGATTGTGGATACAAGCGGCCAAAATGAGTTTTCTCCACAGGGTGTCTGGGCTCTCCCTTAGAGATAGGGTGAGAAGCTCGGTCATTCGGTAGGGGCTTGGAGTAGACCCGCTGCTCCTCCATATCGAAAGGAGCTAGTTGCGGTGGCTCGGGCATCTGGTTAGGATGACTCCTGGACGCCTCCCTGGTGAGGTTTATCGGGCACATCTAACTGGGAGGAGACCCAAAGGAAGACCCAAGACACACTGGAGGGACTATGTTTCTCGACTGGCCAGGGAATGCCTTGGGATTCCCCTGGAGGAGCTGGTCTAAGTGGCTGGGGAGAGGGAAGTCTGGGCCTCTCTGCTTAGGCTGCTGCCCCCACGACCCAATCCTGGATAAGCGGATGAAAATAGATAGATGGATGAATAGATTTGTTCTTCCCTGATGGCACGGGCATATTCCAAGATGACAATGCCAGGATTCATCGGGCTCAAATAGTGAAAGAGTAGTTCAGGGAGCATGAGACATCATTTTCACACATGGATTGGCCACCACAAAGTCCAGACCTTAACCCCATTGAGAATCTTTGGGATGTGCTGGAGAAGGCTTTGTGCAGCGGTCAGACTCTACCATCATCAATGTTAGATCTTGGTGAAACATTAATGCAACACTGGATGAAAATAAATCTGGTGACATTGCAGAAGCTTATCGAAACCATGCCACAGCGAATGCGTGCCGTAATCAAAGCTAAAGGTGGTGCAACGAAATATTAGAGCATGACCTTTTTTTTTGGTGGAGACTTTTTTTGGGGCCGGGCAGTGTGTGTGTGTATACATACATATATATATATATATATATATATATATATGTATATATATATATATATATATGTATATCCATGCAGTCATTAAAGATATGACTTTTTTTACATTTCAGACCTTGTAACAACAAGTACATAAAAAACCCCTTGGGCTTATTTCGGCTACTCTCGTAGATTCATTAGCTTGCCATGTTACAGACTGAACTCAAGTTTCAAATCACTGACAACTGCGATTGCAGTCTTTTAAAAGCTGTTGTAAAAATTGGGAGTTTTAGGCAACAATGATGATAAATAAGTGTCTAAAAAAATCTGGAGGAACAGATTCCTGAATGTGTTTATTTTCATGTTTCATGTCAGAGTTTTGACGCTTTCAGCACCTGGAACACAGTCCCTCATAAACCTTCGTCCCTCTCTATCTTGGTTTAGATATGGCCACCCTGTGAAGGAAAAAACAAACATCTTGAGCTTCCAGCCCAGTCTAGAACCATGGCCTCAGATTTAGAGGATCCTTTCATTTGCAGCAATAACTAAAATCCGATGCTTGTCTGTGTAAACCTTCACTGACGTCCTCTCAGGGCAGACTTTACAGCCAAACGCAGCGCAGACAGGAAGCACTCTCTTTCTCCACCTCGCTCTGTGGCGCAGACCCATGAGCGTGAAGGACTCTCCAGGATGAACGCATGGTGGACGTCTACAAGGACACAGACATTAAACTCCATTATTGAGGATCGGACTAAGGATAGGAGCTAAAACTCACAGCGTGTGTGTGTGATCTCTCTGATGGACAGGCTGGTGAGGGCGACAGAAGCCAGGAATGTGTGTGTGCTGCTGTGGGACACCGTGAAGGGTCTGTGGTGCACGTTTCTCCTGGTCATCATCAAAGCGTCGTTAAACAGGAAGAGGCCCACGTCTCCCACCTGCTCATAGATCCTAAACAGGAAGAGGCGACAAAAAAAAAGCTACAAATCTGACCAAAAACAAGAAAAAACTGGATTGCATAAAATGAATGTTGGGTTTGAGCAGAGATAATCTGAGTTCTTACTTCAGCGAGTCTGGAATCTGTTCATCTGGGCACCTGAGCAGCGTCGCCTCCTGAGTTATGATCAGCCTCCTGTTTCCTTCTTTGAGGCTCTGCATGAGGACAGAACATAAAAAAGTCCCACAATAATCCCACACCATGAGCAGATGATCAATGTGTGCTTCTAACTGGACAGCCTTGAATCATTCGCTGCGTTTCCTCCAGCAGCCGGTCTACCTCCAAGTTTCGCTTCAGCTGAAACAGAAAACACTGGATTGGATCTCATCCGAACCAGACAAGAACCCCAAACCCGAACCCTAACCCTGCTTCACCTTTTGTATAAACAGCCTGAGCTCCTGCATGGCGTTGAGGGCGGAGCTGAGGTGGGTGTGGTCAGGGTGATGGGGTTGTGTGTTCACACACAGAGCCTGGAGGAGAGTCACATACTCCTGAATCCTCCACGCCGGACACAGCAGCAGCTCCTGTAGGCTTCACAAAACACACAAACACACTCAGAGAGGAGAAATAAACAGGTGTCGTTGTTCCATGGCTCCTCTGGGGGGCGCTGACTGTACGACATAAACACGCTCAGGGTTGAAACTGGGATCCTATGACTGAGACGGTTGTTACCTCAGCATATGGGAGGAGAGAGTTCTGTCCATCCTCTTCAGGAACGCCCGGAACGCCGGTTTAGCCTCCCGACACTGAAGCAGTTTGATGATGAGGATCATTTGTGAGATCAGAGACATTTCTGGGGTGTGTCTAATATTAGAGTCTAGTACCACCATGGTTACTTTCATTATCTTGACTCTACCACAGACTCTATTTGCTCTGCAACGTTGATGTTTTATCTCCACAAATAACCCTGCTAAATAACATGCTAGCCAATCAGAGGAGAGATGTCCTAATATCAGGAAATAAGAGTCACTGGCTGACTTCTACCTCCTGAAACAGGAGCATCTGAGCTTTTTTCCTCTCGAGTACGACTTCCAAGCCAAAAATCTGAGTAAACTTGATATTTATGTTAATTCAACATTTCATTTTTAGAGTGTACAATTCTCTAAGACTACTTTCATGTTTGAACCAAACAGCAAACCCCGAGTATGACGGTTTAGTTGAGTCAGATGTCTCGGAGCAGAGCCACAGCCTGACTTTACCTTGTCGATGGTACGGAGGGCGGTGCTGTAGTTGTTCAGGTAGTTGGTGTAGACGCTCAGGTTGGAGCAAAGCTTCACAAACACATCTCCAACACACTGCTCTGCCCCCCACTGCTGCAGCCTGACCTGTAAATCTGCCTGAAACACTCTGTAACACATGTCCTGTTCTCAGTGTAGGACAAGTGTGTGTGCTTGTGTGTGTGCGCATGTGTGTGTGTGTGTGTACCTGTTCAGCTGTACTAATGCTGTAACAGGGCTGAAGATGATTTGGATGTCGGCGTAGCTGAGGATGGCTCTGTTGGAGTTTAGAGCAGCAGAAAGGGGCTCCTGGTACACCTTCAACACCAACAAACACCTTCAAATCAGTGATGCATGTTTACCTTTTCTATTTGATATGTTCCTATGGTGGCCTTGAAGGACAAAATACATCAAAACAGTTTTTTTTAAACCAAAAAGGTAAAAACACATGTAGAACATCTAAGAAGTGAGTTTCTCCTGGTTTACTGGTCAGATTTTGTTTTCAGGTATCAAGCTGAAGAATCCCACGTTCACCTTGAGGATGGAGCTCAGCCTCCTCACATAAAGACACTCGCTGTGGTGGAGCTCTTGTACGACTGAATGTCTCCCGTCTAAAATTATCTAACGACAGAAAAAACATCATTTATTAGACCATCTTAGTTAAATGTTGTTAGAATAAAGAAGGCGTATTAACACACACCTGTGAGTAATCAGATGTATTTACGCTTCTGACAGCTGAAGACAAATCCTCTTCTGTGTTGGTTCCCCGTGTCTCCTCGGTCCTCCATGTCAACAGGAAGTTGGACAGAAACTCCACAGGTCTGGTCTGAACGTGTGAGCAGAGGTGAAGAAGTTTTTTTTTTCTTGATTTTTCTGGATTCTGCTGTATTTTAAAACCAGTTCAGCAGAACTCTGACCTCCTCCTGTTCAGTGAGAGCCGTGAGTCCTTCTGTCAGAGCATCACTAAGTTCCTTAGACACACAGATCTTATCCAAGCGGATTTCTTCCCACAGAAAATGGCCTTTAAAAACCAAAACTCAAGATTAAACGTGGTCCAGGATGTGTTTGTTTTTATCTGAGAGTGAAACCTACCCAGAGCTCTGCCTCTAGCCTGCAGGCTGGTTTGGTGGAGCTGCGACTCCAGAGATCTCCTTAGCTCCTCCAGAACCTGCTCCATCCACTCAGCCTGTCTGCACCAGGCCTGCAGAACGTCGTCGCTCACATACTGCAGCGCCGGAGCTGCTGGCTGCCGATCCTCGAACCCAGCACCACTGGACCACTCACTGAGGACTAAATAACACCTAACATAACCCCAACCCAGCCTTGAGAGGAAAAAAGAAGCTGTCATCATGAGGAAGTAACTCACTGTGCTGGAAACTTCCAGTGGCCAGACCCAATGGAGCTCGAACCTCCAGACCCGTCAGAGTGGAGAGGTTCTGGAGGAGTGCTGCTCCCGAAGCTGCACACAGCAAATCAGAGCTTTGTTACAGAAATGCCCATCCAGCACACATAGGTGGGCCCCATATGGAATATATATGGGAATCAGTGTGGGTTTCCATGGTGACTAGGGATGCACCGATACCGATACCGGTATCGGGTATCGGCCTCGATACCACATTTTCTAAAGTACTCGTACTCGTTAAAAGTCCCTCGATACCGGGGACCGATACCACGGTCTGAGAAATGTCTGTTTGAGTTCTNTGTCAGGTGGTCACTCACTAACCACGGGACGTTCCATAAAGAAGTTCAACTCACTTGCTCAGATATCACTTCATTCCCTTTCACGAGCTCTGATCTTCTTAGATGATCCATCCAGTCATCCAAGTGGAGTCCGTCAGTGTTTCTTATTTTTTCCTTCATCCCTCGTAACACAAATTCTCCCGTAAATGCGATGCACTGCACGACTCACCTTTAGCGTCTGCAGCACTTCCGTGGTTTAATCCAGTATAGACATAAACACATAGACACCCCATTAAGCTCTGGATCACTATCAAAGTGACATTCTTCTGGACCGAATGTTGAGCTGGGTGGGGATCTCGGGGTTAGCCCTGAAATGGATTCAATCATACCTTAAGGGCAGGAGTTTCTGTGTGAGGATGGGTGAGGCATCATCACCCTGGGTGGACCTGCAATGGGGTGTGCCACAGGGATCTGTCCTGGCCCCCCTATTGTTTGCATTGTATCTCCTGCCTCTGGGGAATCTACTCCGTCGACATGGGGTGAGATTCCACCTATATGCTGACGACTGTCAGTTATATCTCCCTATCCGCTGAGGGGCTAGTGGATCCATTTCTCCTCTTCTGGATTGTTTAAATGATGTCACGTCCTGGATGGCGTCCAGCTTCCTGCATCTGAACAGTGATAAGACTGAGGTAATAGTACTCAGTCCAGGTACGCTAGTGGGTGCAGCCTCCACTGTGGACCTTGGCCCTTTGGCACAGTATGAGAGAAATATTGTTACCAATCTTGGTGTAAAAATTGATTCCTCACTGAAATTTGATGCTCAAATTAACATGGTAGTACCTTCCAGTTTTTTTCATTTGAGACGCCTAGCTAAGATCAAGCCCCTGCTGTCCAGGGAGCATTTACAGTCTGTTATTCATGCCTTTGTCCTGTCCAGACTCGACTACTGCAATGCACTTTATGCCGGTCTGAGTCAGGGTGCGATTGCTTCGCCTACAGCTGGTCCAAAACTCAGCTGCTAGGTTTTTGACAGGAACAAGACGCCATGACCTTATTACACCGGTCTTGACGAAACTACACTGGCTTCCCATGCAGTACAGAGCAAAGTTTAAAGTGCTGATTCATGCTTTTAGGGCTCTTCACTGTACTGCTCCTGCCTATTTATCAGCATTACTACATAGGCATGCCCCCACCCGCTCTCCACGCTCTGTTGACCAGGAATTATTGGTGGTCCCTCGTTCCAGGTGCAAATCAAGGGGAGATCGTGCGTTTGCAGTGCTTGCACCATCCTTATGGAATGGTCTACCTCTGACTGTTAGGCTGGCGCCTTCCCTTCAGATTTTTAAGTCCCGTCTGAAGGCCCATTATTATGTCCAGGCATTTTCTCCATTGGGGTCTTGATTTTATTGTTGTTGGTTTTATTCTATCTGTTTTTATGCTGTTTTAATGATGTTTTTACTATGTTTTTATTTTATTTTCATTTTCATTTATGAATTTTTGTGTCTTTTAATGCAATAGCTTTTTAGTGTGGTGTCCAGCACCTTGGGCTTCTCCTAAAGGTTGTGGAAGGTGCTCTATAAATTAATAAATGAAATGAAAATGAATGAAATAATGAGGCTTCTACATTTATATATGTCTATGCTCTTGTCTCGACTGTCTCTTCTCTGTGTCACTCATCCAGTGCTGACCATGGAGCAGTCAGTCAGCCGACACAGTATTTCTGAATGTTGTTTTTTTTTTACTCAGTAACACATAAGAATAAAAATGTAGCAAATTACAATACTTACCAAAAAAAGTACTTAAGTAAAAGTAAAATTACAGATTTTAAAAACTACTTAAAAAGTACAAAATACACAAAAAAACTACTCAATTACAGTAATTCAATTACATGTAATTCATTACTTTCCACCTCTGCTT